>OZ038500.1:3749357-3759357 GCA_964036315.1 Acanthosepion esculentum | reverse complement strand
ATTTGTTTTCATTTTTTTTTTTTCTTATATATTTGTTTATTTGTCATTGATTAAATCTGTTTGTTGAATTTTGAGGTGTGATGTGTTTTTTTTCTGACTATTATTTAGGTGGGAACAGTTTTTAATTTATCTATTTAGGTTGGTTATCTTTATTTGTTTTTTTTTTGTTTTTTTTTGTTTTTTTATTAAACGGCTACTTTATCGTAATCGGTTGTTAGTTTATTTATATATTTGGATGTATTTAGATCGATTTATTATACTTGTTGTTATTTATTTGTTACACTATATATTTTTGGCTTTCGGTTTTTAAGTAACGTAGTAAGTATTATCTTTTATTAATGTTTTTTTTTATTATTATTTTTATTTGTATAACAGTTATAACTTTCGTCCGTTCTTTTGTTTTGATTTTGTTTCGCATATTCTAACAGGTGTGGTTTTGTGATTTGTTTGGAGTAATTTATTTTGCTTATTTTATTGTTGTTTGTTTATATATTTATTTATTTTTCTATTTTAAGTTACGTAGTAAAAATTTGTTTTCATGTCTACATTTTGAGATTAGCTCAGATCTTTTATTTAATAATTTATTTTGATCTGGGAAGGTAATGATAGCTATTTTTTCCTCCAAGCAAAGTTTGCAAGTTTTTGATAGGTTGTTGTAGGCTGATGATTTTTTCCTTATTTTCCAAGATATTTTTGGTGTGGTGTGTGTTTTGTTTTTTATTTCCCAGATATACTTAGAAAGCATTGTGCTGTTCGCATATTTACTATTTGTGAAAGACATTTTGTGTACATAATTTCTTTGTTTCCATGGTCCTTCGGTTACTCCTATATATAATTTTTCTTCATTATCTGCTGATTTTGTCGTGGCTTGGTAGATTACGTTGTTTTGTAAACAATTACCGTTTAAGGGACATTCGGTTTTTATTCTGCAGTTGCACGTGGGTTTAATTTGTTCGTGTGGTTTGTTAATAATTTTTCTGTTGTGCTTTTTTATTATTTGTGCCATGTTCTCGGTGCAACTGTAGCTGATTTTTACTGTGTTTTTGTTGAATATTTTGTGTAGGGTGCTTGATTCCGGGAAGTGTTTGTGTAAAAGCTTGAAGAATATTTTTCCTATGTTTGTTTTTACGTTTTTGCTGTACGGTGGGTTGAACCATATGATATTTCTTTTTCTGTTGGTCTTTTTGTGTTTTGTGGTGAGTATGTGAGTGTTGCTGGGAATCCGCTATCTTTTAGGGCTGTTTCGTAGTCTTTCTTGGCTTTGTTAAATATAGATTCATCGGAAGAATTGTCGGAAAGCCTGCGGTTAATCGATTTAGGTATCTGTTTGATTATAGAAGGTGGGTGGTTGGAGTATATATGTATGTACTGTAGTTTATCATTCGGTTTTCTGTATGGTTTGTGTGTGCCTTTTCTTAGGTTGAAGGTGACATCTAGAAAATCTACTTCGTTTAGGTTAGTTTTTATATCTATCTCGAATCCGTTATTTTTGAAAATTTTAATTATTGCTTTTCTAGTTTTATCTGTCTTTTGTTTGTTGCAGTTTCTTAAGATTATGAGACCGTCATCTCTGTAGAGCCCTGTGTCATTTCTATCTATTATTTTGCTTATTTCGTGTAGTAAGTAAATACCTACGATTTCGCATGTCTCTGCACCGTCAAAGCTTCCCATTGTAGTGTCAAATATCCCATCTTTCTTTATCCATGCTTCTTCATGGTGAAATAATAATGATTTACAGGAGTGCTTAATGATGTCGATTTCGTTTGGTTTTATTATTATTTGTTCCTGAGCTAAGTTGATGGCCTTATCTAGTGTACGTTCTGTTATGGATGGGTAAAATTCTTTTATGTCTAATTGTAGGAAGTGGCAATTTTGTTTGTTATTTATGCTGTTGAACCAGTCAATGGTTGTTTTTGTGTTTTTCCACTGGTTTACTCCTAACTTCTTCCTAAGTTCAGAATTAATTCTTTCTAGTATTGTTTTACTTATTTTACCTAGTTCGCTTTTGGCTGGGTTTATGAGTCTGCATGCAGGGTTGGTTTTGAAATTTTCCTTGTGGTCTTTTAGTGTGATAAAGGCTTGCGTCTTGCTCATGCAACTTATTCGGTCATCTAGGTCTAATTTTTGAGCGATTGCTTTAGCTTCTTTATTTATATCGTGTTCTATTGTTTTGGGTGCCTTTTTGTATGTTTTGGTTATGTTGTTCTTTAGTAATTTATTGTGCGTAGGAGGGGTTAGTTTGTATAAATTTCTTGTTTTGTCGGCTGCGATAAATACATTTGCTGAACTGTTTATTTTAGCTATATCTTCTTTTAGCTTTTTTTGGAATGCATCTTGTTTTTTATGGAATTTTATGTTTCTAACTAGGTCAGTTAAGTCCTTCTCGAAGTCATCTAATTCTTTTTGTTGCGGGGGACATTTTCTTGTTTTGAACCCGTATTTTTCCTTGAGTGTATTATTATTATTGTGAAGATCTTGGTTTAAAAAATGTGCTTTCCATCTCATTCTTTTTATGAAACTTTCTGTTTTTTCAAATAATTTTAGTTTATATATGTAAGGGGAAGGGGTGGGTATGTTTTTTAGTGAGTAGTCGAGGCTAAATTTTTCTATGTCCATGTTGTGTTATAAATGTAGCGAAAGTGCTCTACTGATGATCAGGAGCTGAATATGCAGAAATATAGTCTTAAAGTGTGCTATATTTATGGGGTAAAGTGCTCAATATCAGAGATAGAGCGTGTGTAAATATAAAAGTGGACATGGAAGTCAGCACTTAGAGGCGACAGTCTGTTTCATGCTAGTGCAATCGTCAGGCGACTAGTGCTGACATAAATAAATAAACAAATAAGCGACTTCCGGTAAAAGTAACCGCCAAAATAGACTACCCATAATGCACCACTGACCCTTATATAAATAGCAGAGAAAAATAACAGCACTAGTCGCCTGATGATTGCACTAGCAGGAAACAGACTGTCGCCTCTAAGTGCTGACTTCCATGTCCACTTTTATATTTATATATATATATATATATTTATATATATATATATATATATATATATATATATATATATAATAAAAAGGCTTAAACACTAATATTCCATGGTTATAATTTATTACATTGGAAACGTAATTGCGATCCAATTCATCAGACCTACAACTTCAAAAAGAAATCAGAAAACATAACTCCAGGAATAAAAAATAAAATTTAGTGAGAATGTATGTCTCAGAGTGGGAGACGAATGTGAGAGGTAAAAGAAAGTTCTAGAGAGGGTAAGAGACGAGAGAAGAACAGGAAAACCTAAAAGTGAAGGTGGGGATTAAAATTTAATAGAGAGAAGTTTTAAAGAGACGTTAGATGACGGTTTAAATGAGTGAGATATAGATAAATAGGAATTATTTTCCGATGCATAATTCATTCTGGACATTGAGTTCTATCTGGATTCTATCCTCTTGGAATTTTATATATATATATATATATATATATGTATATTAACCACTAATATTATATAATATGACAAAATGGAAAAATGGTTTACTTGTGACATATTTCATCCTTCAGGACTTCACTGGACTAATTTTCTTATGTTGGTAGTACTACACATGCACACATTCTATTCCCATCATAACAAAATAAAATCTGGCATAATCATTGGATCCTACCTAAGACCTTGGATTATTTACACGAAGAAGAGAAATACATTGAAAACACTTTTGAACTTTTCCAGTGCCCTAATTTCTTTATATTCAATTTTAAACAAAAGGCACCCTCCCCCCAAAAAATAAATAGCCCCCCTTGAGAATCCCAGTGGATCAAAAAATATATTTATCTTGCTTACTAATTCTATCACATCTACAATCAAAAATAATCTATCTAACTCAACATAAAAGTCATTGCTACTACATCCAAAACGATAAAAGACTTAGTCAATACTAAACAAAACAATAATTTAAAACATAACAGAGTTTACTCCATCGCCTGTAATATTTGCCAACAAATATACAGGAGAAACGTCAAGGAATCTAAATAATTATTCGTTTTCCTGTCAACTACAATTTTCTAAAATTTAAATCAATTGTTATTTGTGTCTCCTTGAATCCTATTCTCTTATTGGCCTCTAACCTCAATAATGCTTTTCTTGGATTCTTTCACTTTCGGTAAACCCTTGTGTCTTAGTGACTTTACCGCCTAGCTTGGGGTGAAATGATTTTAAAAATATGTTTGCCCGTAGATGCTAGTATTATAACAAAAAAAAGATTCAACATTGAAGAACCCAACAGGAATTGTTCTGTCATAAAATTCACTAACCCATCCTTATCTATCTTTTTTCCTATCTTATCTTTTTAATCTGTTTATATATTTATCTGTTTTTTTTTGTTTTACCATTAATTTTGCAGATGAGAAGTTACCAGAGTTGTTAAAAAATGTTGAAATTTTATTGGCAGATCCACTTGTCATTACTGAAGCACTTTACAGCGTACCCACCTTGAAATGGGCACAATGCACCTGGGCAGGTATGATTATAATAATTTACCTGGATTTCCAAAAGTATTGAAAATGTTGCATTGTAAGCTTTTTGAAAAATATCTTATCTTCTATATCTCTTGATTGTTTTAGTGAGGTCGTGATTAAAAGGTCATATGGCTTCCAAATTTGGGGCATGCAATAACATATTTCTTACCATATAACATGCATCGTATAACACTCGCTGTAATTATTTGTGTATAATGCACACTAATTAGAAGTTGTAGCAGCTGAATTCAATCTTAATTTAACATTGTTCAACTGACCTGTATATATAGTCAAGCAAAAACACCACACATATGGCATGAAACACTGTCACCATTGGGTGTTGACTTCAATATCCACTTTACATATATATATATATATATATATATATATATATATATATATATATATATATATATATAATAAATCAAGAAAAAACCTTAAAGATCTATTTTGGTTATAGTTTATTTTGTGAATATTATTATATTCATCTTTTCAGACTGAAAGTTCTTAATAAATGGAGACAATTCATGCAGACAGATATTACTGAATGATCTGTAATTTAAATTTACATCGAGCTCTCTTTGGATTATAATATCCTCCTAGAAATTATCCCTATCAGTCACAAATTGGTATTTTATTATATATATATATATGTATGTATATTACATGAATCATTCATACAAAAAGCAGATTAGTAAAGTTAATGATATAAATGGCGAAAAAACATCTTTGCAAACAAATTTATTAAGATTACATTAACCCACAAATCTCTCGATGAATGTTATGATCCCTGTTTTTAATAAATTCAGGTGGTATAAGGTCTTTTTTTGCTAGTACTTTCATCTGTTCATACAGACATCATCAGGCATGGAAATTAATTTGTTTTTTTAGTACATCCAGGTAATAACGGAACACAAAAGATTAGATGTGAATTGAAAGATGTTTTTTAGAATTGTGTTATTGTTAACGGATAAGAAATTTTTTTTTGGAGCGTGCAGTCGCAACACTAAGGTTAGTTACAGCTGCATGCAAATAAAATAATTAAAGGGTACAACACTAAAAATTGGATACGCAGAAAATTATTGTGGCAACAAAATCAGCCCACAAAAAAATGTAACCGCCAAGATACACTAAAGTGTCTGTCAATGGGTAACTGTCTAGTACCTTGTTTACAGAGCAAAAGTGGGGATTGAAAATTGCCATGAAAAATTGTACATTGGTTCACAGAAGGAACATTCAAATGAAGAAAAAAATCTCCTATTGTTGAATGGGACACAGTGAAGAAAACCCATGCATTCAGTATATGGAATAAACTGTGCAGGTTGAGCCAGGAGAAGTTGGCAATAATGCAATAGCCCGATCAAACATGTTGTTAAATGAGAGATAGGAGGTGATGACAGTATGCTAGAAAGTTCCTCCTAACAAATTTCAAGCCAGGTAAAAAGGCTTACATTCACCAGCAGCAAATGTATAGACGAGTGTTTTAGAATGAGGGTGTCTGATGATACCAGGGTTGGCAAGACCATGGTAGTGAGAAGGTTGGTTTTCCTGTAAAATTTTATATCATATACCATAATTCCTTATGTATAATACACCTACATCCATAATACGCACCCCTAAAATTGTGCTGAAAGTGTGGGGAAAATGCTTCTATTCACACATAATACACACCCCTTGTTTGGTAATGAAACCCTATAAATTGTGTCTCTCCAATTTCATTATGGCCAGCATTTCTTTACTCTTATTCAAGCTAAAATTGAAAATATTTATCAAAATTTCCAATCATCATGATTCTGAAAGGAAATGGAAATACCTATATTGTGCCTACTACGCAGATTCATTAACCTGTTTTTGGTTGATAAAATGTGCAATCTACCAGATCTCTATGTAGTTCGAGTTATTTATACATAACTTTTTATCCCAGTATATTTGTCTGATGGATTGATTTTATTTTTTTTTAAATATTTGGTCTGAAGAGATAATAACTATAACAATATTCATGAAATAAATTATAACCAATATGGATTTCTAAGGAGTTTTCTTAATTTATCATTATATATTGCTCTGTAACTTACATTGAGCTCTCATTGGATTAATGTCCTATTTGGAATTATCACTACCAATTACAAATTATTTTACATATACATATATATATATATATATATATAATGTCATTCACAGACAGTACTGTTTCGCTGTATCACAGCTCCTCAGTGCAACTAGACTTCCAAATGCCTCAAGCCAGGATTGAAACACAACTAATTTGGTGTCAGCCACAGCTATCTTCACTCGGTAGAGTTACACAACTAAATCTAGCATATTGTTTTTACAAATGTAAACAAATGCCAATTAGCCAAAGTGCTCCATTCATTTTACTGAAGAGCTTTGCATTAGTGCAGGTGGCTGTTGTTTATAGAATTAGCTTATCACTCAACAGTGCTCAATTGAAATGTATTTTCAAGAGCTAAAAGACATATTATTGAATAATATAGATATATTGTGTCTACTTATTTTTATACTGTTCCTTTCCAGTTCTCTAATCATTTTCTTGGTGTTAAGATGAAATTCATCAAGGAAGGCACCATAAGTTTTTATTTTTTTTCAACGCAAGTAGTTTCAATCTTTTCCAAGATCATCTTCAGGAGTAAATTACAAAGACAAACTGTAACTGCAATAAAATCTGACTTCCACTCTTATGGTGATTTTTTTTTAAAACCTGCATGAACATGTTCTGTTATAGTTATTTTAGAATTTTAAATTTATCCATTATGGAATTTTTCACAAAACAAGCATTTCAATATAATAGCGCTGACCATGACTTTGTAGAAATGTAAAATGCCATTAAATTACATTAATTCATTTACATTTGGGTTACTTGGGTGAAAAAACACTATGCCACGTTCCTTGATGAATTTCATCTTAACACCAAGAAACTGATTAGGGAACTAGAGAGTATTATTATGAAAATAAATAGGTTCAATATGTCTATATTATTCAGTGAAATTTTGACCCTGGCTTGAGTGTATATGTTTTGGGTTAAAACCAGACCTTGTGTCATGTCATGTCGCCATGGGGAGACAGGTAAATACCTACCTGGATCAGCATACACCTAATGAAGACCAGAGAGCATAACAACTGAAATGTTGGGATAACAACAACAAAGATGAAGATAATCATCTGCATGTAAATAGTGATTAGGTTTTCTTTGGGGTTTTTTTTTTTTAATTTCTAGGAGTCATTCATATTTTTTCCCTTAAAAACCTTTTAAACAGCAAAAAGTAACATGAACGTTGTTCAATTTTTTAATGACATTTTAACAAAATTGCCATGTGAATAAAATTCTTTTAAATTTTAAACTATTTCTGTTATCCTACAAAAGTTTATTAATGAAAATTAGAAAAAATAATGAAATATAAAAGAAACAAAGACTTTTCAAAGTTTAGAAAAAACAAATTAATTTTTTTATTTTACAGATTTCTTGTTTCATCTATGAAAAAAAAATCTCATAGAAATTTAAATATATACAAAATTTTTTATGGGAAATAATTATTAAGAAATAATGTGTTTAATTATTTTAAATATCAAAATCAGTCTTTGTTTTCAGGTGTGGACAGTATATTCAAAAAGCTGGATAGTTCAAAAGTAAGTAAATTTGTTATGTTGGTGTTATAAACACGTGTATGTCAATACACGATAGAACAAACAACACGAGTACCACTGGTAATGTGAAAAGAAAAATGAATTATTAAGATAAAATTCTATGTATTGCCAATACCTCTTTGTGGATAAGGGAAGTGACCTGGAGGATGGGGAGAGTTGGTAGATCTTGGAGTTGATGCTTGTCTTGTCAGTTGACCAGACACAAGCTGGTGACAGTCTGGCTGGTGACAGTGACAGCCTGCCCACAGTGTTGTGTGACGTTCTTAAAAGCAGATGAGGTGGATCATGATTCAGCAACCGACATCCTTTGAGGCCCAATTTTGCACTTGATAGCTTTGAGGTCACCTTCTGTGTCAGTCCTTAGTGCTCCTAGGGCTTTTGATATTTTGAATTGACAGTGAGTAAAAAAAACTTTTTTGAAGTGACAGTAAGTAAAAAACTTTTAAAGGTGAACCCAGTACATATTGGAGTCACCACAGATCAGCTCTTCTTAGATCAAAGATTAAGATTAATTTGAGGTCTTTGGTATTTCCTGACATGAATGACATACTGTATATACTTAATGTAGATGTATACTGATTTCATTGATTCTACACTGAGGTCTTTGAGGTCACCATCCAGGACAACCCTCAAGGTACCTAGATCTTTTGATGTTCTGAGGTGACAACAAGGACAAATCTTATTCTGGTATTTCTTAGAGTGATCCCAGTGCATATTGGGATCACCACAAATCAATTTTTCTTAGATTAAAGGTTCCTGACATTAAATTTGGTTCAGAGTTCTAGTATTTCATTGTGTGAGTCGCATATGACAGATTTAATTTGGGATTCATATTATCAATGCTTTTTTTCTTTATACAATTTGCCCAATTAAAAATAACATCACTTTCACCAAAAAATACTCAGCTAATAACATTTGTGAATTTATGTAGAAATTAACTTTTGCTTTTAATGTTTCGAAATGCAATGGAGAATCTTTATACTTGCTTACATACACACACACACACACACACATATTGTCATCGACAGACAGATTGTTTTGCTGTATCACAACTCTTCAGTGTGGCTAGATGTCTCATTGCTTCTAGCCAGGATTGAAAACTATTCTTAAAAAAAACCCTGATAAAAAAAATAGGAACTCTAATAAATTCAACATGTCTAACTTATAAATAGAGTAAACTGATTTCTCTATAAGTTAGTCTTAACATCACTTGAGAATGAAACTGTGCTGTAAATTTTAAGTTTAATTTTTAAATTAAACTTTAGGACTTGAGTTTCAGTTTCAAAACATAGTAAGTTTTGTCATGATGGAGACATATTTTTAAAAAAAAAATCATTATCATAATATATATATATTATAATAATTATTATATATATATATATATATATTATAATAATTATTATATATATATATATATATTATAATAATTATTATATATATATATATATATATATATATATATATATATATATTATAATAAGTATTATATATATATATATATAAAGACATTTATATTATGTTTAACATTCTTTTTATAGATACAAGTATTTAAGCAAATGCTCTGTTTTATAATAAACAGTATTAAATAACATTTACCGGCCTGAATGTCCGAGAAATTTTCATAGAAAATTTTCGCTCTCCGACAAGAATCGAACCTGTATCCTATACGGAACCATCATTTCGCGTGATGTGCCTTAACCTTTCGGCCACAGAGCGGCGTCTGGTTAGCAAGGTCGATTTTACTATCTTTAAACTTAAATCTTCCATGAATCTCTTCTATTCTTTCTATGAAAATTTCTCGGACATTCAGGCCGGTAAATGTTATTTAATACT
>OZ038500.1:3559357-3746857 GCA_964036315.1 Acanthosepion esculentum | reverse complement strand
ATGCTGGGATTTCTTCCTAGCTAATAAAATAGGCAGTTTCATATGACTACGTCTTGGTTTGTCTGTCTTTGAAGTCAGGATGCTACATTCACTTATCCAAATCTGCTCTTGCGTGCCAACCCCAATTCTTAGTTTGTGAACTCTTTGGCATACTATGGTTTCCGTCGCCCCAATTTATAGGTAGATGCACACAAATGCATGCTGGTTCTTGGTGTCATCCGTCTCATTCCCGATCTGTCTTGCCTTGAAGTCAGAACGCTGCATTTGTTCATCTGAATTTGCTCTTGTGTGCCAACCCCAATTCTTAGTTTATGAACTTTTTGCCATATTACTACTGTTTCGCCTTATTCCTGATAATTTGCCTTGCATATTTCATTTGCTTTGCTTTGTATTGTTTTTTGCCCTCTTCTTTTTCTTGTTATTGTCAATTCTGTTTGTTGGACACTTCTGCTGATTAATTGGCTAATTTCATCAACAAACAAAAAACTATCTTCTTTCTTATATTCTTTCTCCTTTTCTGTTTCTTCCCTTTCATCACCATCTTTATTCACCTCTGAATACCAAAATCCTTCTGGTCCTTAGACAAACTCGACTTCTTAAATATCCTCAAACCAGCTCCTGATTCTTGGTTTCATCTGACTCAGTCCCAGTCTGTTTTGTCTTGAAGTCAGAACACTACATTTGCTTGTTCAAACTTGCTTTTTTGTGTCAACCTCAATACTTAGTTTGTGAACTTTTTGCCATCTTACTCTTGTTTTGCATTATTACTGTTAATTTCCCTTGTATATATCGTTTGATTGCTTTATATTATTTCTTTCACCCTGTTCTTTTTCTTGTTATTGCAAACTTTGTCAGTTCTGTTTGTTGAACAGTTCTTTCATTTATTGACATTTAACAATGGACTAATCTTAACCTTGAAGACAAAACTACTAGAGAAATAGTAGTAGTGAAATACATTTAGCTAATTATAGTTTACAACATTCTAAACACTAATATTTCACTACTAGTTTCATCTCAAAGGTTTGGATTAGTTTAGCCTCCAGCTGTATCAATTGCTATTTGTATGGTGAAGATTTGCATATTAATGTAACATTCTCCCCAGCATTTATATATTGTGTCATAAATTTCTTTGTTCTTTGTCCTTTTTACTCAGGTAATGAATTGGACAGTGTTTCAAGACAATTTATAGATGATTTTGACAATGAAAACAATGATTATCTAGATGCAGTTGATAAGATCTTGCGATAAATTCTTTTGTCTTCTGTCTCAGTGAGTCGGAGTGTGAGTCAAGACAATTTGCAGATGATGAGGATAACAGAGAAAAAACTGGAACAAAACTGGCCATAACTTTGATAACAAATGTCACCCTAATTAAAAAAAGAAAATAATTCTTTACTTCGAAAGTACTTCGAGGGAGTACTGATAAATGTTTTAGCATATATAAACGCACGTCAAAGATATATTACATCACCAACGGTTGTATTCGTATGCAAATCTTCACCATATAAATAGCAGTTGATATAGCTGGAGGTTAAACTAAGCCTAACCTTGAAGACAAAACTACTAGATAAATAGTAGTAAATACTTTTAAATAAATATAGTTTACAACATTCTAATCACTAATATTTCTCTAGTAGTTTCGTCTCAAAAGTTAGGATTAGTTTAGCCTCCAACTGTATCAATTGCTATTTATATGTTGGGGATTTGCATATGAATGTAACAATGTTCACTGTTATTTCCAAGGACATGTTGCGGCTTATCAGTCAGCTCTTTGATATCCTTTGAGTAAAATTCCACAGGTCTTGATATGAAAAAATTGAATCTGGTTTTCATAAGAAAAACTTTTCTCCATCAGAGTATTTAGGGAAACAAAATTCTTAATGTCCGTATTCTTTTTCAGTCCAGAAGTTAGGTTAAGTAAGTATAAGCATCATATTAATGGTCAAGCTCAAGTTAGCCTTGCGCAGAGTTGGAACAACCAAAGAAACGTTTCTACTTACTTCACTGTTGGAGGGTTTAAACATAGTTATAATGGTCAAGATCAAGTCAGACTTGTGCTGAGTTGGAACAACCAAAGAAAAGGTTGATTTACTTCATAGGTGGAGGTTTTGGAAGATGTGTAAATGCAATTTGTTGGAAGGTTTAGTCCTCTGGCGACCAGGGAAACAAATGTGCCCTAGCAGAGATGTCATTCCCACGTCTGCTACATCTTGGAGTAAGAAGAAGGAAAGGCAGGAAATGTTTGTCTTTCTACAGATTTAAATGAAACCAAATTTTGAGGGAAATGAAATTTTTGAGTTCCTTTAGCCTCATGAGAAAATGTATTTTTTATCATCATTTTATTTACTGATTCTATTTTATTTCATTTTTCAACAGACTACATCTCACTGTTGAAATCAACAAAAAGACTGGGAATCTGGAGATTTGAACTCCAGTTATGACAACCAGATACAAAACACAAAAATATCCGTGTTTATTAAGGGAAGAATTATATTGTAGATTTAATATTAAATAATTTTTAACTCTAGCATTCAAATGTTTCAATTATTTTTACAAAAGGATGGCTTCTTAATTTTAACACCTCCAAAACTAAGCTGCTCTCTATTAATGATCTGAAAGACCCCTTTCAGCTATCCATCAGTATGGCTGATGCTAACCTTGAGGAGAGTGACTTGTTGCACCTTTTTGGGCTAACGTTCTCGGCTAACATAGAGTGCAAAGACTATATTGAATCCATTGCCAAATCAGCTGTTGAGAAAGTTGCTTCACTGGCATGCTAGACAATTTTTCTCTCCTGAATCTATCTTGCATATCTATAAGTCTACCATTCGTCCATGCTTAGAACATTGCTGCCACATATGATCCAGTGCTCCTGCTATATATTTAGAGATCCTAGATAAAATCTAAAGAAGAATCAGCAATATTATTGGTCCTGAACTGGCGTCTCAGCTTCAGTCACCTTCCCACCATCATAAAGTTGCCACTCTGTGACTAATTATAATTACCTTTGTAGTAATTGTTCAGATGAGCTCTTCATTATGGTACCTAGACTTTTTTAATTTAAACACAGTACTAGACTGACGTCAAGATCTCATCAATCTATGGTTGACCTGGCTAGATGTAACCCTAAGTTCCATGCCAACAATTTCTTTTCTCGCTTGTGGAACTCCCTTCCAGCTCCATGCTTTCCAGCAACTTTAATCTTCAAAAATTTAAATGCAATGTCAATCGCTATCTGCTGACCTCCTGTAACTCTTCTTCTGTACTCGCTCCTTAGTAATGTTTCTGTTTTCTAATTCTTCCACACCCAGTAAGCCCTTGTGTCTTAGTGGCCTTTTGCTTTCCAGTCAACTTTAATCTTCAAAAATTTAAATGCAATGTCAATTGCTATCTACGTCCTCCTGATTACTCTTCTTTTGTTCTCACTCCTTAGTAATGTTTCTGTTTCCTAATTCTTCCACACCCAGTAAAACCCTTGTGTCTTAGTGGCTTTAATGCTTTGCTTGGAGTGAACTTGATAAAAGAAAAAAAAACAAACATAGTTTCAAAGCAAAATATCTCCTCAGTGTTCTTCTTCAGTGTATAAACCTGTCGATCCTTAAGGTCTTATCATCCCAAAAGTTCAGAGATATCATCATTAATTAACAAAAATCTTGCATCGTAGATGAAATTGTAGTGATATGTAAATGACTGCCAAATTAGCATAGCTAAGGCATAGAGACTCTATAAGTGCCCAAGCAGTAAGAGGACATGGTAGGATGTGATATGCTAGATTAATGAGTACCACTGGACTGAGAAAATACAAAAGAAATCACCCTTCATAAGAAAAATGTTTAATGACTTGTTACCAGAGTCAGGCTTTCACCTCTGGCAGACTAACCTCACGTAGAATTATTCCAATTTACTAAATTAATGAGATTTTCATGATTTCTTTGCATCCTGTTGACGCTAAGAATAAATTGGTGATTTTATTTGAATAAAGAGCCCATCAGCCACACCCTTCTTACCAAGGGTGATATCCTAAGTTCCGTGCCAGACATTGATAGGAAAAAGACTATACATACAACTTTATTTGCTCATATGTAAATTAGGCAAGTTTTATCCAAACATCACTACAAAAAAACTTTGACTTCATTTTAACTCTTGCATCCAACCATTTCCAATATATGTATAGTTTCGAAGGAAGACAGACGTTCGTTTTCCCTGAATAAATGTTTCTTAGAGGCTTCTCTTCCCAAAAGTTTAGAATTATCACCTCTGATTCATTAACCTTGCAAAGAATCCCAGGATAATTCTGTTTGTTCCTCCCTTCGTTAGTTTGCATGACCATTACGCCCTGCCAATACTCCATAAATAATGAACTATTCCATTTTGACAATGTGAAAACACGGAACTGACATATCAGAGATACTGCTTGATTTCAATCAGAAAATGAAAGAAGAAAGGAAGATGTTTCAGTGAAATGCAAAAAGTTGTGAATTTCAATTTTTTTTTCATTTGTACCCCCTTACTTCTTAAAATAATGACCAGCATTCATATTTATGATTGTTATTGCAATATTTTGTTAAAGTTATTCAGTTCAAATATTTAACTATACGATAGGGGAATTTCTACAGATATCTTATTATCGTAGAAATCACCACGAGCTTATTCAGTCATTAACTGAAGAAGTAAGATTCATCAGAAAATTCAAATTGGAAAACCATGAAATTTTCACGGGTCTTTCTAGTAAAAGTAATTCTGCAAACTTACTATTTTTCCACTTATTTAAATAATTTCGTACATTTTTAGGAAAATCTAATTCAACAAATTATTCAACTTATTTAACTTATTCTATTTTTTTCCAGTTTCATTTGACTAATTTGTTGTAATGAGAAATGTAACATCGGGGGATTTCTACGGGTATTTTATTGTCATAGAACTTGCCATGAGCTTATTCAATCATTAACTTAAGAATTAAGATCCATCAAAAAATTAAAATTGGACAAGCAGGAAATTTTCTTATGTCTTTCTAATATTGATAACTTTTGTATTCAATAAATGCTCTTGTGTGTAGATTAAATAAAAAATTATATATGTTGGGTGCATGTAAAAACCTGGTGAATGTGATAAACATATACAATGTAATTTTGTTAAAGTTTAGAATTTATATTTCTTTCTTTCAGCCACTTCCAGACTTTCTGTTAACAAGAAGTGGAGAAGGATTTGGTTCAACAATGGCTGAATATGTAATTGGACAAATTATTGCAAAAGAAAGATTCTTCTATCAAATTATGGATGAGCAAAGGGAAAAGATATGGGGCTCGTGAGTAATTTAAACATTTTTTTTTTTCAATAATTTCATTCCAAACAAGGCAATAAAGCCACTAAGATGCAAGAGGTTACTGAGTGTGAAAGAAAATGGGTAAAAGAAAAAACATTATGAAGTAGAGAGAACAGAAATTAAAACAGAAGATAACCTTTTTCTTTTTTTTTTCGAAACCCATAATCCATTAAGGTCATGGGGGCACCACACATACCACAGCCACAGGAGCAGTAGTGTTTCCTGGGTAAGATAACCTGACAGAGCCCAGTCCTCTGCTGGCTGATTTTAAATTCAGAGTTTTTCCTTTTCCTAAACTGGTTGCCACCCAAGGCGATAGGACTTAGTCTGTCCTACTATTTACCCATAGTTAGAGGGAAGAGATTAATATAGTTCCCCCCTATTTTTTGTTTCTTTTTAAGTCTGATTGGTTTAATATGGTCAAATTAGCAGCTAATCTCAAAAATGGTCTACATTCTGTTGTTACATGGGGCAAGGAGTGGCTTGTTAATTTTAACACCTGAAGATGGTGTAGTGTGTGTATCACTCCAGTCATGCTCGAATAGAATTTGCGCTCAATATCACTACATTAAAGGAGCCAGGTACAAATGCATAATCACATGACTGGACCAGCTGCACCTAACGTTGCACGCAAAGGAGCAAGCTGCATGAGAGAGAGAGAGAAGCAGCCATTCTAGTGATGAAGGGGCAAAGCCTCTTAGACAAGAATATAAGGTCCACGTTTCGGATAAAAATAGTAATATTGCAAAGATTAAGTCTCATATGGTCATTGATCAACAGTTTTACTTCTTTACGTAAGAATCATAAAAGATCATTTTATAATCTATTTTGCACTGTATTTATCTTTTTTGGCATCTTTAAAAATTTAAGAATGCCTTAAAATACTCATTGCAAAAACAGACATATTTTTTGTATGATTTCAGCCGAAAGTTGACGTCTTATCGTATTCTGTCCAACATCAACATTGGGATTCTTGGGGTCGGACAAATTGGTACTGAAGGTAAGTAATAGTATGCATTTTAATTTATCCTCAAACCCTTATAAATATTTTTTAATTTTTACCCTATAACTTTTTTTTCCTGGTAGGGTATAACAAAATGAATTGAACAAATTTATATGAATTTTTCTTCTTTTTTTTAATCATTTCACCCCAAACAAGGCAATAAAGTCACTAAGATACATGGAGTTACTGAGAGTATAGGAAATAAGGAAAACTTTATTGAGGAGAGAGAACAATAAAAAATAATCAGATTCAAAGAGGCAGAAAGTAAAAGTTAAGATTGCATTTAAATTTTGGAAGCTCAAAGTTGACTGGGTAGCAAGAATCCAGAAGAGAGTTTAACAAGCGAAAAGTGTGATAGAAGAAACTGTTAGCCTAGAACTTACAGTTACATCTAGCATTTCAACTGTAAAATGATGAGACCTAGCAGCCAATCTAGTACTGCACTTAAATTCATAAAATCTATGTAACTTAGAGGAAAGTTTGTCAGAACAATTTCCCTGAAAATATTTTTTAGAAAAGGTGCAGAGAAAGCTACATTACGGCCGTGGGAAAGTGACTGCTGAAGCGAAATCAAATCAAGTCACCTGGATTGATTTGTTTTGTACTTAGTGATACCTGCTCGTTAAGTACTCTTTTGTACAATTCAACATGGTTTTTGAGTTTCCTGAAAGCTTACTCGAAAGATAAACAGATTATAAGCAGGCACACAAAACAGTGGTATATCAACCCCTAGAGATTGATACGCCACTAAACAAAATCAGACCCGCAAAAAACAAAGACATGAATCTAAAACCTAAACCTTGATTTTGATATTAATCCTTCATTTGAGTGTTGTAAAATCAACTTTCATTTTAGCCATTTCACATGGTAGACTAAGTCAGTTGTCATTCTGAATTAGTTATCACAAGACTATATTTTGCAAGATGCACACTTATCAGCGCTCAGCAATCCTTTTAGCGACCCTGCAATCGTGCAGCATTGGTGACTTCCTGATGCATTAATGCACAAGGGTGACGTTTTCAAAACGGCCTTAAAACAGTTCGAAAGAATTCCACAAATCGGCAATTATTGCTATTCTTCCTTTGAAATAATCTAATCTACTTTTTTCTGCTTTGTTTCCAAAATTCTTAGTTGCCAAAAAGTGTAAAGCATTTGGAATGACTGTGTGGGGTCTGGTTCACTCAAACCCAGAGAATAGACGGGACACTTGTCCGTATGTTGATCATTTCTGGTAAGTATCGTTCTTTTACTTGATCAAGTTTGATTTTGATCCAATGAAAAATTAAACATGGCAACCTTTTACCATTTAAAGAATCTAGTGGCCATAAGCACTTAGAGCCAAACCATTATGATATTGTTTACAATGGGAAGACGTTTCGAAGACAGGATAGAGATATATATATACATATATATATATATAAAGAAATATAGTCTTAGGGTGTGCTATATTTATGAGATGAAGTGCTCAATATCAGAGATAGAGCGTGTGTAAATATAAAAGTGAACATTGAAGTCAACACTTAGAAGCGACAGTCTGTTTCATGCTAGATATAATCGTCAGGCCTCACGGTTGCATCTAGCATGAAACAGACTGTCGCCTCTAAGTATTGACTTCAATGTTCACTTTTATATATATATATATATATATATATATATATAATTTTTATTATAAGAGATTATAATAAAAACATTTTTAAATTGCTACACAAAAGCTTTCATGTTTCAATACTTTGTACTTCTTCAGGCAATGGCTAGTATTTTGTGTAGCGATTTCAAAATGTTTTTATTATAATCTCTTATTATAAAAATATAATAATATATAGCTCTACTTTGTATTGAACACTTTTTTAAAAGTAAATGCTACGAACAGTGGGTTTTTACTTCATCTGTTCTTTCTCTCATTTGGATATGGAGATATATATAATAACATTAGTATTTCTAAATTTAAACCCAGTTCGTCTCGGATATGGTGATAAACTCCATTCAGTAGTAAGGCGCGTCTGATCAGCTAATCAGGAGGCTTTGAAGAGAGCGTAGAACCGCGCCTCTTAATTACTGTTGCTCCCAGGTCCACTCTGACCCAGTTAGGGTCGCAGCTATGAGCAAATAGTGAACTCATAACCAAAAACAACACTATGAAAGTATACAAATACCAGCAACACATTTTTATATAAAAAATTACCAAAAATACCAATTTATCATTAAATTACCAATAATATATTTTAAATGTAGCTGAAGCCATAAGATTAGGTTCAAAATATTTAGATTTCGGCATTAAATAACCCATAGAGGTTGATATGCTGCTAAACAAAGTCAACCAATCCAACCAGGGTCAAGTAGCTGGCTACACAATTATTAAATTCATTTACTTTTTCATGTTTTTCTAGTTCAGTTTATATACACTTATGCACACATACCCTTAGGAAAGGTACATCTCCTCCCCGGCTATGGATTAAATAGTAGGGCTTATATCTGGAAAAAAAAAACACTATTCTCAAAAGAAATTGTCACTGGATCTAACTAATGCCTTTATCTACTGTGCCATGTGTCCTTGATCCAAAGAGTGTGAGTTCAATACCTGGTTAAGGCAGTGGAGAACTTGGAGAGGGGAATTAACAGGAGATAACTGACATCCATTAGACATGGCACATGGAACTAGAACAGTCTATCCCAGTGAGCGAAATAAAGGGTTCAGTTCAACATTCCAATCACTTGAAGAAGGCCGGAGCGTACAACGACCGAAACATTGTAATAAATATGGTGACAAAGATGAGAACAATAGTCAGAATAATGTAAATAGTGTACATAATACCTCATCTCAGAAATATAGGCTGATACTGAAAGAAATTGTTAATGCAAAATTCGTTCACAAAAAAAAAAGAATTGTTCTTACAATTCAAAATATTTTTTGGTTTTTAAAAAACCCACAAGGAGTTGATAAAATGTAAAAAAAAACCAAAAAAAACAATCAGTTTCCTAGCACTTTCTAATTTGATTTCATTGTTGCATTTAATTGAAACTAGGATTTTTATTTGTGATTCTATGTTGTCTTTTTTCTATAAAACTGAAGGCAGTTTTTTGAAGATGGTGTGAATAAACATTGAAATATTAATAAAAGAAACTTCAGTTTCTGGTCTGTTAATCAAATATTGATTCAATATCCGTCTATATCTCTGAGATGAGGTATATGATTATTTACATTATTCGGACTGTTATCCTCATCTTCATCACCATATTCACAACATTTCAGTTGTTGTACACTCCAGCCTTCTTCAGGTGATTGGAACACATGGACACATGGCCTAGTGGATAAAGATGTTGGTTAAATTCAGTGAATTGTGAGTTCAATACCAAAGAGTTGTGAGTTCAATACCAGGCCACAACAGTGGTGAACCAAAAACTTGGAGAGTTGAGTTAAAGGGAAATAACTGAAACATCCGGAAGAGCCATGGCATGTGAAACTAGAACACTCTACCCCAGTGAACGAAATAAAAGGTTAAGTTTGAAATTCCAATCACCTGACAAAGGCCAAACGTTGTGAAGATGAGGATAACAGTCCAAATAATGTAAATAAATATTGATTCATTGTAGAATCTTTTAAAAAGGTTAATTTTACCCTTTCGTATAGAAAGAGGTTTTCAGAACGACTGAAAAAGTAAATTTTTTTTTCTTCTTCCTTCCAGTTCGACAGATGGTCTTTGTCATCTGCTGTCCAACTGTGACTATGTTTGTAGCATTCTGCCAAGTACACAAGCCACTCGGGGATTACTCAATGGAAACATTTTAGAAGCCTGCAAGAAAAGAGTAAGTGCAAATCTTTCTTACTCTTAGGGGTCTAATAGACAGGGGAGAAGGAAATTCTATAAACGTCTGAACTTAAGAATATCCCATATTTTAATTTGGCACTTTTTAACTCTACAAGGTCTGATCAAAAAGTATCAGGACTGTTGCTATGGTAACGGAGCTAAAGTATACAGTGACGATGCTTGACACCGATCGACCATAGCTCTGTTGTGCATTCACACTAAGTTATAATGTTCTTGCACATTTCCATTGTTTATAGCAGGAAGGAAAGTGTGTAGTGTGTGGTCATCTTGCCTCACCCACAGAAGGTCTATCAGTGACCCGGGCTTGTGCAGCAGTTTTTGGCCAAGTCCAACATTCCCCAGGTTCCAAAATCCCGATATTCCCCAGATCTCACCCCTTGCAACCCTTTCTTCAAAAAACAGGTCCCATTTGTAAGGAACAAGATTTCTAGACATTGGGGAAATCCAAGAGAATGCAACAAGGCAGCTGCTCGTTATTCCAAAAATGGAGTTTCAGAAATTCTTCAATCAATGGAAATAATACTGGATAAAGTGTGTAACTTCAGAAGGTGACTACTTTAAAGGAGATTAAATGCTGAATTGGTATGTGTTGTAGTTTTTTTTTTATAGCACCAGACCCCGATATTTTTTGATCCAACCTTGTATACAAGGGCAGCTTATCTCTCATCAAATACTATAATTTATTTCTATAGTGAAAGATAATCAGCTACCTCAAAAAAGAGTTTGTGTTTTGTGTGCGATTTGCCAAAGAAAAATTACCAAAAAGTAGTTAGCAAAAATTTACTTTAAGGATCAGAATCTACGCTAATGTTCTTCCCTCCCCTGAATGGCGTGACCAATCAGAAAGATCTCCCGGTGAACAAAAGCCGTTGTTTTTTGCTTATGTGGCAGATTTGAATTTTCTGAGCTTGGGGGACAAACACGCGTTTTTGCTGGTGAGAAGTGAAGGTTGGATGTGTGACCCCATTTTGTCGTTTCTATATTGCCTGTTGGACTGTTACAATGGACTATCGTTTGAACTGTGATTTGGCTACATGTGTTGCGGCCGTGAGACAGAAGAAATCTATTGCAGACGTTTATTGCTAAGTTGACAGTATTTTTTTCTTTTCTTTACAACCACAAATTAGTTGCCTTCTGATTTTCTGAATAATAAAAAGTCTAAACACAAGATTTCCTTCTAATCATCATCATCTGGAGATGTTGTAAATAATAATTGAAATATTTACAATATCTTTATATTTTCAAAAACATGCACCTTGATAAAAAAACAATGTGTGGCAGAAATACCCCCCCCCCCACCTAATGGTAAGGCATTAGTAGAGGGAAACACCATTGCCACTAATATATGCACCATTATAAGCGTGGTATTTCTGCCATACATTCTACTTCTGTTTTAGAATTGTTTTAGACTCCCAAGAGGATGTTTTCCCGATCACTACAATCTTAATTTCTTCAAGTCTAGTGTTGACCGTTATCTTTCCCACATAAACTGCACTTCTTATCTCCTCTTTTTACACTCCTACAGTAACCCTCTACCTTGAGTGGCTCTTGGGCTTTTTTGTAGTTCTTAATAAATTTTGTCTTTTTGTTATCTTCCCTAAACTTTGCTCTACCATCCATTTACTCAAGCTCTCTAGGTAGGTTATGTGTTGTTTACATCTGTCCTGTGAGCATCAAATTTTCCAAGCATTCTTTTCTCATTATGTGTCCTAAAAGTTTCAACTATCTCTTCCTGATATACAGTATAAGTGTCCTTTTCATTTCCTCTAAAACTTTGTCGTTGCTCACAAGTTCAGTTTTGGTATTCTCAGCATCCTTCTGTAGAACCACATTTCTGTTGTTTCAAGTCTCTTCTTTATCTGTGAGGAGATTGTCTAATATTTACTGCTGTAAAGGAAGACTGATACTATATAACAGTTCAGTAGTCTTTTCTTTGTTTCTAACAATTCTTTTCTTTTTCTTAATACTTTACTTAGCTTTTGAAAGGCACCTTTGCATTTCAGTGTTATACTTTCTGCCCTCTGTTAAAACACTGCCCAGATATTTAAATTGTTGTACTTGTTTGAGTTTCGTATCCCCAGTTTGCAATTTGCATGTTGAGTTGTTCCTTTTGCTGACAACCATGCATTCTGTCTTCTTGCAGTTGATGTGTCTTCTCGCTTTCCTTTCACTATCTTCTGTAGGAGTTCCTCTAGTTTCCTTTATGTGTTTGCTATCAACATTGTGTCATCTGCATATCTTATGTTGTTAAGATTGTGGCCACCAATAGTAAATCCTGGTAGGACTTCTAATTTGCCAAGAATTGTTTCATTGTGTAGGTTGAATAAAAAGAAGTCTCTTGTCCGCATACAGGAAAGACACAATAAAAAAAAATTAAAAAAATGAACTGAAGTACCTTGTTGGTCATTTTTAACAAAACCTATATTAGAATTGTTTGCTTGTAAAAAAAACTTTAGGTCAGTAGTTCCCAACTGATTTTGGGCCATGCCCCACATTGGTATTTCTAAAATTCTAGTGCCCCCCCCCCGTCGTAATATTTAATTCTTACATGCATACCAATTATACATGTATACCAATTATACATGCATATGCAGGCATAAAAATGACTTTGATGTCTGCATACTGTATGTACATTGTATGTGTTAACCCTCGCGCTCAGACTCACTAGGAAACAATTCACTGTTAATAATAACTCTTTCTCGAATTGCCCCCTTATTCTGCTGGTATAGTAAGCCGGAGGGTGCACATCCCATGCATGCCCCACCAAAATATTACCATTTTCCACCGGTGGGGCATGTGCCCCATGCTGTGAATCATTGCTTTAGATGCAACAAAAACAAAAAAAAAAAAATTAAAAGATGTAAACAATTTACTTGTCCTGATGCAGTATTTGCCTCACTTTTGAGGCTCTGCGGCGTCAAAATTTTCTTAACTTAAGCTTGCATTTTTTATTTAAAAAGTTGCAATATATTTAATTTCAATACTTTGACTTTTTGCAGCAATCTATTTTCATTAATGTTGGTCGAGGAGATGTCATTGAAGAAGAATTTTTGTTGAAAGCCTTGAAGTAAGTAAAGAGAATCTTATATAAATAACATGCACACGTTTTTTGTTTTCTTTTTCCATATTTATATATCACAATGTCCCTTACGAAAATGGTGAACAGATTGTGTGCTAATTCTTACTTGCAGCCCTACTCTCAAATCAAAGGTTCCAATAAAAACATCCTGGCAGAGAGCTTATTTATTTTAACAAAACTTATTATTAGACTGTATGGAAAATAATGTCCGATTTTAGAATAAACCTTTTAATCATGTTCTAATAGCTTAATATAATAGTTTCACAAAAATATGTTCCTAATAATTAAAATGTCCATTTTGTTAAATTCTGAAAGTGATTGATATAAAATTAACTTTAAAAAAAAAAATGAATTTCTCAGTATCAGTTATCTCCCTTTAATTCAACTTTCCAAGATTTTTGTTCACCTTAGCTGTAGCCAGGTAGTGAACTCATAACTCTTTGGATCAAGTCACTGGATTCCCCAAACACATTTATCCACTGGGCCATGTGTCCTGTCTCAGTAACCATTGTTTTTTGTTTTTTTACCAGAGCTCTTATTGCAATTTTGTTGAGTATTTTTTCTCTAGTACTCCATATTATTGATTCCCATATTGTATTCATTTCTATGCTTTGGCAGCTTAGATGTCTGTGGCTTAAAATGGCATGCAGCTGCAAATGACATGACAAAGTCGAAACCAATAACCATTACAATGCAAAGAAGATATTTAGCTGTTTCAGTTTTAATATAGACTAAAGTATATATACTATATAAAATATATCTATATATTAACCTTGACTTGTATAAAAATACATATGCTGTTGACACACTGAATGATTTTAAAACCCTAAGTCGATACATAGCAAAAGGTTACCGACCAGTGGCATAGCATATGCATGGATTCCTTAAATTGGAGAGTTGAGTTAAAGGGAGATAACTGATACTGAGACATCCGGAAGGGGCAAAGCTCAAAATTCCCGTTCAGTTTGCATAATTTGTGTATGTGCAAGAAGAATAATATCGGTTGGGTTATCTCCCCCTGGACTGATGAGATCAAAATCAAATAATGACAATATTTAACCTTCATAGTCAAAGAAAAAGAAAAATGGTGTCTCAAAAGGATGATTTTTTTTCCCTTGACACCACAATTACTTTATACTACATCATCTCCCTCAGTAATGTTTATCATTTTAAAAGGTGACGATTAAAAATTTATTGAAACCCAAACATGAAATGAATTTATACAATTTTTGTTCTCAATAATTTGCAACAAAAATATTATTATATTTTTAATTATATTATTTATTATACTTTTTATTTACAAGAATATTTACAACATTAAGAAAATATGCAAACCAACCACAATTCTATGTTTATCATTTACCAATTTATAAATAAATATGAAAACAATCTTTTTTTCATTCATAAAAATTTACTAAATTATAAAAATGTGTGAGTAAATTATGAAATCTTTATTTACCATTTTATAAAGTTCAAATCAATTGGCAATTAGCCGACCATAGATCACGATAATGAAAAATTGGAAAATGAAAACAATTTGAGAGATAAAAGAAGAAGAAAATGTATTATGTATTTTCTTCAATAGTTCATTGATATTTTTATAAAATGAATGAAAAACTTCTCATAATTATTTATAAAATGATAAATAATATTGCAATGTTGTTAGTTTACATATTTTGATAATTTTGTAAATAAAAAGATTTCTTGACAAATTTATTTTTTTATTAAATGGTAGAAAATAAATTCTTATAAAAGGCAAATAATAAATATCACATTGTATTTCATTCCCATATTTTTATAATCTTTTCAATAAGCATTGCTGAAAAATGGTCCTTTTGAAACAGTTTTCTTGCTGGCACGAAGGTTAAACTTTGCCAAAATAATTTTCTTTTAATTTAGCCATTACGTACATACAAACAAGATTTATGAATACAGTTTACACGGAATCTGTTCAAATTAAACCATAAAAAATAGGCTGGTCCACTTGTAAAAAAGAAAAAAATAGGGAAAAAGGTTTTTGTGTCTGTGTATGTCAATTTAGAGGGAGTCCTGTTTAAATTATCAATACACTGTCAGGTTGATCCCCAATTTTTACAGAGTTATTGGACTTAACTGTTTTGCATAGAAAAACAAATTTTTTCAGAGGGGAGAGTTACAAACAGACTTCTTTAAGGAACGAATGGATATATACATTTTTTATTTTATTTTAAATAGAGATCACCCCAAGCAAGGCAGTAAAGGAACCAAGACATAAGAAATTGAGTGTGAAAGAATAAGAATAAAAAGAGAAACATTATTAAGGAGCGAGAACAATAGAAGAGTAATCAGGAAAAAAGTAAATAACGATTGACATTGCATTTAAATCTGTTTTCTAATCATTTCACCCCATGCAAAGCAGTAAAGCCACTAAGACTCAAGGGGTTACTGAGTGTGAAAGAATAAGATAAAAAAGAGAAACATTATTAAGGAGCGAGAACAATAGACGAGTAATCAGGAAAAAAGTAAATAACAATTGACATAGCACTTAAATTTTTGAAGAACAAAGCTGGCTAGAGCCAGAAGAGAATTCCACAAGTGAGGAAAAAAAACTCTTAGCATAGAACTTATGCTTACATCTAACCAATTCAATTGTGCTAGCAAAGAGTTTATCCAAACAATTACTGTGAAAATATTTATAGGAAAAGCACAGAGAAGCAACTTTATGGCATTGGGAAAGAGACTGAAGCTAAGATGCCAGGTCAGGACCAATGATATTGCTGATTCTTTGAATTTTATTAAGAATCTATAAATACATAGCAGAAGGACCAGACCAGATGTAGCAGCAATATTCAATGCATGGATGAATGGTAGACTTAAAAATATGCACGATAGATTCTGTAGAAAAAAATTGTTTAACACGACAGTGAACCAACTTTCTTAGCAGCAGATGTAGCAATGGATTCAATATAATCTTTCCTGTCAACCCGAGAAGGCGCAATGAGTTATTCTCATGGAGGTTAGTATCAGCCATACTGATGGGAAGCAACAAGAGATTCTCTCAGGGGATTAATAGAGACCAGTTTAGTTTTGGAGGCATGAACAAGCCATTCTTTTCCCCAGTTAACAAGTGGCTGGAGGTTATTTATTTATTTTTTTTTTTCTTAGTTCAGCTACCAATTTGACCTTATCAAACTGATTGGGCTTACTATCAAGTCAGAACTAAATGGTTGAGCTATCAGCATAGATAGCAAGCTGAGAGCTGATGTCATCAATGAAGATTACGAACAGTGAAGGTCTAAGGATAGCGTCCTGTCGGACACTTGCCTTAGTATAAAAAGGTCTAGAAGAGTTGCCGTTCAGGACTACTTTCATTTCGCACTCTGACAAGACTGAATCAGTTCAAAAATTAATCTGGAAATACCAAAACCTTCCAACTTGGGAAGAAGACCAGTAGGCCAAATCCTGTCAAACACTTTGGAGATGTCCACAGCAACAGCCCGAGCTTCACTCTTATCTAAAGTTTGATAAACTCTTTCACGAAAAATCATTAGTACATCAGCAGTTGACTTAGAGAAGCAAGAGCCACATTGTTTGTCTGAAAGAACGTCCTGTGGTGTGAGATGCTTAACCAATTCAAAGTTGATTAGAGCCTTGAAAAGTTTGGCCAAAAGGAAAAAAAAAAAAATTTGGAAAGGTCAAATAGTTCACCCGCATTATTTACATAAATTAATTAAACATATGCACCTGGTTAATTCATCATTTAAGGTAATTATTAATTTCAAATTTTTGTCGATGTGGTTTTGAAAAAATCCCATGCCGGAAAAGGTTTTTAAAGAATTTTAAGGAAGTTGAAAAATTTAAAATTATATATATATATATGCAGATATCAATGATGTTAACACACTTTCAGATTTGACATTTGTAAATAACAGTTAAGTTCAATACCTCTGTAAAAGGTAGGAATCGATTTCACACAATATTGATATTATGAACAGGAACACCTCTTAAAGGGAATAATTAAAATAAAAAAAATCTATATTTTTTTGATTTTGACAAATGTTAGGCATTATTTATTTGGAAGTTGTTCAAATGTTGATTTGGGGACATTTTTGACTACCACTACCAGTGCTAAATATGTATTAGATTCTTTAAGAATGGATTTAATCAACGTTGGTGATGTCATATAGTTTTTGAAATTTGTTTATAGTTGGAACAATGGCCGAGTGAATTAAAGTGTTGCTTTGTGAATTTCCTGACATAGTGGTTGTGAGTTCAATCCCTGGATCAGGCGGTGCACACAGCAGAAACAGGGGTACAATAACTGAGCATAATTATAAAGAAGAACTAGACAAGATATCCCCCAGACATGAGGGTATCCCCCCCCCCACATTAAATAAAGGGGGGTTCAGTTCAAAATTGCTTATAAATTACTCGGGTTGATATACATCTGAGGAAGGCTGGAGGGCACAGTGGCCGAAACATGATAACAACAAAGATGAAAGCAATAATCCTGATACAAATAGTATAAATAATTCCAACTGGACACACACACACACACACACACCTATCTGAATTATACAAACTGGAATTATGATATACTTACACACACAAACACTGCTTGACAAGTGAAATGTACATGAAACCTGTTTAACGAATGAAAATTAAACCACACAAAAATTAAAAATAGCAGAAAATTTTTTGTTCTATATCTCATTCTCTGATGAAGCTTTAATAAAAATGAAACATGTTAGATTGGTAAAAGAACAAATACATTTATCAATCATTAAGTCGACATTATACACACACACACACACACATATATATATATATATATATATATTATAAATTAATAGATTTAAAATATGGTTTTACCGCTACACAGTGATGACCATGTTTCAGAAATGGAAGCTAAAGCCCCTGAATTTAATTTTGTTATTAAACCAAAGACATTAGTTCCATTTCCTCATCAAGCGAATTTTGGAGTAACTTACTTTTTAAAATTTACGGTTGTTAACGGCACAGGAAAGATTCATAGTTTGAGGGTTTCCAAGGTTACCGATAAATCCATTCATCTAGACAAGGGGTGGTAGAGGGTTCAATTTTTAATTTTCGTTGTCTCAGTTAATAGTTACATTTGAAAGCGGGGTTATGTTTAGGGATGGGTAGGGATGTATCTTTTAACAAATTCTGACATCCGCTAAATTCATGTCATCTGGGTTTATTTCTAACGGCAAAAATTCTTATGGTATTATTTCTATTTGTATATTTAAAGATTTTGAGGGACTGTTTAGGTTAGAATATGTTTTATCCACCTTTCTAAAAAGTTATTTTTAATATTTAATATACTATACTCCTAGTTAAAAACCAAGTAAATGTATTAGGATTACTTACAGTATTTAAAATTATTTATTCTTATCGAGTATAAGTAAATATTATTTTATTTTATTTTATTTTATGTAAACTTTATGACAATGACGGCAAAGGTGGTTAAATTATTTCACTAATTCAATAAACTTTTATTTATAAATTTAGTATTATAAATGTATATATGTATGTATAAAGGACATTTAATGTTCAATATTATATTCTAACTTATTAATTTCACATGACTTTCGGTGTTCACTTGGATTCTTTCCAGTGTTTGAATTGCTTTGAGAGAGGTGTTATGGTTAGAGTACGTTTTATTTAATTACAATTTTAAAAGATATTTAGGTTAGAATCTGTTTTATTTAATTTCAATTTTAAAACATTTTTAAAAATTCTACTTTCAAATTTAACTTTTTAATTTTAATCGGCTATATTTCTTTATAAACCAAGTAAATGTAATATAATTATCTACATTATTTAAAATTATTTATACCCATCAAATATGAGTATGTATAATAATCGGGTAATTTTTTTTTTTTTTTTTTTTTTTTTTTTTATAGATTATTTAAAGATTATTTAAAGAAAACTTTTGGCAATGACGACAAAAAATAGCTATTTCATTTCTCTGATTCAGTAAATTTTTATTTTTTATAAACTTAGTAATATATAGTTTCTCATGTATGCATAAAGGACATGGGTCATTTAATGACCTACATATTCTAGCTCTTCTTATTAACTTCCATTTCACTGTAGGTGTTTTATTGGATTCTTTTAGGTGCCAAAAGTACTTCGAAAGAGATGTTTGACTTTTATACTTATTTATCCTAAACGAGGATTGATGTTGGTTGAACCTCTTTTTGAACTCATGGCTAGTGCAACCTATATAAATTTTTATGTTTTCAGGGTTTTCAACAGAAGATATATTACATTGGTATACTACTGATTCTATGCAACATTTATTTTGTAAAGGACAGTTTTGAGGGTTTCTACAATTACATAATTTTTGTTCACCCTCATTAGTTGTTGTTTGTATTTTTCCCTTGTCTACAATTTTTTGGTTCTGGTATAAGTGTTTATTTAAGATATTAGTATTATGTTTCTTAATTATCTTTTCTAGGTTATCAGTACAGCTATAACTTAATTTTAGTGTATTTCTATTGAAAATAGTACTAAGTTTACTTCCACCGGGAAAATGCTTGAGTATTAATTCAAGGAATTTTTGTCCCAATTTGTTTTTTACCATTTGGTTGTATGGGGGTGTATACCAAATTATTTTCCTGCTTCTGTTTTTCCTATGTTTACCGTTTTCATTTTTAATATAAGTTAGTTTTAGGTTTTTAGGCTACAAAAACCTAAAACTAACTTATATTAAAAATGAAAACGGTAAACATAGGAAAAACAGAAGCAGGAAAATAATTTGGTATACACCCCCATACAACCAAATGGTAAAAAACAAATTGGGACAAAAATTCCTTGAATTAATACTCAAGCATTTTCCCGGTGGAAGTAAACTTAGTACTATTTTCAATAGAAATACACTAAAATTAAGTTATAGCTGTACTGATAACCTAGAAAAGATAATTAAGAAACATAATACTAATATCTTAAATAAACACTTATACCAGAACCAAAAAATTGTAGACAAGGGAAAAATACAAACAACAACTAATGAGGGTGAACAAAAATTATGTAATTGTAGAAACCCTCAAAACTGTCCTTTACAAAATAAATGTTGCATAGAATCAGTAGTATACCAATGTAATATATCTTCTGTTGAAAACCCTGAAAACATAAAAATTTATATAGGTTGCACTAGCCATGAGTTCAAAAAGAGGTTCAACCAACATCAATCCTCGTTTAGGATAAATAAGTATAAAAGTCAAACATCTCTTTCGAAGTACTTTTGGCACCTAAAAGAATCCAATAAAACACCTACAGTGAAATGGAAGTTAATAAGAAGAGCTAGAATATGTAGGTCATTAAATGACCCATGTCCTTTATGCATACATGAGAAACTATATATTACTAAGTTTATAAAAAATAAAAATTTACTGAATCAGAGAAATGAAATAGCTATTTTTTGTCGTCATTGCCAAAAGTTTTCTTTAAATAATCTTTAAATAATCTATAAAAAAAAAAAAAAAAAAAAAAAAAAAATTACCCGATTATTATACATACTCATATTTGATGGGTATAAATAATTTTAAATAATGTAGATAATTATATTACATTTACTTGGTTTATAAAGAAATATAGCCGATTAAAATTAAAAAGTTAAATTTGAAAGTAGAATTTTTAAAAATGTTTTAAAATTGAAATTAAATAAAACAGATTCTAACCTAAATATCTTTTAAAATTGTAATTAAATAAAACGTACTCTAACCATAACACCTCTCTCAAAGCAATTCAAACACTGGAAAGAATCCAAGTGAACACCGAAAGTCATGTGAAATTAATAAGTTAGAATATAATATTGAACATTAAATGTCCTTTATACATACATATATACATTTATAATACTAAGTTTATTGAATTAGTGAAATAATTTAACCACCTTTGCCGTCATTGTCATAAAGTTTACATAAAATAAAATAAAATAAAATAATATTTACTTATACTCGATAAGAATAAATAATTTTAAATACTGTAAGTAATCCTAATACATTTACTTGGTTTTTAACTAGGAGTATAGTATATTAAATATTAAAAATAACTTTTTAGAAAGGTGGATAAAACATATTCTAACCTAAACAGTCCCTCAAAATCTTTAAATATACAAATAGAAATAATACCATAAGAATTTTTGCCGTTAGAAATAAACCCAGATGACATGAATTTAGCGGATGTCAGAATTTGTTAAAAGATACATCCCTACCCATCCCTAAACATAACCCCGCTTTCAAATGTAACTATTAACTGAGACAACGAAAATTAAAAATTGAACCCTCTACCACCCCTTGTCTAGATGAATGGATTTATCGGTAACCTTGGAAACCCTCAAACTATGAATCTTTCCTGTGCCGTTAACAACCGTAAATTTTAAAAAGTAAGTTACTCCAAAATTCGCTTGATGAGGAAATGGAACTAATGTCTTTGGTTTAATAACAAAATTAAATTCAGGGGCTTTAGCTTCCATTTCTGAAACATGGTCATCACTGTGTAGCGGTAAAACCATATTTTAAATCTATTAATTTATAATATTAATGCTCTGTAAATTTAAATTTACATAGAGCACTATTGTGTAAAAATAAAAATATCTATAAGAACACCGGATTTTATATCTTACTGTTCTTTCCTTTTTATTTATATATATATATATATATATATATATATATGTTTTATAATTGTTTTTTTTTTAAATATATAATTATCACAACACCAAAATTCCCATCTTTCAAAACTGAAACTTCAATTTAAATTCAATCATAAAAATTAAACTCAAAATACAAAGTTCTATTCCATTATCAAGTGATGATAAGAATAACTTTTTAGAAATTGATTCACTTATAAATTAAGTCCAAATAAATTTGATATTTTGAGATGTTGGGGTTAAGGAAAATTTCATCTTTTTTATTTTAGGGGTGTTAAGATTTAACTTATTTAGAAAACTCATGTATCTAATGTATTGTAGCTATCAAGTCGGTCAAGTCAAGGTGGGGTATCTGCCTACTGATACAAACTTCCTTTTTCCGAGTAGAAATTTGTGGTAGTGCCTATGTTCCAACACATCATCCTGTTTCGATAGCAATATATTTGGCATTATTTTTAATTAATTTTTATTTTTATAAATTTCAATTACAATTTTTTTTCAAAAGTGTCATTCAAATATTATTTAGTCATATTTTTAATATTTATATTTTTATTTGTACCAACTTAAGATATTGAGTACATATATGGTAATGTTAAAATTAATATTAGAATCTAATTATGTATTTAGGATCAAATATAAATTTGCTACTTTTATTTTTTTAAAGAAATTAACTATTACTTAAGGAAATAATTTGGCAAAATGTCTACAAAAATTTTCTATTTCATTTCTTTGGTTTAATAAATATTAAGTTTCTGAAAAATAAAAATTTAACTTTTCATGTATGCACAAAGGACATGGGTATTTAAAGATCTAAAAATTCTTTTTTTTTTTTTTTTAATTAATTTCCATTTTACTGTTGGTGTTTTCTTGGTTTCCTTTAAGTGCCAGAAATATTTAAATAAGGATGTCTGGCTGCAGTATTTAGTATTATTGAAGGAACTTTGGTGTTGGTTCCATCTTAATTTAAATTCGTTATTTGTACATCCTACATAGACTCTAGCAACATTAGGGTTCTCAATACATGAAACATTGCATTGATAAACTACGGACTTTATACAACATTTATTATTCAGAGGACAATTTTCAGGATTTCTACAGTTAAATAATTTTTCTTTATTTTTCTTTATTACTATTTCAGGATCTATATTTCTTTGATTTTGGCATAAGCATTTATTCATGATTTTGGCATTGGGTTTCTTGAGAATCCTTTCAAAGTTCTCAGTACAACTTTAACTTATTTTTAAGGAATTTTTAGTAAAAATTTTGCTGAGTTTACTATTTCTAGGAAAATGTTTTTCGATTAATGCCAGGAATTTTTGTTCTAGTTTACTTATAACCATTTGGTTGAACGGGGGGGGGGGGCTTCTATACCAAATGATATGCTCTACTCTTGTATCAAACACTGTTAGTATTTATTTTAAAAAAAACAAACAAAGAACTATAAATTATAAATCTCATTGTTCTTTCCTATTATTTTAATATATATACATACATACATATATATATATATATATATATATATTTTTCCTCCTCTCAGGTCTGGCTGGCTGGGAGGTGCTATATTGGATGTCTTTCCCAAAGAACCTCTTGATAAGAATTCAGAATTGTGGAGTCTTCCTAATGTTGTAATCACACCTCATGTTAGTGCAGTCAGCTTCAGTAACAGTGTAAGTAAAACAAATTTAATTTAATTAAAAAAACCCATTGTGGTAGGCGAAGTAGAAGTCCTACCAGGATTCATTATTGAATCTTAATGACAACATATGCAAATGCCAGAGTGTTGATAGCAGACCAAGAATGGTAATTGAAAACTCATGAAAGGAAAAGGACTAAACTGCACTGAAAGAAAATGATGCAGTAATTTGGAATAGTGAAAGATTCCTTCAAAAAGCTAAGTAAAGTATTTAGAAACAAAGAAAACATTACTGAACTGTTATGTAATATCAGTTCTTCTATATGGCAGTGAATGCTGACAACCTCCTCACAGATGAAGAAGAGACTGCAGAAATGTGATTCTACTAAAGGATGTCGAGAATGCTGTAGAGTGAACATGCAAGTAACAACAAAGTTCTAGAGACAACAGAAAGAAAAAGGACACTTACACTTTAAAAGAACGAATATAATTCCTCAAAATCACAAAGTGTGCTGTACTCACATGTAGCCTCGCAAGGTTCCCAAGCAGGAAAAGTCGTTCACTTTTATAGCAGTTTGTTAGACCCTATGTAATAGGTCACTATAGTGATTTGGAGAGACTACTAATTGGATAATAATTACTAAAATTCAAGGAGAGAAGGAAAAAAGAAACAGGTAAAAATTGTCTGTCTATATTTCTGAGATGAGGTATTATGTACATTATTTGGACTCTTGTCCTCATCTTTGTCGCCATATTTATTACAACGTTTCGGCCGTTGTACCCTCCGGCCTTCTTCAGGTGGTTGGAATGTCGAACTGAACCCTTTATTTCACTCACTGGGGTAGACCGTTCTAGTTCCACGTTTAATGGATGTCAGTTATCTCCTGTAAATTCTTCCCTCTGAAAGTTCTCCACTGCCTTAACCAGGTATTGAACTCACACTCTTTGGGTCCTTTCACTGAATCTAACTAACAGTGACAGGACCCAAAGAGTGTGAGTTCAATACCCGGTTAAGGCAGTGGAGAACTTTCAGAGGGAAGAATTTACAGGAGATAACTGATAATTGACATCCATTAAACATGGCACGTGAAACTAGAACAGTCTACACCAGTGAGCAAAATAAAGGGTTCAGTCCGACATTCCAACCACCTGAAGATGGCCGGAGCGTACAACAGCCGAAACATTGTAATAAATATGGCGACAAAGATGAAGATAATAGTCTGAATAATGTTGTCTGTGGTACGCAACGAACCCAATATTGTAAGATTTTGGGAAAAACTTAATAAACCCTCTCAAGACAACACACCAGCCCCAACTGAGGAGGGAAAAGGTAGCCAGAAGGTCAATATTCCTCAAAAGGGCTAGCCACTGAAGGAAAGGAGTTGCGAGAGAGTGGAGTGAGTCGATGGGTGCGCATGGGTTACACTGTTACGGTTTGCTATTCCTACATGCTCCATTCCACTCAGTGAAAATTTGAACTAGGATTGGTTGAAAGTAACTCATTTACAGCAAAAAGACCTTTTTTTTCTGCAAAAACAGCATGTGAGACACTAAAGCATTTTGGCCTTCCAGGTATGTTGCCATTTTCTTCCGTACAGACAATGAGGAAAGAAGGCTTAGAGAATTTGAAACTCACAAAGTGTACTGAGAGCAAGAGGAACAAATGGAAACCTCAAGTAACCTACCTAACAAGCTTGTATAAATGGGAGGTATGGTGAAAAAGCAAACCTTACTAAGAGTTACAAAGGTTAGGAAGCTGTGGAGAGCTATGATCGCCCATGTCCTGAAGAAAAACAGTTCATAGAAGTGAAGGATGGAATCCCAGACTTTGCTTATGAGTCATTATTATTATTATAGGCTGTGCCCCTTCAGGAAATGGGCGATCATGACTCTCCATGATTTCCCCATATCTCTCTAGATGTGACAAATCAAATCAGAGGAAGAATAAGCATTTTTATGACAATTGTACAGGTGAGCTTTAGTACCTGGACTCCACAAATTTAAGCACAGTACTAGATTGGAAGCATTTTTGTAAGATGTTAATGGTTCTCGCTTGAGAAACTCTTCCTGTTTCCCTGTCAAGTACAATCCGCAAAAATTTACATGCACCACATCAATCATTGTTTTCTGTAGCCTTTGAAACTGTTCTTTTATTGTCCTTTCCCCTCAGGGTTTTCTCAGTAATCACTTGTAGCTTTTAGCACATTGCTTGGGTGAAATGATTTATAAAACAAACACAAACAATGCACAAAAATGTAAGACATGAAAAAAAAATCATTTAAAAAAAAAAACAAACAAAAAAAAACAACCGCCCCCCCTCCCCCCAAAATATTATTTTTTTTTAAACCCAGAATAAGTTAATAGAAGTAATTAATTATTACTCCCGCCATAAGGAACACAAATAGCTTAGATCCAAAATAACATAATTACAAATCACCACAAGAAATAAGTAGTTCCAAAAATGAATAGTCATCACTAAATAATAAACTTCAACTATTGAGGGTCTAAAAGAAGCTTGTTATGAAAGAGTCAGACTTTTTAGAAGAACTGAATACAGAGAACTGGTGCACATGTGCTAGAATGTCTCCAAATGAAGTTGTCCTAGATTGGTTGCCAACCCAGGCTATTTATCCACAGCTGCAGGTCTAGATGAATAGGAAATAAATGGATTCATACCCTTCCCCGAGGAGGTATTTATGCCTAAGTGACTATAACAATTCTACTCTCCAATTTCTCATTCCGAGCCTTTATCCTTAGACCACCACGCATCCATACACTTAATATAACGCTGCAGTTCCTGACATCTCGACTGATGGAGGGTCACTGACCAACTGGTCTCATTGCACATTACAAATGAAAACACGACAACCTCTCAAACCATACTTTCTTGATTATCCAGTCATTTTGTTTGTATCAAATAACATTTTTCAAGGCTGTGTCCATTTTTTTTTTTTTTTTTTTTTTTTTTTTTTTTTCAAAATCAAAAATAAAGTTAATTTTTGTCCATTTTTTTTTTTTAAGCAAGAAATCAAATGTTGTCCATTAATTAAAATGCTTCTCATATGTTTATTAACAATCAAGCCAAGTAATTAAAATTTTAACAATTATACCAAGTAAAACTATCACTCAGGAAATTTTTCATTAATTTAAAAAGAAAAAAAAAAAATGAATATTAAATGTATTGCAATTTTTGCATGATGAGAATTTGTCAAATCACTATGTTGAGGGTTTATCAAGAAATCAAAAATATTTTAAGGATTTTGCAATAGTAAAGCCTTGAGATTGTCCCTGCCCACCACAATAAATAATTCATATACTTCAAAGTTCAGACAATTAGAATTCGTAATGGTAGTAGAAGCCAAACAAACCAAAATAGATGTTGGGGAGCGGACTTGTGTTTATAATGGAACAAGCAGATGTATTTAAGCGATGACGATTTTCAAGGGATGAATACAACTTGTGGATTTCATTCTCTATTAAAGAGCATCATTATTCGGGGGCGGGGGTCATAAAATATGGGGAGTAAATAACTGAATGTCAAATGTCCATTTTACCAACAAAACAATCAGAATAACAATTTGTTAAAATTAGTCCTTGGTCTTGGGCAAAATCTTAAAGGTAAAGAGCATATGACACTAATGTTTCTTCCCCTATCATGTCTTGATTTGCATTTAAATTTGTTTCCTTTCTGTTTTTCAGGTTGGGTCTTTATTCAAAACCAATTATAAATGTTTCAATGAAGGAAAGGACTTACATTACAAAGTCAACTGGGATAAGGCCTACTAAGTCAGGCAGTTAGCTTAAGCCCAGCTTCAAGGATATTTTCTCGCAACTCAAACACTGCCATATTTTTAATGCTTGTGAAAAAGAGAATACATAATGAAGATTTCTAAATGAGAAATTTACTTATTTACATATTAGACGAGATGATATTTATAATGAGACAGAAAAAAAGAAAATTATCTTTCTTCATCGTAAAATCCTATATATTTAAGCCACAATTTGTATTGCATTGTATTTTTTTTGTGGTAAGGATGGGAACGGGGATATATATATATATATATTATACAGACACTATATGGAATTCAACTCAAATTTGAACAGAATTATACAGAATAAATAAACAACTCATATCTAAGTTATTTCTTTCTCTTTATTATCAATTATCACCACTCTCATCCCCTGGGTTCAAATACTTTTGTCCAAGATGGGTGGGGGGGAGAAGAAAAAAAAATATTCATTCACACATGGACTCAGTAAATTATTTCTTTTAGTTGGATGCCAAAATCCAAGAGCTTGTATGGTATTCATTTATTTTTGTCGGGTGAGTGGCGGGGGGGAAACAAAATTTAAATTTGAACCAGACAGTAAAAGAAGAAAAAAAACAAAAAAAAACAGGGAAGAAAGAAATTTAAAACACACAAACACTTTTTTTTTATATATATATATATATATATAAATGTATGTGTTTACACACAAAAAACAGGAGAAAAATACAAACAGCTCACACGATGTTATTCCTGGTTGAAAGATCTAGAGAATCTTTACGTATCACAGTGTTTTGAAAATGGAAAGATACTTTTTCTTTTTTTTTTCTTTTTAAACCGTTTACTTTGGCCTGTATTCTTATATCTTTGTGAAATTGGATGGGAAACATTTCTTTTCTGCCCCCTTTTGAGTGGATATGTAACTCTTTTGCATGGTCATTTGCCCCACCCCCTGCCATTATTTCTTCAAATTTAACATTTTGATTTTTATATATATATATATATATATATATATATATAAAAAAACATTTTAATGTTCAGATATATGATTTTATATGTGCGCATATGAAAAAGAAAAGTTTGTCTTTAAGGACAAAAACAAAAAACTTTAAATACAAGATTGAAAGAGTTAAATATCAAGTAACAACAAGTGTTCAACCGAATTCTGCCAACATGGCTGACAGCTGGAAGTCCGTTATGAACCATAAAAAAAGGGTCAAGAAGGGAACAAAATAGAGGTTGCTGCTCAAAAACAATCCCTTATCACATTTTTTTTTTTTAACAGTAATTATTGCAGACTCACATATAAATGCAGTAAATTTTAGGGTTTGGGTTAAAATAAATTAAGGATTTTTATTATATATATATATATATATATATATATTTTTAAACATCTGAGATATTAGAAGAACCTTGTTAACGAAAACTAACTAAAAAGCACATCATTTAAATTTTATAATTGTAACAATTTTATTTTTATTTATTTCCCAAATGTTTTAAATATGGCTGTCATTCATTCGTTTCTCTCAAGCTGAAATCAAATAATGATACTGCTCTTTAGAAGTGAAATTAAAACCTAAAAAAAAACAAACAAACGAAAAGAGAGAAAAAAAATTTAAAGTAACAACCCACAGGAGTCTAAGATTATTGGCTGCGTGCCACATTGCGTGGTTTTTTTTTTTAAAAAAAAAAGGAAAAAAAATGAGGCTGGTGACAAGGAAATCTGATGCAAGGGAGATAACTTTAAAAAATTCAAATTTGTAAATTTTGGGTTTTTATAAATGTTTCTTTTCCTCTTTTGCATAAATTAAAAAAAAAAAAAAAAATTCATATATATATTTACTTTTTTTCTAGCCCCAAGATCCCCACCCCCAACCCGCTTCTGTTTGATAACAGACAAACAAACAACAAAATAATACTCTGGACCAATCACCAAGAAATATTTTCTTAGGTCTTTTTAGTTTGTTTTTTTTTTCGGTTTTTTTTTTTTCCTGATTCGGCAGTTTCTGACAAAAATGACATGTCAGCTTGTAATCATCCAACCCCAGCCTCACCATAACCTTCTGATATTTTTCTTTCGTTCTTTTTCACCCGTTGGTAATACGAAGTAGAGTGATAGAGACAGAAATTATGGCAAATATAGAGTACACGGAACACAAAAGAAAATTTGCTTTTCACTGGACTTTCTTCTCTAAGGTTGCTAGTACACTCTGAAATACTTCCAAGTGTTTCTTCAAAGACAAACAAAATCCCCGAGATGCTGGAAGGAGGGGGAAGTCTGGATGTGCACAAGAATCAGAGTCAGGAACGAGAGACGCAGATGAGGCAGGACAAGAATGAAGTTCTGAAGTCTCCTCGGAACTCGAGGTGGCAGTTGCCGTTGTCTGTTGTTGGTTTGGTTGTTGCGAGGTCTCTTCTGATGATGGCGAATGTTGTTTTCCTGCCGAGGCAACATCACACTCATTGATGACACTGTCTGGTGGGGCAGTGATTTCGGTGGAAGCAGATTCTTCCTTCCCTGATAAATTGTCTTCAAGCTGGACAGGAAGAGAACTTCCCTCCAAGAGTGATACTTTATCAGAAAGTTCTAACCATTTCTGTAGCCTGGTAATCATCCTAGGAGAAAAGGAAAATTAAAGGAAATTAATTTGGACATAACAAGAAGGGATTTAACTTAAAACTACAAGAAGACAGAATGCATGGTCATCAGTAAAAGGATGAGACCGAAAGGCAATTTGCAGGTTGAGGACACTAAAATCCAGCAGGTGCGGAAGTTTAAATATCTGACAGAGGGCGGCAAGTGCAACACAGATCTGTAGACTTATTGGGATGGCCAAGGACACATTCCAAAAGCTGGGCGGAGTATTACGAGACAGGAGGACCTCTTTGGTAACAAAGGAAAGAGTACGGAGCCGTTATGTGACATCTGTCCTCCTTTACGGCAGCGAATGTTGAATGGTCTCTTCAAAGATGAAGCAGAGACCCGAGGCAACGGAGATGTGATTCTACAGAAGGATGCTGAGGATATCATGGACCAAGCATGTGAGCAACGAGGTGGTCTTGGAGAGGATGCAAACAAGGAGGAGGCAGCTGAAGTTTCTGGGACATGTAATGAGAGAGGAGGGATTGGAGCATCTGATACAGGTCGAATAGAGGGAAAGAAAGACGAGAAAGTAACGCATGACAGAACATGGTCTGGGGGAGATGGTAGAGGGACAAAATTTATTGAGAGCTGCAAGGGATAGGGGGAAGTGAATGGTCACCTATGTCCTGAAAGGACATGGCACATTTAAAAAAACAAAAAAAAACATCCATGTAGATTATATTGCATCAGCCAAAGTGCTAAATCCTGACTATTTGTCATCCAGTGACTATTTCTAAAACTCCTGCCAACCCACTGGTGGGAGCAAATTAATTCAGAGTCAGGGTGAGAATGGTCAAGGAGAATATATCAACATCCTCTACCAAGTGTTCCAAGAAATAGGACTCAAGATTTATCATTTCACCCTAAGCAAGGCAATAAAGCCACTAAGACACAAAAGTTTATTGATTGTGAAAGCACATTAGAAAAAAATATTATTAAGGACATAGACAAGTAAAAAAAAGAGAAATTAAGACGATGAAAGATTAAAAGTGGCATTGCATTTCATTTTTGAAGCTCAAAGTTGACCGAGAAGCAAGAAACCAGAAGAGTTCCGCAAGCGAGAAGTGCAAGAAAAGAAACAACATAGTACCTAGGGTTGCATCTAGTCATTTCAACTGTAAAATGATGAGACCTTGCTGCCAATCTAGTACTGCACTCAAATTCATGGTGTCTAGATATTAAAGAGGAAAGTTCATCAGAACAATTACCATGAAAATATTTATAGAAAAGGCAGAGGGAAGCTATGTTATGTTGGTGGGAAAGTGACTAAAAGTTGAGATGCCAGGTCAGGACTAATAACATTGCAGATTCTTTGTTTGTTTTATCAAGAATCTCTAAATGTATAGCAGAAGCACCAGAACAGGTGTGGCAGCATTATTCACTGCATGGACAGATGGTAGATTTATAAATATGCTAGATGGATTCTGGCAAGAAAAAATATTTAGCACAACACTAGCAATTGATTCAAGGTAATCATTCTGCTTCATGTCAGTGTAAAACCTTAGCCTAAGGAGGTGCAGCAAGTCACTTTCCTGGAGGTTAGCATCAGCCATACAGATGCAAAGCAAATACCTTATTTTGGGGTTTATAAAAAAAATTTTTTTTTTGCATGTGAATTTTATATTAATTTTTTTGAGAGATAATGATTTTTTTTTCCAGATACAAGTCATACTGTTTCACCATAGCTGGGGAAGGAGAGTATATAGATTCATGCCTTCTCCAATCTGAGCCACACTCAATTACACCACCTGTGCCTCCACACATGCAGATAGAGAACAGGTTCAGTGAAGGCAGAAAAACAGATAAGGAGGTGTCTTCAAACCAGGTTTATGTAACCTCTACAGCAAAAGAACTAGAAGTCCTACCAGGATTTATTATAAGATACGTGCATGACACTGGGTTGATAGCAGTCAGAAAAGAAACTGAAAGGACTATAAAGACCATTTGGTCATCAGCAAAAAAGACAGCCTAAAGTGTGGGCTACACATTGGGGATGTCAAAAAACAAGCAGTTTAACTATGTGAAGAAAGTGCATAGAAAGAGCAAAAGAGGCAAGGATCAAAGTTAATGTAGTGAAGACGATGTTTGGAACGACACAAAGACAATATAAAATTTTTAATTAAATTCATATTAGTTGCTTTTAGAACAAATACACTTAGAAACAAAAATTCTTACTTCTCACCAAAATTGACAGGCTTTTGATAAGCAGAAACAGGTTGGTTGGTTGGATCTCAGAACCCTGTCCACGCAAATCTTCCAGAATCCTGATATTTGTCGGTCACACACAAAAATGAACACAAAATAAATCTTAACTTCCATTATATCTTGTAAAGCGGGTAATTGAATGACAAAATGGAAAAATTCTGACATGTTTCAGCCTTCAAAAGGACTTCTTTACAACATAGATTTTACCAATATTAGTCTGAAGACGTCCTTTCAAAGAACAACACACAAAACAGGACATTTCCCTACCTCCCATTCTGTCATTCAATTACACACCATAAGTTCGATATATAGAGTTTATAAATCATATTCTGCCATAATGTAAAGTACAAGTTAAATTTTCTGTCGTTACTAATCTTAAACATACAAGATGCGATAAATTTCCTTGCAAGACAAGAAATGACAGGAAGGAAAAATAAATAAAATAAGAATTGTTTTATGTAACACTTATCTGAAGTATAACCAAAACAATACTTACTTGGGCCCATTTAGAAGCAAATGCTCTTGTACCTCTTGTGTAAATACTGGCGGTAATTTTCGTGTCATGTTCGTCATTGCCTGCAAAGAAATAATGCTTGGTGAAAATATTGCCCCTCTGGTTCTTAATACTAAATGATATAAAATAACTATCTTGGACTGAATCATTTGAATTGTACATTAAAACAAAACAATTCACCAAACAGGATGATATTCCCTAACCGCCCCACGCAGTCGGACGTGGCACAAGGCCGAGTTTATTGTGGGGAATCAGAGCCCGTAGGCTTGGGCAAAAATATCCCCATAGACCCCATATACACGGGTTTGGGTAGCTTTCTACCACCCCAGACCTGACACTGCCCTTTGGCATAGCCTTGTCTGGGTTCCTCTCTATACAGAGACAGAGAAGTAATTTGTAAATCCCAGCAGGATTAAAAGTTGTTTTCTTTTTATTATCATACTAGTACACCATACAGTCAAAAATGATGACTTCTTTTCTTAAAACCTCATAATATATGGTAGAAAAAAATTTTCATTACCTATCATTTGTTTGTTGGATACAATAATTTATCATATTTGTTTTAACGCCTACTTGAAGTAATTTTACAGTAACTTGTAAAATAGAAACAATTTGCAAATTCCTGTTGAAAAAATAATTAGATTGCCAAAAACATGAAAAGCCTAATCTGCAATAAGGGAGAACCTTAATAAAAACAGAGCCTTTTATTACTCTGTTTTTATCTATTTACATAAAAATAAAATCACAAATCCATAATATATACCGAGATGGTAATTTGTACCAGCAAAAAGCATTAGTACAATACGTCTTTATATATTTACAGGATGTTAAGCACTATCACACTTGTACTTTAGTCTGTCTGATGTCCTCAGATGGGACAGGAAATATATAAATAAATACACATTGTTAATTATTATATGGTTTGAAGATATTATACAGTGAAATTCTGGTTAGAACTCTAAATACATCCACAGAGCTAAGCGAGTCATTATAATATAGCATAGACATTTGCGGTTCATAGTCTATTTTAACTGTAATGGATTCAAGTAAAGGTGAAAGACCTCAACCAACATGGGTTAAGGAAGAGAAAATTATGCAAACTTAAGAATAGAGCTCAAATTTTGCAAGAAACTTCAGTGTATGTGCGATTTTGTGCAAGTGTGAATTCCTTTCCGATCCTGACATGCGTTAGCACTGAAAATATTACACCAGCAATCATTTTGGAATTTTTAATATCATTTACCTTCAACAAGATTAGTACCATGTATATCAGGAGTTCTCAATCAGAGAGGATATTTCCTGGTTTGGGATTGCTAATCTTTTACTTTTTCTTGTTTTTATTTACAGAATTTGGAGCCCATCAGAAATGTCAACAAAAAAAAAAAAAAAAAAAAAAAACCTATATAAAAATAAATGGTTGTGTTCGCCGATTGAGCACTATGGGGGGGGGGAAGGTAATTTTTAATGGCTGCTGCTGCTTTAAATGTATTGCACTTCATAAGAATTGAGCACCATGACAGCCAGTATTGTGTTTTTATATATCATGTATATAATGCATTAAAAAATTCCTTTCTCTGCCGCGTGCCGATAGCTTAGGGGTAAGGGAATCTGACTGATGTCAAATCGAGTTTTGATCCCGGCTTTAAGCAATTAGATGTCTAGCCACACTAATGAGCTGTGATACAGCTAAACACTGTCTGTAGATGATTATAAATATATATATATATATATATATATATATATATATATATATATATTATATATATATATAAGATTATTTAAAAAAGATGAAGTTCAATATTCAATGACTTATCTTCTAAAGTTTTGCAGACAGATCCACTTGCCAGAGTAATATAAATCTATTGAATTTATTAACAGATAACAATTTTGTTTCAACTCATTGAATTTTTTTATTCCACTCTTAACTAGTCATACATTTTTTTTTTTATATTATTTAGCAGTTTATTTTCAGAAATCCACTTTCCGCACTGCATTGTCCTCCATAATTTCGGTTTGGAAGTGCGGGAAGTTAGCCTGCCCTTGGGAAAATGCATGAACCTATCTCTTCTCCGAATTATGGGAGAAATAGCAGGGCAGATTGGATATGGTTTGCTTTGGTTGGCCTCAAAAGTAAAGCAGCATCACCAGACATGACCATATATTCCAAAGGGAATCCACGTTCAATTTTTAAGGCATATGAAGTTAAAAACTGATGCTCGAGAACTATATAATGTGTAACTCAAGTTTTGACAGTGTTGTTATTTTTGTTTGCACAGAAGTAGTTTCGAAGATTTGATATGGAACAACTACATTGCAGTAGATGCAACTATTGATTCAATGAAAGTTGGTTCTGTGTCATACCAGAAGGTTTTTCTTGTCAGAGTCCATCTTACACATCTACAAATCTACCATTTGTCCATTCATAGAATACAGTTGTGATATCTGGTCTGGTGCCCCTGCTGTTCATCTTGAGGTTCTCAACAAAATCCAAAGAAGGATCTGCAATGTAATCGATCCTGACCTGGCATCTCAACTTCAATCACTTTCTCACAGAGGTGATGTGGCTTCCCTGTGTCTTTTCTACAAATATTTTCATGGCAACTGCTCTGACAAGGTTTTTTCCATGACACCCTGACTACATGAATTTAAGCATGCTACTAGATTGGCATCTAGGTCCCAGCCTTTTATTGTTGAAATAGTTAAATATAACTGCCACTTCTACTCCAACAGTTTCTTTTCTCACACTTCCCAACAGAGGAATTCCTTTCCTCTTACTTGCTTCCCTGATAACAACAATCTTCAAAAATTTCAATGCAATGTCAACCACAATCTTCTGTTGACTTGAACTCCATCCATCTTTTATCCTTTCCTCAATCCTCCGCTCAGTTTTTTTTCTCTCACATTCACTCTCTGTAACCCCCTGCATGCTAATGGCACTCCCATCTTGCTTGGAGCAAAATGCTTTATATATATATATATATATATATATATATATATATATAAATAAAAAAAGAGAGAGAGATTTAAAAGTTGTGAGGCCTGACTTAACTCACTTGTACAAGTTTGACAATGGCCATTTCATTGTACATTCGGCTGTTCTCAATACCCTGTTGAGTCCCCCTCTGCTTCTCGTATCCAGCTTCATTGTAATAGGGTTCGCCCACAAGAATTAATCCTGAAAAATAGAATTAAACAGAAATATATTTTTTCAAAAATTTTAAAGCATACAAAAAAATTCAAAATAAATATGTAATTGGTAGTTTAAGACAATCTGTGGAAAATGCTTTAGGATTTGATAAAAATGGACTTGGCTTGAGCAAGAAGGGATTAAGGAAAAGAAAGCAAAACAAATGTCAGAGCCACATTTGGTCAGATTTTGACAAGTGGATCAAATCGAGAACACTTAGAATTCATCTCAAAAGTCACATTAATATCTAATTTTCAACTACATAAAAAATTATGAAAGACATAACCAAATGAATTTAAATAAGTTTACATCATAAAATAACAAGGAAGAACAAAATCAAATATGTTGCTGTCATGAATTAACATCTATTAAGAAAAATATGAAGATAAACTGAATTTTACAATCAAGTCTCCTGACGAGTGATGTAATTTCAGCAAAACTGAATAGGGACAAAAGATAAGTGAACAATGAATTTTACTTATTACAATTAATGCTTGCTTGATTTTCAAGCACTAGAATTACAAACATTGCTTGCCTTAAAACAATTATCTCCCACAAATAGACTGCTTGACAGATTTCTTTTTTTTTTCCTAATACGCAATATTTGCTAACATCTTTGATAAACGTTTCTCAAAGCTGAAAGTACTCAGACATTGGACAATTTATATTTAGGTATTTATCAGAAAACAGAAAAATTATCAAAATGAAGAAAAAATAAACAAACAATACTTATGAAAGGAATAAATTCAACTCTCCTCTTTCCAGCTACGGTTATTCAACCAGTAGGCTGACAACCAGTCTAGCAGAAGGAAAATGCTGAATTTCTAAACTCAAGTAGATAAAAACCTTCAGCAATGGTCATACTCATTTAATGAATCAGTCATTTTCTATATGAATACGAATATGGTATATTTAGGCAGCAAGTATTCATCCAAACAAGTTTAATTAAAGTGAACCGATAAGGTCTGTTTAACTTTTTTTATTATATTTTTCCAATTTTTAGATAAGGTGTTGTGTATTGTGCTTAAGTTTGCAATCACTCTTCGTTTCCACCTCTTCAAATTAGTCCAGCTATTCTACGAAAACTTCTATCCTGCATGATACAAATAACATTAGGCAGCAAGTATTCTTCCAAACAAGTGTGATTAAAAAAAAAGACGACAAGGTCTGTCTTTTTTAATGTATTTTTCTAATTTTTGGAGAAGGTTCCTTATAAAATAATTTGTTTGAATAAAAGGCTACTTTGGCTCGGTAAATCATGTTCTTTATAACAGCTATTTTGTATCAGTGAGGGTGTTCACTTTTATAGTAGAGTAAACATGAATTTCTGCTAATGGGCTTTTTGTGGAGAGAGGTGATAAAATTAGGGTTATTGGCATCAACTAGTATATGTCAAGGAAAAAGATTTTATTGTTAATGTTGAGTTTGAAAGTAAAGTGTAGGACAAAGTTATTCTTAAAGGTTTCCTTGAGTTTTTAAATTTCTTCTAAGCTATTTGTCATCAATGACACATGTAGAAATTACATAGTTCAAGCACCAAACACATCATTATGCCATCACTTTGTGTATAAATGTTGCCAGAGTGGTCATAAAATGTTATTTGTGTCATGCAGGATAGAAGTTTTTTTTTTTTTTAGACTGTAGTATGTTGAGGAATTCGCAAATGGACTGAATTATGGACAGTTTATCCACAAACTTAAGCACAATACACAACACCTTATCTAAAAATTGGAAAAATATAATAAAAAAAATTAGACAGACGTCATCGGCTCTTTTTAATCAAACTTGCTTGGAGAGATATAACTAAATAAAATGGAGGGCATTATTTAACCTTTGCGACTCTTTTGGAAATTGGAACATGTTTAAAATAGATTTTAATAATAATAAAAAATTTATTTTAATCATGTTCCATTTTTCCTTCATCATTCGTTATTTATTAATGCATCTTGGATTATTCATTACTCTTCTTCCCCAATGATTACCTTTTGGAAAACACATTGGCTGAAAGGGTCCTAAATGTAAAATAATGACATCCACTTCATTTAAATCTATTAATCTATTTTCTTTTTCTGTGTGTACAAGTATATATATATATATATATATATATATATATATATATATAAATAAATAAAATATAGTTTTAAGAGGTGCTATATTTATGGGATAAAGTGCTCAATATCAGAGATAGAGCGTATGTAAATATAAATATAAAAGTGAACATTGAAGTCAGCACTCAGAGGTAACAAGCCGTTCCATGCCTGACGATTGCACCTAGCATGAAACAGAGTGTTGACTTCAATGTTCATTTATATCTCAGTTTCCTGGAAAAGAAACAGCTTTTCATTTTAGGGATAATTTATAAAAGGTAATTAACCAATATTAATATCAACATGGACTATCACAAGCCATGATTAGTTTAAGTTCACTATTAGGGAACAATACCATTAGTGAACACCAAACACCAAGACAGGGTCCTTGAAAAAACAAAAAGAGGCCTTGCTGTTGGGCGTAGTTTGTCGTCATACCCAGGACGGGAGACATAGGAGGGAAGGCCGAGACTATATATATATATATCTATCTCACTGGTCATGGCGCATATATATATATATATATATATACACACACACACACACACACACAGGGTGCGATGGATAAATTGTCGTCTAAATTACATAATGTCACCAGCACTAGTGATCACTCCAAACACCTTCTCATAATCACCAATTAGACTCATCTGAACTATTTTCGAATCCTTTGCACTGTCCTCAGACTGACACCCAAACACTGGAATATTTATATTGGAGCTTCCGGTATGAATGCCAAGCTGTACAGCATGCTATTTCTGATGGAGTGAATTGTGTTGTGGTGATTTTTTTTCTCACAGATGATGCCCAACTGACCCTACTATACTGTGCAGTCAGAGAAAAAAAAAAAAAAATCAAAAACAAACAATACATATATGCAAAATTAAAAATAGCAACAATTTACCCATAGCACCATATTATATATTATTTAGGCATGTGTTATTAAAGACTATGGAACTTTTCCATTTAATAATCTTTCTTTCAGTTTTTTTCTTGCTTTCTCACAAGTTTCTTTATATTTGGATCTAAGTTGTTGAAAAAATACCCCAGTCCTTGGTTTTTTTGCTGAGAACTTTCAGTTGTCATCAACCATCATCATGGCTGTATGTTTTGGTTTGAACTAGGTTGCTTTTTATTTTTTATGGATAATATTTTTAGGTATTCAGGCTGTGTTGTGGGATGAATACGTTAGCAACTGGGAGGAGATTGGTGTTTATTATTTGTAGGATTAGTAGGATTTAAATATGTTTAAAATGTTTCTGCCTGTATTAAATCCTATTGTATTTATTAGGTTTTTGGTTTTTAATGGTGATGGCTTCAAGAATTTGTAAGCATTTTTTGCAATTGTTTTTATAGAGGATTTTGATATTGTTGATTAGGATTTTTTTTTATTTTGGAGGATTTGACAACAACTGAATGCGCTCGGCAAAAAAACAAGGACTGGGGTCTTTTTTCAACAACTTGGACCCAAATATAAATAAAACTGTGAGAAAGCAAGAAAAAAACCTGAAAGAAAGATTATTAAATGGAAAAGATCCATAATCTTTAATAACACATGCCTTACTAATGACATGCTGCCAAAATATATATATATATATATATATATATATATATAGAAGTGAACATAGAAGTCAACACTTAGAGGCGACAGTGTTTCATGCTAGATGCAATCGTCGGGCCACGATTGCATCTAGCATGAAACAGACTGTAGCCTCTAAGTGTTGACTTCTATGTTCACTTTTATATTTACACATGCTCTATCTCTGATATTGAGCAATTTATCCATAAATATAGCACATCTTAAGATTATATTTCTTCATATATATATATATACACACACACACACAGAAATTTCATTGTTTTTTAATCACATAAGAAATTGCTGCCCAAATACATAAAATTTAAAGTCCATGATGAAATAGTAAAAAAAAAAAAAAAAAATGAAAATTTAGAAAGAAAATCCTAAAAAGACAAGTTTTAATTAGCAACTGGAAATTAAATTTAAAAAATACATAACTTTCATAGGTTTTTTTAATCTAACATGCATAAATGAATAATTGCTGCCCAACTATATATATATATATATATAGTGTGTGCGTGTGTTTAAAAATTCAGTTATAAATAAAATATATCTGAAAAGACAATATGAAAAGGAAAACTTCTTTACCAATGTGTTTCATCGCGATTTATTCATTCATTCCTTTTCTACAATTTATCAACCCGTTACAAATTATATAAAACAAAATATTTTTAGATTGCAAGAATTATATTTTTTTTGAGAACATGGTTTAGTAATACAAGTCTAATTAACCCATAGTTGAGGGGTAGAAGAGGTGGATTCATACCTTTCCCAAAGGTATATGCACATAAGTGAATATAACAAACCCAATGGGAATTGGAACTCTTGTTTTCAGATTAACAATTCAGGGCCATTATCCATTACACCTTCCACAAATCCAAGCTTACAGCACATGGTATTCCCTGTTTCGTCTTCTGATAGACTTTATCAAGGTAAATGTAAGGATTTAACGTTTAAAATAAAAGCCATATATTTACCTCGATTAAGAGGATGAAACACGGTAAAGACAAGTTTTCCTTTAGTCTTTATTCCTATCATATTGTATACACACACACACAATGTTAAGATGAGTATATATTTGAAGCAGCAAACAAAAAAAAAAAGAAGAAAGGCACCTGAAAGTGAAGTACATACCTTGGATGGAAACAAGTACTTGGAGTAGATTAGATTCCTGTGTCCACATCTCATTACCCTAAGAAGATTAAAAAAAATACTGACAAATAGTATTTCTTCCAGAATTAGAATACAACAACCAAAAAATCTATTAGAGAAAATATTGCCAGTTTAACTGTTTCAAACAAATAAAGAGGAGATTTTTTTTTTTATCTGGGTATTGGCAAATTGCAGCCTGGAGATTATCTTAATTCTGACATGGGCAAATTGCAGCTCACAGGCCGTATGCAGCCCATTTGGTCTTTTTGAATGGCACACTAAATTTCATAAGGAATACAAAGATTCTTAATATCTTGTTTGATTTTGTTGCCACTTATTCACTCACACACTCTCTAAATACATAACAATGTGCAAATACAATGTTCCTTGAATTTTGGAAACTTTGAATGAAAATGTTTTCCTCATTTTAAACCATTAGTGGTTTTCACTAAGGAAGATCATACGTGTTAAGTATCTTTTGCTTTTGAAACTAGAAATATTCATAACGATTTTTCTCTAAAGAAATGTTTTTGTTTTCAAATGAATAAATTAAAAATAAATCACACAATAATCAGTGATAATATTAAACCAAGAGTTCCATTTTTAATTATAGAAAAATCTTTTCTCCAAAGTAACCCCACTCCAATTCTAAGGTTACGCATATAGTTTTCAGTAGTGAAAATAGCTGATGTACCTACTACGAAAAATTACCTTGAATCTTTTTAGCAGTGCGGCCCGCCTTGTGATGTGCCATAAATCATGCAGCCCACTGCTTGAAAAGAAGCTTGCCCATACCTGTTATAATCTATAACTAATACAGTCCCTCGATTATGTTTTGGAAGAGTTACTTCCCTTCCTGCCCAAAAATGTACATTTCTCTCCAAGTACAGAGTAAATTCTTTTTCAAGACTTCAAATCTCATCAGGAATAAAATCGTTGGATCTTTTGGGGATTTCTTTCATGTCAAGACATTTTCTCACAAAATCATAAAGATTTTGCTCTATAGTTACCTTGCCAGACCAAGTACCCAGTAAACTCACACACACTTTTCCATCTTCATAGAGATTGGGGTTGAGACGGTCGGTACAGTAAGAAATATAGTGGAATCTTGGTGGGGACGAAGGGTAATCATTTGGTAATTGGACATCGAAAATGAACAGACCATCTTCATAGGGTGTTTTAGCAGGACCAACAATCAGCACAGAAAAGAGATCCTTAAAAAAAAAAAAAAAATATCAGCGTGTTTCATCCAAGAAACATTTTCAAAATATTTTACCAGATTTTAATTTTAAAGAGAGTTTTAATATAGAATTTACAAGTATGCAGATTATTGAAATTTTTAGTAAAGTTTAAACATTGAGCCAGCAAAAATAAAAAAATGTGTTAAAAGGAGAGTTATTTCCCTTGACATCACTATACACTTTTGTCTCCGTTGGCAATGTTTATTTACACGATTATAAAAATATGTGAACCAAGTACAAAGTGATATTTATTATTTGCCTTTTATAAAGATTCACTATCTACCATTTTATAAAAGAAATGAATTTGAAAAGGAAAACTTATGCAAAATTATTATTCAAAAAAGAAATTTATTTATTCAAAAATTTAGAAAAATTATCAAAATACGTAAACAAGGCAATATTTATTATTTATCATTTTAAATAACAATGTAAACAAGTTTTATATTCAATATCTCACATTATTTGTTTTCATTTTTCATTTTTTTTATAATCATGGTCTAGGATGACTGATCACTAGAAATCCAATCATGGTCTAGGATGACTGATCACTAGAAATCCAATCATGATCTAGGATGACTGATCAATAGAAATCCAATCATGATCTAGGATGACTGATCAATAGAAATCCAATCATGATCTAGGATGACTGATCAATAGAAATCCAATCATGATCTAGGATGACTGATCAATAGAAATCCAATCATGATCTAGGATGACTGATCAATAGAAATCCAATCATGATCTAGGATGACTGATCAATAGAAATCCAATCATGATCTAGGATGACTGATCAATAGAAATCCAATCATGATCTAGGATGACTGATCAATAGAAATCCAATCATGATCTAGGATGACTGATCAATAGAAATCCAATCATGATCTAGGATGACTGATCAATAGAAATCCAATCATGATCTAGGATGACTGATCACTAGAAATCCAATCATGATCTAGGATGACTGATCACTAGAAATCCAATCATGATCTAGGATGACTGATCACTAGAAATCCAATCATGATCTAGGATGACTGATCACTAGAAATCCAATCATGATCTAGGATGACTGATCACTAGAAATCCAATCATGATCTAGGATCAAAGATGACTGATCAATAGAAATCCAAGCCTAAAATGTTAGCAATTATAGGTTACCCTAATTCAGACTCCTTTTTATAAAACGATTTTGAAGTATTTTTAAATCATTGTTAATATAAAAAAAATGCCTAGAAAATCTGCCAACAGATTAAATAAGCTTTGTTCTTAATAAATAAAATGTATATCTAGTTTCATACGTTTCAATTTTATTCAAATTCTAATCACTGTATTTTAAAACAAACATTGCTGAGGGAATCAAAAGTGTATACAGTAATGGCATAAATACCTTATATCATATTTAAGGCCAAGAAAATAACCATCCTTTTGACAAACTATTTTTTTTGCAGACACAAACATTAAACATTTCATTTTTTTTCTTACACAATGAAATTATATTAAATTTCAAAATCAGAAATAAAATGGAGGTGAGACATTACAATTAGAAACAAAAATAAAATTACAAATTTTTAATCAACTTCACTAACAAAATAGTTTATTAAACTTCTAACACCTAATATTCCCGAGATCCTAACCAAAGTTAACATGTTGTACCTACAAATTACTGATAGTGTACAAAGTTGAATACTCATAGTACCCAATTCTTAATGGTACTGTACCAGACGGAGTTATGGTTAATTAATAAACATGCTTTTTTTTTTTTTTTCTTTCTTCAAAAATTCAATCTCAATCATTTTCACCAAACTAGGACAGATTATCAAGTATTAATTCTAGCAAAAGTGTAATTTGGTTAAGTGATCTGAACTTACATTCAAGCATTATTAAATCCTCAAAAAATTGATTAATTAAAGAAAATTTTCAAGATACAAATTATACACCATAGATGGCAATAAAATCAGATCTGGGGAGCTACTTAGCATACTAATAAAAGGAGATTATTTGTGAAATTCTCTACAAAGTAAATTTTACATATTGGTATTGAGGGAGAGGATTTAAAGACAGACAAAAACAAAACCTATAAGAAAAAAGAAACTAATAGAAGAAAAAAGGGAAAAGGAAATAAGAGAGAAAGAGAAAGAGAGAGAGAGAGAGAAAAAGAGAGAGAAAAAGAGAGAGAAAAAGAGAGAGAAAAAGAGAAAAAGAGAGAGAGAAAGAGAAAAAGAGAGAAAGGAAAAAAGAGAGAGAGAAAAAAGAGAGAAAGAAAAAAGAGAAAAAAGAAACTAAAAGAAAAATACTAACCATTCGTTCTTCAAACTCTTTAATAAATATACCATCAGGAAGACTGGTCTTCAATAATTTTGTCTTAAAAAAAAAAATCATTTACATGTGAATTAAGCAAAATTATTAAATATATAAAAATGTTGACAATGATAAAAATTTCATAAAAAGTCAAAAAGGACTTTTAGAACAGATGAAAGTAATTATTTCTGGAATAACGAGTTTGCCTAATTTACATTTGGATTAATGTGCGAATCATTGCTGTTATGATCACCACCTTTTAGCCTTTTTCAGCTGTGCTTCTAGATCGGGGGGGGGGGGGTTACCTTCAGGGAATTTCAAACTATCCTTTATTTAATACTTTACTTGACTATTTTGTGCCATGGGACAATAGTCAAGTGGATTAAAGCATTGGTTTGTGAATTTGGTAATAGAGTGAGTTCAATCCCTGGGCTGGGCAGTGTATACTTGGATTCAGTGGAAACTGAATAAGCAATAATTGAGTAATGCAAAAGAACAATTAGGGGAGATCTCCCTAGACAGGGTCAGTTTTTTGTTTGTTTTTTATACCTATGGGCATAGATTGCCCATAAGTAAAAAAAGAAGCAAAAATCAGGATCAAACGGCAGGCATTTTGGGGAGGTTTTCAGCACCTCCTCAATTATATAAATTAGTATTTCAATGACCAAACATAAGAAAATTAATTTTAGAAACAGAGCTGGCTCAAGAATACAATTAAAAATAACTGACATTTTGTGTAGATTAATTTTGTGCTCTCATCAGGGTAAGTAGAGACAATTGGTGAATTTACCTGTACCTACTCTGATGATGACTTAAGTCAAAAGGTTTAACCACTTTTCTTGTACTTTCCTATTGAAATGAACTTTAGACAATATCTGATGGAATTTCCTCCTGGTCTGAGAAAAATTATAATTTGGAAAAGTCTATCATTAAAATTAATTGACACAAAATGACTCATTTTTAATTGTATCTGCCATAAACAACAACTGTCACCTCTCTCTCTCATATATACATACACACACACACATATATATATATATATATATATATATATATATATATATATATATATATATATATGGCTCAATGTAAAATATAAGAAATATATACAGAGCAATATACAATATAAAAAAAAAAAGATACAGAATCTGTCCTTTTCCACTACCTGGATTGTGGAGCACCCAGAAAAGAAACTGCATGAGAACATGAAGCACAAAAACCATGGAATGTAAGTATCATTTCTATTTTGTATACTATATCTAAAGAATTAACGACAGTATATGTCTAGAAAACTGGTAGTCAAAATGGCTATAGTTGAAAGAAAAGAGGAAAATGGGAAAAATGAAAAAAAATAATGAAAAGGGGCAAATAATCATATTTTGCACATATGCACAGATGAGCATGAATGCACGCACGCACACACATTATGAAAAAAAACAAACTTGCACCAATGAAAAGGTGCATATAAAAAAGGAAAATCAAGATTGTATTATTTAACTTTAGTGTTTTAATATATTTTAATAGGTTGCATTATTTGATTTTAGTTAGTGTTTTAACTTGTGCCTAGTTATATAAAAAAAGTTTTTTGTTGGTGAGGTTGTCAAACCAATTCGTTGGTTCTTTTGTATTTTTCATTGGTTTATGTTTAGTATGTTCTTTAACTTTGGCATTGTTTTAGCTATTTTAGTTTGGGCTATGCTTGTATTTTTAGTTTGGGCTATGCTTGTATTTTTAGTTTGGGCTATGCTTGTATTTTTGTGTATGTATGTGTTTTTGTGCAGGTGAGTGTATGCACACACCTGCGCATGCATACTTGTATACAAATATGCATGCATACATGTACCCACACATATATGTTTGCATGCTCATGTGTGTGTGTCTGTGTATTTATGTGGGTATGTTTGTACGTTCACACCCTTATATATGTCCTTGTTTTTTTAATTTATTTTTCAAATCAACAGAATAGAAATAGGGATTCCAAGGATGGGAATAAGCTGCATCTGGATGGAGCGGATAGTCCCACAATTTAATGAAAAATACCAAAACAATCTGAAGGGGATACAGTACTGCCTTGATTATCTGCTCACTTTGGGACAGGAATTGAAAAAAAAAAAAAAATAATTCAGATATCTGAATACCTAAATTCAGGAAGTAATTTTCTGAAATAAATTTCACATTTATATAATCAAATAATGTTTTCAAATTATTTGTTCAAGTTTTTGTCCATATCTTTTTGATGAAAAAAAAAAGAAAGAAAAAAAACTCATCACTTTTTGTTAAGTTTCCAACTGGCCTTGAATTTTTCTGCTGCTAACCCCTAGAGATGGATTAAAATAAATATATTTGTTTCTTTTTAGATGGGTTTAAAATGTGCAGATGGTTTCAACTTTTCTCTTCATTTCACATCCAGATAATTGGTGGCGGTATGGCAACCGAGGTTAAAATCTCATCAATAACTCATAATTTTATTTTCAAGGCCTTCTATCTGAGAGGAGGCCTCGAAAATAAAATTAGCTGAGTAGCAATCTGACAAAATAGCAATAACATGAAAATGCATAGAATAGAACAATGTTTATTGAGACTTACTGAACATTTACAGAAAACAATCAGCAGACGTGAGCACAGATACATAAAGGCTGGTGTATCTGTGACAAGCCATGTCTCAAATGGCACTGCACAGCTGACAATTCACAAAATGAAGACTATTATAAAAAAAAAAAAAAAATGTATTGCCACTGGTGGTGACTGGAAAAAACTGTTTTATTTGCTCCATCCAATGGTGTTATTGTGTTCATTGCATCCATTATATTTTTATGGAAATAAATGAGACACAGCTTCTTTTTTTTTTTTCATTATGACTGTGTATATTGTTTTTATATATTCTTTTATAAATTTTGTAAGGATACGAGAAAACAAAAACTTACTTTTGCCAAGTTAGCATTTTTCACTGTTTAACCCTTGAAGTCCTACTGTATGATTTTTTTTTTTTTTTGGCACAACAGACATTAATGGGTTACAGGTTGAAACCTAACAATTCAAACCAGATGTTTCTAGGAACCTGACAATTCCTACCAGATGTTTCTAGATTGATTAGTTATTTCACTGGCACATGAACCACTATGGGTCATTAATGCCAAAATGGTTGATTTTGTTCATCATCATGACAATTTCCAATACTACAAACTTTTTTGGTACTGACTGATTGAAACTGAGTTGTGGGATTTACCTATAAATATTTAATGTAAAAACGTAGGTGGACAAGTTACTAGTTAAAAAAAAAAAAAACAGTGTGAAAATTTAAAAGGAAGAACTGAAAAAATATTTTCCAGATGTTCTATCAGATGAGTTGCGTTGGTGTTCCAAAGTCAAAGCGAAATTTCAAGTGAAAAAAATGGTTGATGCCAGTGTTTAAACTGAAATGTTGTACATTGTTCACAGCATTCAATCAAGTCAATGAAGAATTAGACAGACTTGAAAAAATAGGTGTAATTGAAAAGATTAACAATTTAAAATAGGCAACGCAAGCAGTGTATGTAAAGAAGAAAAAATAATAAATTTTGTGTTTGTGCTGATTTTTTGACAGGGTTAAACAAATGTTTAGAATCCTATAACTACCCATTACCAAGTCCAGAGGAAATTTTTGCGAATTTAGACAGTGGAAAATTTTTTTCAAAGCTGGATCTTTCTGGAGCATATTTGAAAATCCAGGTTGAAGAAGAATGTTCAAAGTTAATAACTATAATTATGCACAAGGGATTGTATAAGTTCAACCGATTTCCTTTTGGGGGGGTGGATAAAAGTGGCTCCAGCTATATTTCAATAAGCTATAGATACTATACTTGCAGATTGTGATTTTGCAGTTGCTTATCTGGATGATATATTAACCTTTACCACACCAATTTCTTTCTAGAATTTTTTTTTTTTTGAGGGTGCAAAAACATGAGCACCTACTGTTTTTTTTTTGTATTGCGTGTGTAGATTTTTTTTTTGTACACTAATAAAAGAATGAATGAGTAATATTTTGACGTAATGCATGATGTTTTGCATGCATATTTTGATATTGAAAAAAAAAAAGAAATGCAAAATAAAAAAACAGATACATTAAAAAATACATAAAAAAATTCAATGTACCAAAACTTATTACTCCTTGTGGAGTTCTGGGGGTGCAATAAGAAGCAAAATCACTAAAAAGGCTTTCATTTCATCAAAAAAGTGACGGGTTTCCTCATTCTTACATACGAGATGACATTTGTTTGCTCTTTCACCTATCATATTTATTTGTCTTGTTCTCATTGATGAATAAAGTTATTATTTCATCGTTTATAAATAAACAAAATGATTCACCTTCAGAAAGGCTATCAGGTATATCGATGGTCGCCAGTAGCTTCCATAAAATTAGTTAGGCATGGATGATAGTAGCCACTAGTGGTCATTATTGCTTTCCACCACGTCACTTTCGTGGTTATCATCTTTGACTACATCACCATCAATATGCACTTGAGTAAAGCTTTCAATATCATCATCAGAGTCCTAATCAAAGAAAAACTCCTGAATAAAGGCTTTGTTGGATGTTGATGCAGCCATTTTTGTTTGAAAAAAAAAAAAAAAAAAAAAAAAAAAAAAAATCACAAAAAAATTAATGTTCGTTTAATCGATGTTACACCTCATGTAGAGTCTAGAAGAATTCAAAACGGCATTGGAAAACCGAAGTTTAACCTTCTTCCAAAGCAGTAGTAGGCGATTTCCAGCTTAAAATACTGGAAATAACAGTTGACAAGTGTTTATTTATAGCAACCGTCACAAGTCGACAGGATGTGCCTAGAGCAACCAAGGGAGAGAATTCTACAGTGACAATTTTCACCTCCAACATGGTAAAGGTTAAAAGTGTATCTAAGGAACGACATATCAGGCACGTGAAGAGAATTTTTGAAAAATACACAAGTACAGGTTCAAATCAAGAAAATACTAACGTTAGACTTATCATTAGCACACTATGATCCAAAAGCAGAAATCATATTGGTTTTAGATGCTAGTGACTATGGTAAAGGCGCAGTAATTCTACATAAATATAATGACAGTAACATGAAAGCCATTGCACATGCTTCAACTAAAAGTAAGATAGATGATTTTTAGAAAGCAATCCCGATTTGAACACTTACTCGCTATGTGACAGAGAACTGATGTTTGCACAAAAGGTAGTAATACCTATCAGATTACAAAAGCAGATATTACATAAAATTCATAGTGGACATCCAGGAATTTCAAGGATGAAATCTCTTATGAGAAGCTATGGATACTGGACCAAAATGGATCAAGACATTGAAAAATTAGTAAAAGTCTGCAGAGGTTGTGCTCTGGCAGCAAAATCACCTACCACAAGATTACAACATTGACCAAAGACAAATTGGCCAGATTTCAGAGGTTCAATAAATGGATCACATTATCTTGTGGTAGTGGATAGCTTTACTAAGTGGCCTGAAATTTATAAGTGCAAAAAAACAACTTCCACAGTTACAGTGAATATTTTACACAAATTGTTTGCGAGATATGGCATTCCAGATGCCATAATCTCAGATAACAGTTCACAATTCCCTGCTTATGAAGAATTTTGTAAAATGGTCTCGATTGAACATATTACTATTTACACATATCACTCAAACTCAAACAGACAAGCTGAATATTTTGTGGGTACTTTTAAGAGACACATGGCCAAGTGGATAAAGACGTTGGTTAGATCCGGTGACTAGACCCAAAGAGTTTTGAGTTCAATACCAAGCCACAGCAGTGTCGAAGCAAAACTTGGGAAGTTGAGTTAAAGGGAAATAACTGAGACATCTGGAAGAGGCATGGCACATAGAACTAGAACAATCTACTCCAGAAAGGGTTCATTTTGAAATTCCAATCACCTGAAGAAGGCCAGAGCGTACAACGGCTGAGACATTATGAATATGGCAATGAAGATGAGGGTTAATGTAAATAATGTAAGTACTTTTAAGAGAGTTTAAAAAAAAAAAAAAAAAAAAACTATGAAAGAGTGAGTGAAAAAGCATTATCAAAATTCTTGAGAATATACCAGATAACGCCAAATCCCAATACTCTGTCAGATATGTCACCTTCAGAATTGATGTTTGCAAGAAAAATTAAATTGGTGTTTGACAAGTTGTTACCAGGTCAAAAAAGAATAAAAGCAGATAACAAAAAGGACACAAAATTATCCTGAGTTGGCAAGAAAGTGTTTTTTGAATACATAAAACGGAAAAGAAGCGTGGGAAGGTAGCATAATAAGGTCACACATTAGAAAAATGATCTACATGGTAAAAGGGGGAAAATGGGAGCACAAAAGGCATTTGAATCAGTTAAATAAAAGGTTTACTCATGAAAGGCCCACCTATGTAAGGACTGTATGATATTTTTGACGTACCAACACCCCAAGAAAGAAATACAAAGTTCAGTACGTGGTGAACGAGCTAGAAAGAGGATGGGGGTGAATACCAAGAAATAAAATAGTTACTAGCGAAAAAAAAAATCTCAAAGGCTGTGGGGAGATGTAAAGTAAATAATACATCTCCGGTAACACAAATGAACTAAGCAAGATACTTTAAATAAAGAACTAATTAGAATTCTATTAGAGTCAGTCGAGTAAAATTCTAATGACATCACAGTGAGTAGCCTAAGCAAGACATAATAGTATGACTGCTAGGAATGAGTTATAACAGATATATAGTTTATAGATCAAATATATTGTGCTTTCTTTTATAAGTGCTGGAAATATCTTACTACTTTCAGGTATTATTTGAAAAACAGATAGATCTTTGAAATACATAGGATTTTGTACATCACAGTATTTGTATTCTTTGCAGGATGTGCTTAACAGTGAGCAGTTGATCCCAGCAGATGCACAGAGATGCAGTTTCTGCTTTGAGTAAGTATTTGTGTATAAGATGTGTATGTCCAATTCAGACTCTACTCAGAACGATATCCTGTCTTCAATCAGGTAATGAGTCTTTATTTTCTAGCCTGACTGATGTTCATACAGTTTGTTGTTTAGAAAAAATCCCAAATTGTTTGCCATTTTCTTTTAACGTATCTTATTTTTGTAATCTGTATATGGGAGTCTAATGTTTGCTATTATCATTTTAGTTGCTGCTTTTGCCAGTACATCCCCCCTTTTTTGTGATTTCCCTTTTAATGTTTAAATGGTTAGGAAGACGGACCAAAATTATTATTTTGTCAGTTTTTATCAAATAGTGACCGATTTCCAATATTTCATTTAAGTGCGGTTTAGAGGGTTTTTTTCCCCCCCATTATTTGCAGTTAGACTGGACAGGGAGTCTGAGAATATTATGAATTTTGTTTCAGTTCTTGATCATTGGAAGCACCATTTTTATGGTTTGTAGAACAGATGTATAAATGGATGCATTGTTTGGCAGTCGAATTTGTTTGTGGACTTGTCTGTTGGTGACTGCAGTACCTGTTCTGTCCAAGATCTTTTAACCATCAGTATAGAATGCTTTGTAGTTGTTGGCAGTGTTTTTTGTCGTTGTCTCAGGTCTATGTGAGGTTCAGAGATTACTCATAGAGCGATTTTATATATTGTGAATGTTGTTATGATATCAGGCTTTTTGTTTACTTTTTTTTTTTGTAGTGCTTCTTTGTTTCAGAGACAAAATGAGGGAATAGCCATTGGTCTATTATTGTAGAACTGAATATATTGAGGATTATATGTTTTTGTTGTTGGGAGTTTGGGTTTGATTGTAGTTTTACGGATGGTTCAAGAAAACTAAAAATTCGTGCCGGATTTTATGGTGGATATTAATGTGTTACTCTCAGATAATAAAATTAATATTTTCAGAATTACTTTGTAATTAATTTATTTTTTGGTTTTGTTTTTTAGAAGATAAATCAAAATAAAGCTAAAAATGTTTCTAAACAAAAAAGAAAAAAAAAAACTAACTTCTTTCTAAGTAACCTTACCTCACGCCTAAGTGACGTTAAGAAGTTCTTTTGACTGCTTAAGTGAGTGTGAGTTAGGTAATGATGAGAAGTTGGGGTTTCTTCTATAACTTGGAAGCCTGAAAAAAGAAAAGAAAAGAAATTAAGAGATATGTTTTTCAATTCACCATTTTTGTTTGTTTTGTTTTTTTAAATAATCTCTGTAATATTCATTGAACAAATCACAAATAGATAATTCTTCAAGTGTTCGCTTTCAATTAACCGCAAGAAAACCAATTATTCTATAACGGCTGACAATATCCCAACAGCTAGAGTAGATATTAAGAGAATGCATTGAAAACTGAGGCAGACCATTCCTCCACCTTGATAACTGTCTAGTTCTATTTTTTCCCCCTCATGGTAGCGACCTTTATACCTGAAACTTGATTCAAACATCAATTAGCACAATGCTTAAGTAGACTGTCTGGTTTGTATGAAGTAAGGAAAGTGTTTCTTGGAAAACTTTTGTAAATTACTCTTCTTTAAACCATCTTTCAGCTGTGGCATTTGTCAATCAAAAAATATTGATTTGTTATCATTTTAGAAGTGGGGGTTTTGTTTATAATATCGATATAGTGTTAAATTGATCCCTGACTTTTAACAGTTATTTGTACCTTATTTTTTAGTATTTACAAATGCCAAGCTTCAAACTTGCCTTACATCATTGATATCTACAAATGAAAACAGCCTTTTTTTTTTCAAAATGATTTTTTACATAAAGAACAAATGTCTATATACATTTTTATGTATTTAAGAGAATATTTTAAAGCATAGCAACTGTTTGTCTGACAAAATTTATTTTTTATTAGAAAAACATCAGTTTGTCATTTGTGAATATATATATATATAAACAAGCAATTGTCCTACCTGATAAATCTGTAAAAAGTAAGGGATGGATTTGTTATAAACAGGACACCTCTTCTAAATTGATTTTAAAAATCAATATTTTTTTTTTTCAATTCTGACAAATGTCACAGCTTCAGGGAAGTCTAATGAATGCTAATCTACAGAAAATTAATTCTCCAGAAAACTTTTTCCCTTTTTTCCTTCCTTCTTGGTGTGGAACAAGGAATTTAAGCAGTGCCCAATTCATAAAAAGAAGTTGAGTTCAAATTCCAGAGTCGGTTACATTCACTTCATACTAATACCCTTGGAAAGGATATAAATCCATCTCCCTCTAGCCATGAAAAATGGCAGGGTAAACTAGTCCCCCTAACCTTGAGTGGCAACCAATTTAAGAGAAGCAAAACAGAATTCAAATTTATTGTGTACACGTGCAGTGAAGTGATAAGAGTTTTCTTCTCATTTAGGCTACAACTGATCCTCTGCCAGCCATTAGGGACAACAACTTGCTGCTAGATCCTTGGGGGGGGGGGTCAAGAGTGGATCTAAATCTGTGCAATCCCTTACTCACCTGAAGCATCTACTTACCCACAGCATGCCTTGAAAAGAACAATCACTGATCTTAAGGTGTGCACAGGCATGTACAGGGCATGTCTGGACACATGGGAAATCTCATTAACTATATATTTTTTTTCTTTACCTCCACAGATTAAACATGGTTTTGTCAAAATAAAAAAGACACAACTTCTTTTTCTGACATATGCTAAAGGAGAAGGTGCCTGCAATGAAAAGCACAGATGCAACATACTTAACTGAACACAAAGAATGAACGTGCTAAAATTGATGGCAATGTGGAGTTATTGCATAGAGTTCAGGTGAATATTGCAAAGCGCATCAACTTTTGCATTACAAATGATGGAAATCAGATTGAAGATGTTATTTCTTAATATTCCAATTCAATAAAATGGCGTTGGAAATTTAATTTCTTGAAAATATACATTTTTGCCTATGTCTCCAGACTTTAGGTATACCATATACATGTAAATATATATATATATATAAGTATAATATTTTAAAAAAAATATGATTACTTCACTACATAAGAGTTCTCATGTTTCAAAAGCGAGAGCCGAGACCCTTAATATAATTTTTGAAGATAAGTTGAATTAAGGTGGTTGGTCTCGCTTCCTCATCAAGCGAGAATTTGGGAATAAGCTATCTTGTGGTTTGCACGTGTTTATAAGTATGGTCTCTTGCCATACCAAAATAAATTATTAAATAAAAGATCCGAGCTAATCTCAAAATGCAGACATGAAAACAAATTTTTACTACGTAACTTAAAATCGAAAAATAAATACATAAACAAACAAAATGACAATAAAATAAGCAAAATAAATTAATCCAAACAAATTACCAAACCACGCCTGTTAGAATAGACGAAATAGAATAATGAAATAAGGAAAAAAAATCAATAAAGTAAATAATAAACAAATTATCAAACTATTATGACCAAAAAATTAAACTATAGAAATCAAAACAGAAAATCGGACGGAAAATAGTTATAACTGTTATATAACGATTAAAAAAATAAAAAATAAAATAAAATAAAATTTTAAAAAATTATAAAAAATAATATACCGCATTACTTAAAAATCAAAAACCAAAAAGAGAAAATATACAGTATAACAAATAAATAACAACAAGTATAATAAATCGATCTAAATACATCCAAATATATAAATAAACTAACAACCGATAAACTAGCCGTTTAGAAAAAACAAATAAAGATAATCAATCCAAATAAATAAATTAAAAACTGTTCCCACCAAAATAATAGTTAGAACAAACCACAAAATTCAACTGTTTCGTAGTCTTTCTTAGCTTTGTTAAATATAGATTCATCGGAGGAATTGTCAGAAAGCCTGCGGTTAATCGATTTTGGTATCTGTTTGATTATAGAAGGCGGGTGGTTGGAGGATGTGTGTATATACTGTGGTTTATCATTGGGTTTTCTGTATGGTTTGTGTGTGCTTTTTCTTAGGTTGAAGGTAACATCTAGAAAATCTACTTCGTTTAGGTTAGTTTTTATATCTATGTCGAATCCGTTATTTTTTAAAATCTTAATTTAAAAATTTTAATTTAAAATTTAAAATCTAAAAGCACAACAGGAAAATTATTAAACCACACGAACAAATTAAACCCACGTGCAACTGCAGAATAAAAAACGAATGCCCCTTAAACGGTAATTGTTTACAAAACAACGTAATCTACCAAGCCACGATAAAATCACCAGTTAATGAAGAAAAAGTATACATAGGAGTAACTGAAGAACCCTGGAAACAAAGAAATTATGTACACAAAACATCTTTCACAAATAGTAAATATGCAAACAGCACAATGCTTTCTAAGTATATCTGGGAAATAAAAAACAAAACGCACACCATACCAAAAATATCTTGGAAAATAAGGAAAAAAAATCATCAGCCTACAACAACCTATCAAAAACTTGCAAACTTTGCTTGGAGGAAAAAATACCTATCATTACCTTCCCAGACCAAAATAAATTTTTGAATAAAAGATCCGAGCTAATCTCAAAATGCAGACATGAAAACAAATTTTTACTACGTAACTTAAATTCGAAAAATAAATAAATACATAAACAAACAAAATGACAATAAAATAAGCAAAATAAATTGATCCAAACAAATTATCAAACCACACCTGTTAGAATAGGGAAATAGAATAATAAAATAAGGAAAAAAAATCAATAAAGTAAATAATAAACAAATTATCAAACTATTATGACCAAAAAATTAAACTATAAAAATCAAAACAGAAAATCGGATGAAAAATAGTTATAACTGTTATATAACGATTAAAAAAAATAAATAAAATAAAATAAAATTTTAAAAAATAAAAAATAATATACTGCATTACTTAAAAATCGAAAACCAAAAAGAGAAAATATAGAGTATAACAAATAAATAACAACAAGCATAATAAATTGATCTAAATACATCCAAATATAAATAAACTAACAACAGATACCGATAAACTAGCCATTTAGAAAAAACAAATAAAGATAATCAATCCAAATAAATAAATTAAAAACTGTTCCCACCAAAATAATAGTCAAAACAAACCACAAAATTCAACAAATAGCTTTAATCAATAATAAATAAACAAATATATAAGATAAAAAATAAAAATGAAAATAAATAAAAACAAGCAAAACAATTTGACACAAATAAATGAACAAATAAACGACCGCCATAATAGACTACCAACAATAAGCAATATAAACAAATTTTTACTACGTTAATAAAAAACACTGATCAAAATAAAAAATAAATAAATAAATATATAACATAAAAATTAAAAATAATAAAACAAGCAAAATAATTTGACATAAATAAATAAATAAACGACTTCCGGTAAAAGTAACCGCCAAAATAGACTACACACAATGCACCACTGACCCTTATATATAAATAGCCTTGAAAAATAACAGCACTAGTTGCCTGACGATTGCACTAGCATGAAACAGACTGTCGCCTCCAAGTGTTGACTTCTATGTTCACACACACATATATATATATATATATATATATATATATATATATATATATATATATATAGTCTGCTCCAAAAATACACATTTCAGTAAATGAAGAAATGTCTTTCGTAGTTTTATCAAATTGCGATAACTCTGTTTACTGTAGGATGTTGCATATCGCAGAAAACCCAACTACATTTTCAGCCCTTAGACAAGAAACTGAAAATGCATATGCATCAATCCCCCCTGTACAATTTGTCCAATGTTGCCCAAGCAATAGTTTGCCATACTAATGAATGTCTGGAAGCTGAAGACCACCATTTTGAGCATCTCTTGTGACTGCAGAGTCCAAAGAAAACTTGTATTAATCTCATGATGTCTGAATAAATTTAGTAATACACTATTTTTCCTTTCCAGACATGTGTATACATTTTCCAGACTGTGTGTGTATGAATATATATATATATATATATATATATATATATATATATATATTATACATTTTGATTTTCATCACCTTAGCACAACTGAGTTTCATGCACACACAAATATAATTATATATATATATATATATATATATATATATATATATATATATATATATATATATATATATATATATATGATGGATTCTCCTGTCATTTTGATGTATGAGGATCCAACAGTTTCATTCAGTTTTTATGTGTCTTAAGTGACACTTCAGTCTCACTAGTGACCTACATACAAATTCACATATTGTGCAACAACAAAGATCTTGGTACCTAGCAACAGGAATATTTGATGACACTTTTCACCATTGTCCTTCATCTCTTAACCAGTCAATACGGCTGATTTTGGAATTTCTGATACCACTCTGGCAGATATAGCTCCATTTATTTCTATCCAGTGTAACACACTCAAAGTTAGTATGAGGCACATTGACAGCTGAGACGTTACTCGTTAGTTTATCTTTATACCTGAGCAACATCTCAGTCCAACACACCTTTGTCCACTGTCAAGCTGACTATACAAAAGGACTTTCCCTCAATGGTTGAGAAGGAAAACTCATCGCATCAAAACCTTGCTGCCTTCAACATGGTCCATCAAAAGGTGCTGTAGTGTGTTGTTAGTGGTCGTTCTGAAGAGGTTCAACTCTTAAGCTAATAAAATCTATCGGGGAGAGAGAGATGTATTTGAAATTTCTGATTTGTATACTGCCCAAATAATATCTAATAACATTCTTTTGTTCAGATTTTTTCCCCATCAGCTTTATATATATATATATATATATATATATATATATATCTCCAAAGGCAATAAGAACAAATCAAATATAAATTTAAACGTTCAGAATATTATTTTTATATGCACAGTATTTAGTGGAAAGTGCACAATATCTGTGATAGAGCTAACATATCTAATGTGTCTACATGTGAGGAAATGTGAGCTTATCTGATGGCACAGATGGCCGATCTGAGAAACGTCAAGCCCACCCCCACTTGCTCCTTGTTAAGAGAACATTGCTGCATATGTAACCCTACAGCCTCAACACCAAACAGAATGACAAGTGCATATACGTGTATGCTCAAATGCATGGAAGTGTATCTGCACCTAACGTAAGATTGTTTATATGGGTGTGTTTGTATGAACTAAAATGCATACACCTGTATGTATGTGTGTCTATGTCATCCCAAACTAATACACAAGAAAATTCTCACCTCCACTGCACACAAATAATCAAACACAAATAAACATAAATAGATCCACTTTTTAAAAAATAAACCCGTTTGTCTGATGATCGTAAATGCATGAAACCCACGGTTACAAACATATATATATATATATATATATATAAAAATCACCTATTGATATATAGGTAAAATTATGTAATTTAACCTGTCATGGTAAGCATAATCTTTTTACAATGTGAGTGCACAATTGATAACTATAGCAACAATTATTAACAATAATAATGAAAGAATAAAAAATTCACAGTACATTTCCATGACAGACTAAACATTTCACATGTTTAGTATAGAATAAATTTGAATTTTGTAATTGGATTTAACAGAAAAAATAAAATAATATACACACATGTATTAAAAAATTAGTTACCCTATATATTGAAATAATATTTAATAGTAATTTAAGTTTTTCTATTTGAAATTTCCCATTCCTTGCAGTAAAACAATTATAAAAAAAAAAAAAAAAAAAAAATTTTATTCTTAAAATTACCATTCCCCACCCCGTCGCACACACACAATTACCATTCATTGAAAGGCGACAGCCATCATCTCTTGGAATGGATAGCAAGTAAAAAGCCTTGTAGAATTTAAAAATTTAAAACTCTCGAAGAAGCATTTCATAAAATTGGTTAATATTTATTTTAGCAAGTCATGGAGTCATGCTCTGAATTTAACAGTGATTCAGGCAATAAAAGATTTTTCATAAATCCTACCCATGATATCATGAACAATATTTAAAAAGCAATAAATAAAAATAATAAAGACAAAATAAATATTTACCATTTGTGTTTCTTGCTGCTGGGTCAAATTCTTCAACCGAGACATCTTCTTGGGGATCTAAAGACAAAGAATTGTCCAATTTATTAACCTCATTACCAGCATCAGTATCACTCTTGTGTTCATTGCTGGCACCACTGGCTTCGTCTGTACCACCAGAAGTGATGGCTGTAGCAGCCCCCGATGCAGCAATGGCCTCAACAGTCACACTAGTCTGTACGGCCTTGTGCTCTGTGGGGCCAGCAGTCACTGAAAACCAACTGTGTCCTGGCAAAGCGTCCGTCTCCTCCACTTGCGAGGATTCTGTCTGTACCCCTTTCTCCTTGTAACAGTCATCACAAAATGGTACATTCCTCGTGGCTTCCAAGATCCGTTTCCGCCACTTTTTGTTCACTTCCTTCGGCATTCGTCCAATTCTATCCTGCAGCAGTTTAATGAGGCGGGAACAGAGTTCTTTCATCGACTTATCCCACTCCACATTTTCCTGATTAAAGTTGTTCAATCGAGAGGATGCCAATCGCATCCATATCGGAGTCTCTTTAACACTGCTGCTGAAATCCATAGATTTCGACATTGTCTTACTGGTGGCAAGTGTCAAGTCCACTCCAGAGTCACCCTTATCTGACTGAAGTAAAAACATAGCCGATTGCGACGTGCTAAGTTTCGTACTGGCCTGGTCACATTTGTATATACACGACTCTTCTTCATTATAATTATTTACATTATTCCCTGATAAAGAAACATCTGTCCGATTTAAAGGTGAACAAGCGACTTGACAGGAACCAGTTGGCAGAGTCTCTTGGTTATCCTCGGACATTGGTGACGCTACACAAGACAAATCGTTTGGCTGTTTTTGGTTGTCAGTGCCTTTCAATTTACTTACTTCTGCTCCTATTAGCGAGACGAGGTCATTCATGTCAGGATCATCAAAATGTGACAGTTTCAAGAATTTGTCAAGACTTTGACAATTGTGAAACAGCCGAAGGACATCAAGTGGATAGTTAGGATCATTTGACTTGACCATTGCATCCAGCCGTGAAAGGGCACTGTTGGCACGCAGAATCAGGTAATCCAGATGATCTTTCCGTTCATCATAAGTCCCACATCGGGAACTGCATTTACGGGAGAGAGAAAAAAAAAAAAAAATCACCTACTGAATTAGACAATATGGAAATTCTGCTACAATAGAATTTAATTAATATTTCAACAAACTATAGGGTTTTCTATCTGTTTGGGAAAAAAAAAAAGAAAATACTGTGGTAAAAAGCGAATCATTTAGGAGAGAAAATGAAACTTTATTTTATTCATGTTGATTTCAATTTATCATCTCATTTATAGTCGGCATCATGAAATAAAGTAGGTGCAATAATCCGTAATCATACAGATTTTTTTCTTTGGTGATATTGCCAGGGGGTGCAAAGGAGAAATAGGCAGCAACAACAGACATGGGAATGGGGCCAAGTGGAGGAAGGTGCAACGACACAGATGGTGGGGTGAGAGCAAAGGAGGCAATGGCACAGACAGAGGATGGGCAACAGCTGAGGAGGTGACAGGATTGGGGGTGCAGACTGTGGGTGCAATGACTGAAGATGACAGGAGGGGAGGGCGACAGCAAAAGAGACAATGACATAGATGGGAAAGGTCACAGCTAGTATGGTAAAAGACAGTAGACAAAGCAACGGAACAGATGGTGGGAGGGGAATTGACAACAGAGCAAGTGAAAGCATGACTGTTGGAGGAAGCGATGGAACAGACTGGTGGGAAAGCAAAGAAAGCAGGCATTGGAACAGACATGGAGGGAACAGGCAGAGTCAGTAGAGCAGACAACAGAACAAATGGAAGCAACCACCAATGAGGCATAGAAACAGCTTGGAATGGTGGAGCAGGGGGGGGGACATGTCAAAGGAAGTAACAGCACAAACAATACAGTCAGAGAATATTAACCAAGGAGGCAACTGCACAGACAGAAGGGCAATGTGAATGGAAAATGAGGAGGAAGTGAATGGCACAGATGGGGTGGTGATAACATAATTTAAAATGGAAAACAAAAAAAAAGGTCAGTTAAAAAAAGGCATTTAATTAGAGCAATCAATGGAACTGACAGGAGGCATGGAAGCAATGCAAGAGAAAGTGATATCCCTATTGTTAGGAGAAGCAAGAGAATGAATGAGGCTGAGCAAGAACAAAGGGTGCAACAGAACTGACGTGGAGAGGAACAATCGAACAGGTGAGGGGAGCAAAGATGGAGGGAAGCGGCCACAGAGGAAGCGATCGAGGGAAGCGGCCACAGAGGAAGCGATCGAGGGAAGCGGCCACAGAGGAAGCGATCGAGGGAAGCGGCCACAGAGGAAGCGATCGAGGGAAGCGGCCACAGAGGAAGCGATCGAGGGAAGCGGCCACAGAGGAAGCGATCGAGGAAAGCGGCCACAGAGGAAGCGATCGAGGAAAGCGGCCACAGAGGAAGCGATCGAGGAAAGCGGCCACAGAGGAAGCGATCGAGGGAAGCGGCCACAGAGGAAGCGATGGAATAGACGAGGAGGGCAGGAAGTGATGGTAAAGGAGACAGGGTGAGAATCAACAGCACAGAAAACTACAGAACAGTCCGGGGGCAATAAAGAAGGCAACCACACAGACAGGAGGTGACACGAAAGGAGAAAGAAGCGGCAACCATGCAGACTAGGGGGAATGGGTGTCAATGGCAAAGTAGGAGGAAGAGTTGAATAACACGTGATGACGACAACATGACAATTCAAAATGACAAAGTTAAAAACAGTCATGGTTCAGGTTTTACAGTATGGTATTATTTCATGAACAAGGATGATGGGCAACTTTCCATTATTTTTTTACACACCATATCAGTTCTACGAGATGTGTGAATCTCTCTCAGTCCTCCACTATAGTTTTTACGGTTGCACTTTACTAAATCCACCCTTTAAAACAGGAATTTACATATGATGGCCTAGTTAAGTGAGACCTGGGCAGCAATGCTCCATAGTTGCAGATTTTCTAGGCAGATATCTAAATTGAGTGTATACTGATCCTGCCTTTTTAAAGGTGTATTCACTCATAACAACTCAACTGGTTCCATTAAAACTGTAGTTCTAGTCCCATCACAAAGAAATTTAACCATAATTCCGTTTAGCATCTTAAGATATCAAAAGACACACATACAGGCACATACTTTTTTTTCTTTTTTCATTATTTATTTGAGTTCACTCCAAGCAAGGCAGTAATGCCCCCGAGACACACGGGTTTACTGGGTGTGGGAGAGTTAGAAACAGGAACATTACTAAGGAGTGAAAAAGGCCAAAATGGGGAAAAGGACGGTCTTCTTGTGTCGTAACATTAAACTTAGCTAGCCACAAACACTGACCCAAACATACAATATTCCTTACACGTTCTTACTTACCTTTCTTACTACATCCACCATAATACCGCAATGTCTCTACAAAAATCCTAACTAGTGCCCATATGTGCAATTCATTGTCTGTTGAGGACGGGAATAAAATGACAATTTTAAGAAAAAAAACAAAAAAACTAAACACTATAGCAGAGAACTCATCTGAAGAATTACCATGAAAGTATTTATAGAAAAGGCAAAGGGAGGCAACCTTATGGCAATGGGAAATTAACTGAAGCCGAGCTGCCAGTTTAGGACCAATTATATTGTTGATTCTTCTTTGGATGTTATCAAAGAGCTCAAGATAAATAGCAGGGTCACCAGACCATATATGGCAGCAGTATTCTAAGCATGGACAAATAGTAAACTTATAGATATGCAAGGTAGACTCTGGAGAGAAAAATTGTTTAGCACAACACAGTAAATCAACCTTCCTGGCAGCTGACCTAGCAATGGATTCAATACTATATAAAATATGAACTTCAGGATAGAAATTAATCAAAATTGTGTTAATGCATAAAATGTTTAACAGTAAATTCAAAATAAAATGAAAATAGGAAAGATACAAAGTGGGTAAGGAGGTATTCAAGTTTTCCATACCTTTGTTCAAGGAGAGTTTTAGGCAGAGGTGATTTAGGCTCCAGTGTATCTGGATCAATTTCTTCTTCGTTTTCAGTCTCCCAGCTGCAATCACTGTTACCCTCTTCTTCCTCCTCTTCTTCTTCCTCCTCCTCTTCAGATGAAGATCCTTCAGAGCTTAAGTCACTCATCTGGAAAAATTCAAGCAAAATATTTTATATAATAAAATATACAGGATTCTAATGGAGATAGCCATATGTTGACACAAATCTTAAGACTATTCAAAGTTATTTACTCACTTCTCCATGGTTTGTTTGTTTAGTGGCATATCAACATTTTATGGGTCATTTAATGTAGAAATTTAATTTTCTTGGGAGCATTAGCAATTTCTTTTACAAATATGTATTACTGGTATTTTTTTTTTTACTATAAAAATGTATTTTTATACTTTCATAGAGTTTTGGCACCAGTTTGGGGGTTAACTATTTGCACATAGATGGGACCCTAACTGGGAGTAACACCAATTAAGTGGTTCCATGTTCCTCAAAACCTGCCAATCAGAGGCCATGTTGCCATATGTAGTTCTTCTTCATGGTGGCAAAATGTAACAAAAGGTGTTTTTGATGTGATGCCCCATTTGGACAATCCAAAAAATTGCCCAGTCCCATAAACACTGTCATGCTAATGTCTCTATCACACCAACCCACCCTCTTTTAGTACAATGAGGGAGATGCTGTCACAAGATTTGCATCTCCATGACCAGGTGCTTTCACCCTTGTAAAATGAGAATAGATGCTAACTACTGATGCCAGCAAAAGTGTAAAATTAATTGTTATATCAATTTTCATTTGTACTAATACGAGTTTCACAAAAGTTTCCACTACACCCCAATCACTTTTTCTTTTTTTTTTTCTTTTTAAAACAGTTTTATGTTTGAATTTCTTGAATGAGGAGTTATTATTTTCATGTTAACTAATGTCCTCCTTTTGGCAATTGCGCCCTCTGGACTTCATCAGGTGCTTCAGGAATTTCAAACTGTATCCTTTATTTAATCTATAGAGGATAGATTGTTCTCATTCTGCTGATCATGTCCAGGGACACCTCATCTAGTTCTTAATACTTCTCAGTTATTGCTCACCCTGTCTTCCACAGAGTTTAAGTCTGCACTACTCTGCCTCTATGGAAGTTGTTCATAAAGTAAGAAAGAAATGACAGTAAATCTTCAACAGCAGCAGCAGTAGAAAAGAGACGTTTTGGTGAATGCAGTAAAGTGTGACAAGCAGGAGCAGTTACATCAAGTGTATTAAGTTTAAGGCTCCAAGTTATACACTGAAGATTGTCCCACAAGACAAAAGCCTAATGGTTAAAGGTTTGTGAATTTGGTGACGTAGTAATTGTGAATTTGACTCCTGGGTTGGGCAGTGCAATTATGGGTTCAGGGGATAATAAATGTTGAGATAATAAGAACAAAGATGAGGATAATAGTCTGCTTGTAAATAGTTATATTTTGGTATAAAATTTTAGCAATCTTCAACCTTAGCGCTCACAAAAATAACAAAAAACCATGAATGAAAAAGACAGTTTTTCGCTTATTATTTTAACTACCTTCATGACTCATTAATGTTTGTTGTTTTAAAAACAACTAGAATTTTTATAAAACCTAAACATATGAAAGTGAAGTTATACATTCTCTTTGTCCTTGAGAATTGACAACAAATATAATAAACACTATTACATTTTTGGAATGGTTTAGCAAAATATGTAATTACCAATTGATTAAAGCTTTATAAAATGGTAAATAACAAAAGATTGTTTTTCCTTATAGTTGGTTCACATATTTAGTAAATGTTTATAAATTTATGAATATTCTTTTCATATTTCTTTATAAATTGGCAAATGATAAATATTGCATTAATTTTAATTGTATTAATTTTTAATATGTTCTAAATATAAAATTAATCTTGTAAATAAACCATACAATAAATAAATAGTGATTAATATTTTTCTCAAAAACAAAAAAAAAATTAAAATTCACTTTCATCATTTTTAAAAAAAAAAAAACATTTCCAAGGAGTGAAGGTAGTTAAAATAACAAACATTTCCAAGGAGTGAAGGTAGTTAAAATAACAAACATTTCCAAGGAGTGAAGGTAGTTAAAATAACAAACATTTCCAAGGAGTGAAGGTAGTTAAAATAACAAACATTTCCAAGGAGTGAAGGTAGTTAAAATAACAAACATTTCCAAGGAGTGAAGGTAGTTAAAATAACAGTGCCAAGGGAAAAACTGTCCTTTTGCCACATTGGTTTTTTGTGGCTGCGGAAGTTAAAGATTGATAAAATTTTCCTTTAATCTTTCAAACTATTTTACTCAAATATTTTTTTTGAAAAATAATTAGAAAGTAGGCCCAACCAAACTTACCTAAAAATTATACAATACTATTGATAAAAATTTGAACTTTCAAAGTCTATTCAAATTGCAATATTGTTTTCTTTCAGAAACAGAGACACACATGCTTACAAAAAGATGCAGAAATGTGTGTTCACAAAAACGGAGTTGTCGGTCAAAGTAAAAATAGTGTCTTACCTCATCTCCTACAACAAAGAGTTCTTGCGGATAACAGCAGGTCACTCTACTGCTTGGCCACTTGACCATGATGAAACCCTGAGGGTCAAGCTGATACACTTGACCAGCAGCTTCGACTGGCTCAGAACTATTCTCCTGAAAAAAGCAACAGATTTGTCTGAGTGAGATTCATCTAAAAAGCTTGTTTAGTTTGTATTCAATAGAAATGGTTCCAGCAATCAACTTCAAAAACAAGAACAACATAAAATGTCGATTACTAAAAGTGTAAGCAGATTTACAAAATAAATAATCAAAAACAAACTTCAAATATGTCATTTCTCAAAGTCTTCATCAAAATTACATTCCTTTCTTGCGCATGCAGCTTTGAAATCTGTGAAAAGTTTAAGCCTTTTCATACCCCCTATAGCAGTTTTTCACAACTGGTTTTCTTCCGGAAGCCTAGGGTTCCACAAGAGGTTGCTAGTAGTTTTACAAGAAACAGTGATAAGTAGGCTGATGCATTTTTGAGCAATGATGTATATACATCATTTTAAAAACCTTCTTCTGAAAAATCAGACATTGAATTCAGACAAGTAGTTCCCAATTGTACCAGTTGGAGCAATCAATGATCTTCCAACAGGACAATGTGATACTTCAAATCTTATTGAAATTCATAAAGCTTAGCTAGGATGTCAAACTACACCCACCACACACACCTGGCCTTTCACCTACGGATTACCAGTTATTTCAAATCATATAAAAATATCTTAATGGGAAGAACTTAAAAAAAAAGAAAATCACCAAGAACATTTGTTTTGACCCAAAAAATTAGACAAAGGAAATCTGGGTAGAGCAACTGTTATTGATGCAGAGTTTAAGTTTCAGCTGAGCCTGTTTCAGCTGAGCCTGTTACAATTCACATCAATGCCCTTGGGTAGGAATATATTTTTCTTGTCCCGACAACTTCAGGTAAAACAGAATTGTAGACTGAGATTTGGTGACAGCAAGCGTTGAGGGTGAATGGAAATGGTGGCCTGTAAAAACTACTTAGACAAGTCTGTCTCCCAGAAAAATGTCCTAGTTCTAGAAGGACGGATTCACAAAACTGCTTCAAAGATGGTGAAAAGTAGTGGAACAAAATGACAGATGTGGTTGAATACACAAACATCTAAATATCATCTTTGAAATTTACTTAAAAAATGCTACAGACTTTTGTTCTCCCCCAGTAGATAAGATAATGAAATCTTTTTGCTTGCATTTCCTTTTTTCTATTTCAAAGCAATAACTTACATCAGCACCACCAACTCGAATCACAGCATGCCCTGGCCGGAATTTATAATAAGGATGGTCTTTGATATCATACACACTCACTTCAGAAGGAGGCGCTACAACCTCTGGTCTGAAAACAAAAGAAAACACCGTTTAATATGGAATACATAAAAACAAGTTGTATGCTTTTTATATCAATAAGAGAAATGAAAAAAAATTTAAATAAGAGAAAAATTATTGATTTTAGTTCGATATTTTTTTTTGATTTTTTTGTTTTTCAGATTGTTCATTTACTATTTAAACTTACATATCAAACACTATGTGTGAGTGAAGTAGAGAGAGAGAGAGTGAGAGTGCAAAGTAGAGAGAGAGAGAGTGCAAAGTAGAGAGAGAGAGAGAGTGCAAAGTAGAGAGAGAGAGAGAGAGAGTGCAAAGTAGAGAGAGAGAGAGAGAGAGTGCAAAGTAGAGAGAGAGAGAGAGAGAGTGCAAAGTAGAGAGAGAGAGAGAGAGAGTGCAAAGTAGAGAGAGAGAGAGAGTGCAAAGTAGAGAGAGAGAGAGAGAGTGCAAAGTAGAGAGAGAGAGAGAGAGAGTGCAAAGTAGAGAGAGAGAGAGAGAGAGTGCAAAGTAGAGAGAGAGAGAGAGAGAGTGCAAAGTAGAGAGAGAGAGAGAGAGTGCAAAGTAGAGAGAGAGAGAGAGAGAGTGCAAAGTAGAGAGAGAGAGAGAGAGAGTGCAAAGTAGAGAGAGAGAGAGAGAGAGTGCAAAGTAGAGAGTCTGAGAGAGAGAGAGAGTGCAAAGTAGAGAGTCTGAGAGAGAGAGAGAGTGCAAAGTAGAGAGTCTGAGAGAGAGAGAGAGTGCAAAGTAGAGAGTCTGAGAGAGAGAGAGAGTGCAAAGTAGAGTGTCTGAGAGAGAGAGTGCAAAGTAGAGAGTCTGAGAGAGAGAGTGCAAAGTAGAGAGTCTGAGAGAGAGAGTGCAAAGTAGAGAGTCTGAGAGAGAGAGTGCAAAGTAGAGAGTCTGAGAGAGAGAGTGCAAAGTAGAGAGTCTGAGAGAGAGAGTGCAAAGTAGAGAGTCTGAGAGAGAGAGTGCAAAGTAGAGAGTCTGAGAGAGAGAGTGCAAAGTAGAGAGTCTGAGAGAGAGAGTGCAAAGTAGAGAGTCTGAGAGAGAGAGTGCAAAGTAGAGAGTCTGAGAGAGAGAGTGCAAAGTAGAGAGTCTGAGAGAGAGAGTGCAAAGTAGAGAGTCTGAGAGAGAGAGTGCAAAGTAGAGAGTCTGAGAGAGAGAGTGCAAAGTAGAGAGTCTGAGAGAGAGAGTGCAAAGTAGAGAGTCTGAGAGAGAGAGTGCAAAGTAGAGAGTCTGAGAGAGAGAGTGCAAAGTAGAGAGTCTGAGAGAGAGAGTGCAAAGTAGAGAGTCTGAGAGAGAGAGAGTGCAAAGTAGAGAGTCTGAGAGAGAGAGAGTGCAAAGTAGAGAGTCTGAGAGAGAGAGAGTGCAAAGTAGAGAGTCTGAGAGAGAGAGAGTGCAAAGTAGAGAGTCTGAGAGAGAGAGAGTGCAAAGTAGAGAGTCTGAGAGAGAGAGAGTGCAAAGTAGAGAGTCTGAGAGAGAGAGAGTGCAAAGTAGAGAGTCTGAGAGAGAGAGAGTGCAAAGTAGAGAGTCTGAGAGAGAGAGAGTGCAAAGTAGAGAGTCTGAGAGAGAGAGAGTGCAAAGTAGAGAGTCTGAGAGAGAGAGTGCAAAGTAGAGAGTCTGAGAGAGAGAGTGCAAAGTAGAGAGTCTGAGAGAGAGAGTGCAAAGTAGAGAGTCTGAGAGAGAGAGTGCAAAGTAGAGAGTCTGAGAGAGAGAGTGCAAAGTAGAGAGTCTGAGAGAGAGAGTGCAAAGTAGAGAGTCTGAGAGAGAGAGTGCAAAGTAGAGAGTCTGAGAGAGAGAGAGTGCAAAGTAGAGAGTCTGAGAGAGAGAGTGCAAAGTAGAGAGTCAGAGAGAGAGAGTGCAAAGTAGAGAGTCTGAGAGAGAGAGAGTGCAAAGTAGAGAGTCTGAGAGAGAGAGAGTGCAAAGTAGAGAGTCTGAGAGAGAGAGAGTGCAAAGTAGAGAGTCTGAGAGAGAGAGAGTGCAAAGTAGAGAGTCTGAGAGAGAGAGAGTGCAAAGTAGAGAGTCTGAGAGAGAGAGAGTGCAAAGTAGAGAGTCTGAGAGAGAGAGAGTGCAAAGTAGAGAGTCTGAGAGAGAGAGAGTGCAAAGTAGAGAGTCTGAGAGAGAGAGAGTGCAAAGTAGAGAGTCTGAGAGAGAGAGAGTGCAAAGTAGAGAGTCTGAGAGAGAGAGAGAGTGCAAAGTAGAGAGTCTGAGAGAGAGAGTGCAAAGTAGAGAGTCTGAGAGAGAGAGTGCAAAGTAGAGAGTCTGAGAGAGAGAGTGCAAAGTAGAGAGTCTGAGAGAGAGAGTGCAAAGTAGAGAGTCTGAGAGAGAGAGTGCAAAGTAGAGAGTCTGAGAGAGAGAGTGCAAAGTAGAGAGTCTGAGAGAGAGAGTGCAAAGTAGAGAGTCTGAGAGAGAGAGTGCAAAGTAGAGAGTCTGAGAGAGAGAGTGCAAAGTAGAGAGTCTGAGAGAGAGAGTGCAAAGTAGAGAGTCTGAGAGAGAGAGTGCAAAGTAGAGAGTCTGAGAGAGAGAGTGCAAAGTAGAGAGTCTGAGAGAGAGAGTGCAAAGTAGAGAGTCTGAGAGAGAGAGTGCAAAGTAGAGAGTCTGAGAGAGAGAGTGCAAAGTAGAGAGTCTGAGAGAGAGAGTGCAAAGTAGAGAGTCTGAGAGAGAGAGTGCAAAGTAGAGAGTCTGAGAGAGAGAGTGCAAAGTAGAGAGTCTGAGAGAGAGAGAGAGAGTGAGTGCAAAGTAGAGAGTCTGAGAGAGAGAGAGAGAGAGAGTGAGTGCAAAGTAGAGAGTCTGAGAGAGAGAGAGAGAGAGTGCAAAGTAGAGAGTCTGAGAGAGAGAGAGAGAGAGTGCAAAGTAGAGAGTCTGAGAGAGAGAGAGAGAGTGCAAAGTAGAGAGTCTGAGAGAGAGAGAGAGTGCAAAGTAGAGAGTCTGAGAGAGAGAGAGAGAGAGTCAGAGAAAGAGTGAGTAGGAGAAAAAATCCAAGGACTTAAAAATAGTCTTCAGAGCCATGACTGGCACTTGAAAATCGAACAAGGATTCCTCGTTTCTTCGGCTAGAAATGTTGATCTAATCGGGTATAATTTCACCAGTGGAAAAAACCATAATTTTATATAGACCTCAATGGACAGAAGCCATTTCAACTGCAGGTGGAACAGGTCAACTTATTAAAGTACAAGTTTGCACATTAGCTGAAGGCTATCAGTTCAATACATGTGCTGGGTAGTAAATATACATTTGAGCTATTTAACAACAGGAAACATTTCTAGGCACAAAATTCTAATGAAAAAATGTCTTGTTCAATAATGAGTTTAGTGCCACTGATATAGATGGGAAAACAATACATCATTTTATTTTTTTATATCAAGAACAATTTTAAAGAAAAAAAACTAAAGAAAATAACAAAAGTGATGGAAACATGGAGAAAAAGGAAAATTAACTAAAATTAAATCACACAGACTACTCAAAACATATGTTTAAAAAAAGCAAAAAAAACAATTTAATTAAAATTTTTCAGCCTCCTCTCTTCATGCACATATGTAGGTGTAATTTAAATATCAACATCCTTAATGAAAAAGCAGGAAATAAATAGGAATTAAAACCATGAATTAAGATTTCAGCCATCAAATTCTGTCAATTTTTTTTCTTTTCTTGGTAGTTGGCTTTTCAAATATAATTCAGACTGTCCCAACATTCACAATCGTATTGACAATATGTTCAAGTCAAAAGGGGTTTAACTCTGACTTAAATTGATTGATATGGAAACTAATATCTGAAGAAAGACAAACTAATAGAAAGAAAAAAATAATCATTTTTCTACTTGTCAACTAAACTTCAATCTGAATTATTGGATACCAGCAGTCATACTCAGCTGGTTGATCAGAAAAAGCATTCAATTAGAATAGAGCAAAAACAGCACCATATTTACATGTGACAGAGTCTATCTTCAATTACTTTAAAACACTTACATTAAAAAACATTTTGAATTAATGCAGTTTCTGATATAACAACTAGTTTGTATTTATTCAATCAAAGTTAGCCGAGAACATGAAGTGGTAAAAAAGGCAACCTTCAGACCACAATTATTTTGGAGTTTTTGAAATTCAATTGTCAGTGTGCTACCAGGAATGTAAAAGAGGATACATTTATAAAGCGATTGTTAAGTTTGATGAAAATTGGTTTAAAAGATCAACGAAAAATAAGAAAGAAACCAATAAAAATCACCATTTTTTGCTATTTACGCAGGTTTTCACTATACGGGTGGACTCAATTATCAAGTTAAATGACTGTTAAACAATCAACTTATTGTTGGCTACAATTGAGTGAAGTTTGTATTAGATTGCTTGAAAATTGAGCAAGATTTTAGTTTAAAATTTGTGTTGAAATCGATTTTTTGTTTTTCACTAAACACAGTGGTGTAGAAATAAAAATGAGGTATCGTTGAGCTCGTCATGATATAAGTAACCTACATACTGAGTTTGAATGAAATTGGAGGAAAATTTGAATTTATTGATTTTTCATAAATTATCGATTTTTTACACTAAGAACCTATCTCTTACATGGTTTTTCTGAATACTGTTTATTAGAACTTTATGAGAGCAGTATTACATTTATTACATTACATACAACAAAGACTGTGTCTAGCAATAAATAGATGACCATAATATTTCTAGAAGATAATGTTTTCAAAGCCAACAGTCTTTGTGATTGCTAGTCCTAAACTATATCCAGCAGGACCTTTGATCAGGAGGTTGGAGATTTTGAGGGGTAAATAAATTTTTATAGCAACATGACCAACAATACATTTCACGTTTAGTTGAGGCATGCAACTGCATTCAAAATATTTAGATTTTGGCAGAGAGGTTGATAGGCTGCTAAACAAAATCACCAAACTTTTTAATTATAGTGCTCGATATCAAGAGATAGAGATATTAAAATTATTAATATTGTATTAATAATGGAGAGGAGATATTAACAATAAATAAATGTCTTTCCTTATTACTACTGGGAGGTTCACAGAATTACATCCACTCTTCAGGAGACTTGATAGTAAATTTAGCTTAAAAATTAAATTAAAATTAGTTGCTGCCTTCCATCAGCATGGCTGATGCAATCCTCCAGGAAAGTGTGCCTCATTGCACTTGAGATCACATTCTCTGCTGATATGAAGTGGAAAGACTATATTAAATCCATTGCTAGATCAGCTGCTAAGAAAGAGACACTTTTTCTCTCCACAATCTATCTTACATATCTATAAGTCTAACATTCATCCATGCTTAGAATATTTCTGCCACACATGGTCTGGGGCTAATGTTATTTACCTTGAGCTCCTTGATAAGATCCAAAGAAGAATCAGCAATATTATGGGTCATGATCTGGCAGCTTGGCTTCAGTCACTTTCCTGCCACCATAAGGTTGCCTCTCTATGCCTTTTCTATAAATACTGTCATGGTAACTGTCCAGAAGAAATCTTCACTATGGTACCTAGAGTTTTTAAATTTAAGTGCCACACTACACCAGCATCAAGATCTCAGCAATTTACTGATAAACTGGCTAGATGTAGCCATAAGTTCTATGCTAACAGTTTCTTCTCTCACACTTCTCACTTGTGGAACTGCCTTCTGGCTCCATGCTTTCCAGACAACTTTAATTTGCAAAACTTTAAATGCAATATCAATCACTATCTACTGTCCACCTGATTACTCTCTTCTCTTTCTGCTCATCATTAATGTTTCTGTTCCTAATTCTTCTACACCCTGTCACCCCTTGTGTTTTTGTGGCGTTACTGCCTTGCTTTGGGGCGACTCCAATTTAAAAAAAAAAGTATTTTCCTTAAAAATAAATCAAACTTACCATCTAATCTCCTGAAGAGTGGATGTAATTCCTTGAAATTTGAAGTAAAGACAGTTACAAAATAAGCATACAAATTTATTATATATTACACACACATCCAACATTGTTCAGACACTAGCCTCTTTGTATAGATTCCTTTATTTCTCATTTATTACAAATTCCTAAAACTGATGAAGGGATCAGTCGAAATTTATTAACAGCAGCAAGTATACAAAGAACTTTCAGTGTCTGAACAATGCTTGTTAATGTTAATAGCTTTCCTTGAAGTTATAGACAATATATCCAAAAAGCATTCTATGTCACCTTCTATTGTTGCCCCCCCCACCCAAATTTGGGGGTGTCACAATCCAAACAAGAAATGAATTATACATGCAAACAGGTCTTTCATTCAATTGTTTTATATTATTCCTCTAAGAATAAAACAGTATTCATTATTGCTATTAATGCAAATAAAAAATGTGGGGGAGGGGGCAAGAGGAAAATTTCAACTACAATAGTTGGCAATAGAGACAAAATAAAAAAGAAATAAAGAGAAGCAAAAAAAAAAGGAAAGAGAGGAAAAAAAAAAGGAAAGACAGGCAAAAAAAGGAAAAGAAATGAAGAGAGGCAAAAAAAAGGAAAAGAAATGAAGAGAGACAGAAAAAATAAAGAAATGAAGGGAGAAAAAATAAAAATGAAGAGAAAGAGAAAAAAAAAGAAAAATGAAGAGAAAGAGAAAAAAAAAGAAAAATGAAGAGAAAGAGAAAAAAAAAGAAAAATGAAGAGAAAGAGAAAAAAAAAGAAAAATGAAGAGAAAGAGAAAAAAAAAGAAAAATGAAGAGAAAGAGAAAAAAAAAGAAAAATGAAGAGAAAGAGAAAAAAAAAGAAAAATGAAGAGAAAGAGAAAAAAAAAGAAAAATGAAGAGAAAGAGAAAAAAAAAGAAAAATGAAGAGAAAGAGAAAAAAAAAGAAAAATGAAGAGAAAGAGAAAAAAAAAGAAAAATGAAGAGAAAGAGAAAAAAAAAGAAAAATGAAGAGAAAGAGAAAAAAAAAGAAAAATGAAGAGAAAGAGAAAAAAAAAGAAAAATGAAGAGAAAGAGAAAAAAAAAAGAAAAATGAAGAGAAAGAGAAAAAAAAAAGAAAAATGAAGAGAAAGAGAAAAAAAAAGAAAAATGAAGAGAAAGAGAAAAAAAAAGAAAAATGAAGAGAAAGAGAAAAAAAAGAAAAATGAAGAGAAAGAGAAAAAAAAAGAAAAATGAAGAGAAAGAGAAAAAAAAAGAAAAATGAAGAGAAAGAGAAAAAAAAAGAAAAATGAAGAGAAAGAAAAAAAAAAAGAAAAATGAAGAGAAAGAGAAAAAAAGAAAAAGAGAAAGAGAAAAAAAAGAAAAATGAAGAGAAAGAGAAAAAAAAGAAAAATGAAGAGAAAGAGAAAAAAAAGAAAAATGAAGAGAAAGAGAAAAAAAAGAAAAATGAAGAGAAAGAGAAAAAAAAGAAAAATGAAGAGAAAGAGAAAAAAAAGAAAAATGAAGAGAAAGAGAAAAAAAAGAAAAATGAAGAGAAAGAGAAAAAAAAGAAAAATGAAGAGAAAGAGAAAAAAAAAGAAAAATGAAGAGAAAGAGAAAAAAAAGAAAAATGAAGAGAAAGAGAAAAAAAAGAAAAATGAAGAGAAAGAGAAAAAAAAGAAAAATGAAGAGAAAGAGAAAAAAAAGAAAAATGAAGAGAAAGAGAAAAAAAAGAAAAATGAAGAGAAAGAGAAAAAAAAAGAAAAATGAAGAGAAAGAGAAAAAAAAGAAAAATGAAGAGAAAGAGAAAAAAAAGAAAAATGAAGAGAAAGAGAAAAAAAAGAAAAATGAAGAGAAAGAGAAAAAAAAGAAAAATGAAGAGAAAGAGAAAAAAAAGAAAAATGAAGAGAAAGAGAAAAAAAAGAAAAATGAAGAGAAAGAGAAAAAAAAGAAAAATGAAGAGAAAGAAAAAAAAAAGAAAAATGAAGAGAAAGAGAAAAAAAGAAAAAGAGAAAGAGAAAAAAAAGAAAAATGAAGAGAAAGAGAAAAAAAAAGAAAAATGAAGAGAAAGAGAAAAAAAAAGAAAAATGAAGAGAAAGAGAAAAAAAAAGAAAAATGAAGAGAAAGAGAAAAAAAAAGAAAAATGAAGAGAAAGAGAAAAAAAAAGAAAAATGAAGAGAAAGAGAAAAAAAAAGAAAAATGAAGAGAAAGAGAAAAAAAAAGAAAAATGAAGAGAAAGAGAAAAAAAAAGAAAAATGGAGAAAGAGAAAAAAAAAGAAAAATGAAGAGAAAGAGAAAAAAAAGAAAAATGAAGAGAAAGAGAAAAAAAAAGAAAAATGAAGAGAAAGAGAAAAAAAAAGAAAAATGAAGAGAAAGAGAAAAAAAAAGAAAAATGAAGAGAAAGAGAAAAAAAAGAAAAATGAAGAGAAAGAGAAAAGAAAAATGAAGAGAAAGAGAAAAAAAAGAAAAATGAAGAGAAAGAGAAAAAAAAGAAAAATGAAGAGAAAGAGAAAAAAAAGAAAAATGAAGAGAAAGAGAAAAAAAAGAAAAATGAAGAGAAAGAGAAAAAAAAGAAAAATGAAGAGAAAGAGAAAAAAAAGAAAAATGAAGAGAAAGAGAAAAAAAAGAAAAATGAAGAGAAAGAAAAAAAAAAGAAAAATGAAGAGAAAGAAAAAAAAAAGAAAAATGAAGAGAAAGAGAAAAAAGAAAAAGAGAAAGAGAAAAAAAGAAAAATGAAGAGAAAGAGAAAAAAAAGAAAAATGAAGAGAAAGAGAAAAAAAAGAAAAATGAAGAGAAAGAGAAAAAAAAAGAAAAATGAAGAGAAAGAGAAAAAAAAAGAAAAATGAAGAGAAAGAGAAAAAAAAAGAAAAATGAAGAGAAAGAGAAAAAGAAAAATGAAGAGAAAGAGAAAAAAAAAGAAAAATGAAGAGAAAGAGAAAAAAAAGAAAAATGAAGAGAAAGAGAAAAAAAAGAAAAATGAAGAGAAAGAGAAAAAAAAGAAAAATGAAGAGAAAGAGAAAAAAAAGAAAAATGAAGAGAAAGAGAAAAAAAAGAAAAATGAAGAGAAAGAGAAAAAAAAGAAAAATGAAGAGAAAGAGAAAAAAAAGAAAAATGAAGAGAAAGAAAAAAAAAAGAAAAATGAAGAGAAAGAGAAAAAAAGAAAAAGAGAAAGAGAAAAAAAAGAAAAATGAAGAGAAAGAGAAAAAAAAGAAAAATGAAGAGAAAGAGAAAAAAAAGAAAAATGAAGAGAAAGAGAAAAAAATTTTCTAGGCATGAAGTATGAAACGGAAGGATTATATGGAATCAATCGCTAGTTCTGATGCAAGGAAAATTGGCTCACTGTGACATACCAGATATTCTTTCTTGCCAGAATGCGTCTTTGTAAATCTACCATTTGTCTGTACATTGAACATTGCTGCCATATCCAGTCTGGAGCTTTCGTATTATATCTCGAGATTCTCAACAAAATCCAAAGCATCTGTAATACTATTGGCATCTCAACTTCAGTTACTTTCCCACCAGCATAACGTAGCTTCCCTGTGTCTATTCCTTGAATATTTTCATGGCAATTATTCTAAGGAGCTTTTCTCTTTGATACCTTGACCACATGAATTTAAACATACTAATAGATTGGCAATTAGGTCTCATTGTTTTACTGTTGATATAGCTAGATGTAACGAAGTTCTATTATAACAGTTTCTTTTCTTGCAATTCTCACCTGTGAGACTCTGCCAGTTTCTTACTTCCTTGCTACCTATGATCATTAAAAATTTAAATGCAATATCAATTGCAATCTTCTGTCCTCCTGATCCTTGTTCTTTCTCTTCACTAAAGTCTTCTCATTCACTCTCAGTACCCACTGGTGTCCTATAGGCATTATTGCTTTCCTTATGATGAAATGATTTTAAAAAAAAAAAGAAAAAAAAAAAAATTTATTTACATTCAGACTAACATCCTTGACTTTGTTGTTGTTATAACATTCCAGTCACTGTATTCTCCAACCTTCTTCAGGTGTCTTGATCCTGATAACCTTCAGAGAATTTTGAAATGAACCCTTTATTTAATTTACAAGAGCATAGTGTTCTGCCATTCATGTATAGGGATATCACATCTCTATTCAGTTCCACAGAGTCTGGGTTAGCAGTAACTGAGCAGACAATATTTATAGAATGACATGATGCATTATATCATCCACTAGAAATTTCTTGCAACATGTGTTGGAGTCCTCACAGTATTTAGTATTGCTGTAGTTAATGTTAACAGTTTTTGTTGAGATTTACAAACTCTACATTTCGTTCAATTTTGCAAACCAATTGATGAAATATAAAAAATTAAAGAAAAGATATGCAAAAAAACAATATTTCATTTTTATTAAATAAGTGTTTATTTTAATAATTAAAGCGTTTTTAAAATAGTGGGAGTATTTTGTATATTAAATAATAAAACTTCTAATTTAAAAAAAAAAAAAAAAAAATTTATTGTACCGTGCTATGTAAAACCAACTGTACTTTGTACCCACTTACCTGTTTGCAATTTTACCCAAAATTTGTTTTTGATCGGTCAATGTAATGGCTATTTTAGAGGCTGTGAGGACAGATGGTCTAATAGAAACCACAGAATTTTATATATAGATTAACTAGTACAAAAGTTAAGTAAAATCTTTAAGAAAATATGGTTAGGCTCTTGAAAAATTCTAAATGAAATTTGTTTTTCTAAAAGAAAAGTATTTTGAAGTTTCATGCAATAATTTTTTTTAACTAATATTTCTTTCATTTTTATTCCAGTTGTCAGATCCTCATTTGAAAATCATTAAGTGCAGGGCAGATTGAAAATAAAGAGTAAGCCTTTGGTGAAACTTGAACTCACACCTTTCATCCTTTTGAGCATGTCATTCTATGGCAACACTTAATCTTTTAAGCAACATGAAAATTTATTTTATTGCTAGGAGGAGGTTGCAATGAAACTGCCCCCATGAACAATTTTATCATTGTATTTGATTTTGCATCCATTATTCTAGAACATATTTCATAAATTTATCTTGTGCAGGTTACTTTTCCATGCCATTTCCACATTTCACAAGCCAGCCAGACAGCCTTCCTGCGTTGACATTTTTTTATGCATATCTCGCCACCTTTTTTTCATTTTGTTTTTAATTACAGAAATAAACACTTTCTCTGTGGATAGTGTAAAATTTAAAAATTAGTCTAAAAAGACTTTTGTTGCATTCCATTTTTGCAGGGGTTATGTACTTTAATTTGAAATCATACCTAAACATTATGACCCAATATTACAGCATGGACTAGAATATATATTTTTTTTTAAACCCAAAATAGTGAGAAGAGTTTTATGGCTTGATTGAAAGATCTATGTTTTTGCTATGTATTACTTTACAGAATATTTTAGATACTTGCCAAAACTTCCTTTTTTATTTGGTTGTAATTTCTTTCAACTTACGTCATTGAAGCATAGTTTCTTTTTAGCCATTTTGCAATTTGCATAAGATTAAAATACACAAGATGTGCCTATAATAGGTTATGATTATAGTAATCAAGAAAGCATCCTCTAGAGAAGAAAGTATAAAGTAACAGTTCTGGGAAACTTCCTCCTTACCAATGGAATACAAAGGGAATGACAATAGGTCAAGTGTGCATGGCACATGGTGGGTCCTAACTCTGAACATCTGCCATGAAAATTGTGATCAAGTCATAAAAGGCTAACAATGTTTCATCTGCGGGAAATGGAGTTGTTTACTGGAAAATAATTCATCACTGACAAGGCGGCATAAATGCTCTTGAACTCTGTCAAGACTGTAAAGTGAGAGTTGGACAGCTCCAACCCAGATATGGCAACAGTATCTGATTTTAGTCTTATCAGACTCTTGTAAAGAGGATGGCAGAAGGTGGCAAGTACTTCCTGGAGTAGTACAAGGAACTGACCATTTTTTGCAGCATCTTTAGTACAAATTCTTCTTAAGGTATGGAGTGAGGTTGAATCCCAATAGATGTTCCAGACAAGGAGCCTTATTACAACTGCTTATCATGTCTGGAGAAAACTCAAGCTATATTCTTTACTTCTCCAAACACAAATAGACGACTATGTAATAGTATTCAAATTTCTTGGTATAAGTCTTCAGAGTTTTATTCTTTATTTCCAATTGAGGCTGCTTACTTAACGATTATAGAATCATAATCTGTGATTTACAATATAAAGCAAGAGAAGTGAAAGTAGAAGTCAAAGATTAATAATAATGTTCATGGGAGAAGTTTGAATACTATTACTTCATGCAATAGGTTAGTTAAGCTTTAATTGAATTGTTGTCATATTACCCAGAAGACAGGTTATTTTTCAGTGGAGAAGAAAAATATCTTATGATTCTATTCTTCAGCCAATTGACAGCAGCCATAACCAGGGAATAGAAACTGAAACACACCAAATCAAGTCACAAGCTTTGACAAGGTGCCTTTTTTTCATTTGCTTGCGTTCTTTCTCAATACAGTAAAAACTAAATAAGGAAAAGTCAGATTTCTAATTATCACATCAAATGTGTGTGGTGTGTGTGTGTATATATATATATATATATATATATATATATGTGTGAAGAAATATAGTCTTAAGATGTGCTATATTTATGGGATAAAGTGCTCAATATCAGAGAGAGCATGTGTAAATATAAAAGTGAAGATGGAAGTCAACACTTAGAGGCGACAGTCCGTTTCGTGCTAGACGCAATCATCAGGCCATGAGTGCTGTTATTTTTCTCGGCTATTTATATATACAGGTCAGTGATGCATTGTGGGTAGTCTATTTTGGCGGTTATTTTTTATTTGGGTTAAATTATTTTACAAAATAATAGTGAGAATAAACTACAACAATCAACCCCAAAATTGAATAAATAGCTTTAATTATCTTCCCAAACCGAAACAAAACTATTAAATAAGTGATATAAACAAATTTTTACTACATTAATAAAAACACCGATTAAAATAAAAATATACAAGAAATAAAAATAAAAAAATAAAAATAAATAAAAACAAGCAAAATAATTTAACCCAAATAAATAAACAACTTCCAGTAAAATAACCGCCAAAATAGACTACCCACAATGCACCACTGACCCATATATATAAATAGCCAAGAAAAATAACAGCACTCGTGGCCTGACGATTGCGTCTAGCATGAAACAGACTGTAGCCTCTAAGTGTGTGTGTGTGTGTTTGTTTGTTTATTTATATATATATATATATATATATATATTTAGGTAGCATATCATCATACAGCAGATTTTATTAAATAATATAGGCCTATTATGTCTATTTTCATAATACGCCTTTCTAGTTCACTAATTATCATCTTGATGCAAACATGAAATTCATCAAGGGAGATGCCATATTTTTGGTTAACCCAAGTACTTTCAATCTCCTCCAAGGATCATCCTCAGGAGTGAATTGTGAAGACAACATTAATGTAACCCTCATCATTGTGATAGTGATTTTGTGAATACGCTCTGCTATAATCATTTTAAAATTAACCATTGTGGTTACAATGTTTTGTAAACAAGCATTCCCAGTCCAAGGGCGATAACCAGAGATGGTAAAATTGCAAAATGGTAAATTTCAAAATGATGTTAAATGTTAGTCAACTCAAATACATTTTAAAATATTGCTACCATGCTCATAAATTTTGTTCAGTGTTTGTTGGTTGCTTTTGATATAAAAGGCCTCAAGAATTTGAAGTTTTCGTTTATTATCATAACTACAACCAATTTTTAAATAATTATAGCAGAGAACATTCATGCTTGTTTGCAAACTCACTATCCGAATGATTAGTCACATTAAGTTTGTCTTCACAATAAACCCCTGAGGATATGTCTCCTCTCAGACGGGATCAAAAGTACTTGGGTAAACAAAAAACAGTGCATTTGTAATTAGTTGATAAAAATTGATTTTAAAAACAAATTGATTTTCAAATATCTTCAATTTTTGTAATTATTTCTTTAAAAGATATCCAACTAATTAACTAACCCTTAAGGAAGTAAAGAACAGAGTCATATGTGTAAAGATAAACAAATGTAAGCAGATACATGCAAATGGTAAGAGCAAAGGGTTCAAATGAAAGAGAACCCAAAACAAAAGGCCAACAAAAATTCAGTAACATAGACCTTGATACTCAATGTCATGTAAAAGGCAAAAACCTGTACCAGTTGTGCCCTGTTATCTGGTGAATCAGTGTGAAAACCGACTAGTCTTCTCTTAGCAACGAAATCTTACTTATGGGACATTCCATTTGTGAAACTTTGGGGGCACTTTTGACATCCCTTGAGCTACAGTGTCACATGTCTACAGAAAAGTGACACTAGCACAAGTCACATCCAAGAGGAGGTATCAGGTGTATATCCAGCAGGTCAGTTCATTGCCCTTTAGAATCAATTGAAGCAGAAGAGCCACCAAGGTGCTCCTGTTAACATCACAACACTCTAGTGCCACACTGGAGTGTGTGACGTTAGATCACAGAAGACTGGCAACATGAGATTAAATAACTACATTTTAAATTACTAAAAAGATGCTATTATAAAATAAGTTGTTTTTTTTAAAGTGATAAACACATTGTATTTTTTACTGACCGATTAGACTTGCCAGCATCGTAAGCTTTCATCCACTTGACTAAACACGTCCTCTCAGCGTGGTTACAGCTGACAACAACACCATACACATTGCTTGTTCCAGAATCTTAAAAATAAAAACAAAATTATTTTTTTTTAAATAATTAAAGAACCATTAAAATAATAAAATAATTATCCTTCAAGCATTATTTTGTTAAGTGCACAACCAAGGATTCTCAATATTATCTGTTTTGCTATTTAGACCAACATTTTGGTTATACTCACATTTCAGAGATTATACAGGGTGTGGCAGAAATACCCCACTCCCCACATGTTAAAATTGCCACTAATGTCTTACCATTAAGTGGGAGGTATTTCTGCTGCACCCTGTAACTTCCGGCCTTTGAAGTGCCAAGAAGGCTACAGTGTCATATAGGACATAAATGAATGGAATTGTCCTGTTATGCAAATAAGCAGAGTGTATGCAGAGTTGAGCAGAGTTAGCATTAGATCAATTGCTAATTGTACCTTTGCGTAGTAAACCTTCTATTTCATTACTTACCTACGAATTTGTCTTCCTTATTTCTTTCCCTCTGTTATCTCAAAAACACAAGATACAACACAAAGACAGACAACTGAAGAAGTCCTGAGGTTACAAGTCAAAATGTTGTGAGCATAACAACCAAGATGGGCATGCTGATCCAAATAGCAAAGCATATAATAATAATAATAATAAACTATCAAAATACAGGGATCTTGATATGGAAATCTCAAAAATGTGGCAGATGAGGACATCAATAATTCTAGTTGTAGTTGGAGCCTTCAGATTGGAAAACTTTTTTTTTTACTAAAATAATCAGTGGAAAATGTCATTAAGCTATTTCTGACCTTAGATCTCTGGTTGGAACCCAGAAGAAAATTCGTATACAACAGAAATCCAAAGAAATGATAAAAATAATTCCTCATCTGAAAATTATCAACAGAGATAGAAGGCATTAAATGTCACACTTGAAACAAATGATTGCTTCCAAATACAGAGGAAATAATCTTTAAGAAATAAGAATCTGATTTCAAAATAACTCACAAACATTCTTTTTATGCCACAGTTTATCACAGTAAGAACTGGCTGTGATAAAAACACCCACAAGGTGAACTGTGAATGATTTCATTTAAGCCTGAAGTGTGGTAGTTTTATAAATGCACAAATCATAAACTCTAAAAGTAAGATATTCAAAGCAACCACCCATTGACCAAAGGGAAATAAAGTAAACAAGAAACCAATAAAACTTTCAGGATAAAGTGCTACTTGAGTGGATGTTAGGAAGTTCCTTTTGCAGGCTTATATAATAGTATATTATAGTCAGAGTTATCCTTTTTTTTTCTTACTCATTCCACTCTAAGAAAAGGTATTTAAGGCACTAAGGCACAAGGGGTTACTGAGTGTGAAAGAATAAGAAAAAAAGAGAAATATTGGAAGAAGAGTCATCAAGAAAACAATAGAAAATGACTGACACTGCATTTAAAATTTTTTAAGAACAAAGTTGGCTAGAAAGCGTGGAGCCAGAAGAGAGTTCCTCAAGCGAGACATGCAAGAAAAGACACTGTTAGCATAGAACTTATGATTACATTTAGCCAATTCGACTGTAAATTGATGAGACCTTGCCACCAAACGAGTACTGTGCATAAATTCATAAAGCCTAGGTATGATCGCGGAGAGTTAATGCAAACAATTACCATGAAAGTATTTATAGAAAAGGCATGGGGAAGCTACATTTCGGTGGTGGGAAAGTGACATGAGCTGAGATGCCAGATTAGGACCAATAATATTGCAGATTCTTGGAGAGTTGTGTGATGCACATCAGGATTTAAAGATAGGCAGATTTCTCAGACTGACTGATGGGAAGATCTGGTTTGTTAGTCTGTCTTGACAGAAGTAACAGTAAAGTTGTCCAAGCTTCTTTTACTTAACCTCCTCCCCTCCACATCAAAGACAGCACTATTGTGAATCTATGAACAAACATGTACATTTATTGGAAATAAAATTCCAGTTTTCATTCCTTGTGAACATATACCAGGACATTGCTAATTTTTCTGGAGTAACAATGAAAACAAGAATCAAAACCCGTGGGGTGATTTGACCAGTCAGTAAAAGACAGGGTCCCACAGTACAGGTTTAGAACAGTGGGAAAATAAATAAAATAAAAAAAATAGTCTGACTTTCTTAAATGAAATATTGTCACTAATTTTTGACAAGTATTTATTTCATTTTATTGCTGTTACTTTTTATCAAAACTCGCAGGTTTTGTTATTCTTTAACCATTAAGTGAGGAGCATAGAACAAGAAAAAGAATTAGTTTTTTTTATTTAATCATTTCACCCCAAGCAAGGCAGGAATGCCACTAGGATGCGGGGGGGGGGTTACAGGGAGTGAAAAGACTGAGTATAGGGAGGATTGAGGAAAGGACAAAAGATTAATCAGAATCAACAAGATAGCGATTGATGTTGCATTTAAATTTTTAAAATTGTAGTTATCAAGGAAGCAAGTAAAAAGAAGGGAGTTCCACAGGTGAGAAGTGTGAGAAAAGAAACTGTTGGCGTAGAAGTGGCAGTTGCATTTAGCTATTTCAACAGTAAAAAGGTGGTGGCCTAGATGCCAATCTCGTAGCACAACTTAAATTCATGTAGTTGGGGCATCAGGAAAAAAGCTCATCAGAACAATTGCTATGAAAATATTTGTAGAAAGACAGAGAAGCCATGTCATGTCAGTGAGAAAGTGACTGAAATCAAAATGCCAAGTCTGGATCAATTACATTACAGATCCTTCTTTGGATTTTGTCAAGAACCTTGAGATGAATAGCAGAAGCACCAGAGCAGATATGGCAGCAGTATTCAATGCACGGATGAATGGTAGATTTGTAAATGTGCAAAGTGGACACTGATGAGAAGGATTTCCTGGCACAACATAGTGATCCAAATTTCCTTGCAATAGATGCAGCTATTGATTCGATCTAGTCACTCCACTTCGAGTCAGTTGAAAACATGAGGCCAAGAGGCACAGTGCATTGCTCTCCAGGAGTTGTGTGTCAGTCAGCCATGCTGATGACAGGCAGAAAAGTTTCCTTATAGTGGGTAAATGAGAGTAGTTTTGTTTTGGAGGCATTAAAATTTACAAGCCATTTCCTGCCCCAGTTAACCATTGGTTGGAGGTCCTTTTCAGCCAAGCTTACTTTGTCAGCTATGACGGCTGGTGATATTTGAATTCATATTCTTATTCTCTTTCAACACCCTACATTTTAGGGGCATTATCACCTTTCTTGGGGTGAAATGATTAAAAAAAAATTTCAAACTTTTTTTTTTTAAATTTAAAAATAAAAAGTTATTCAAGCCAAAGTAAAAACAATTTATTTCTTTATATTGGAAAAAAAAAAAAAAAACAGTTTTGACATTTGGATCTAATATTTATGAAGTGTTTCATATAAATTAATTCTGAATTTACCTTTTGCATCCAACACATAATCTCCAGGGAAAAATTCCAATTCATCTAAATGATGGATCGGAAACAAATCTGGAGATGGAATACCCAATTCCACAGAACCATCCTGCAGAAGAAAAAAATATATATTTTCATTTAAATTTTATTTATTTCTTATTTTATTTATAATATACAAGTAAGATCAAGCAGAAATTTACAAAATAAGCATAATAAATTGGACCCTTATGAACAGGGCTTTACAGAGCCCCCTCCAAAAAGGAGCGCACTCCTTTTTCCTGGAGCAAAGGAGAAAAGGGGTCTTTTTATATTCAACCGGAGTAGAGTGTGAGCAGCTCTATTTGGGACTAAAGAGCAGAGCAGGGGGTTGTGCTCTGCGTTCCTCGCTCCAAAATTATTATTATTATTATTTTTTTAAACATTAGTTTGTATTCAACAATAAAAAAAAGAAAACAAAGGAAAATCTGAGCTAAACTCTGAGTTATTTTTTATTATTATATCAATGGTAAATGTATAAGAGAAAAAGAGAGAGAGAGAGTGAGAAAGTGTGTGTGTGTGTGTTCCTTCAACTTCTACCTGGGGTTTTGGTAAAAAGGCAAGTGACTTTGACACCTAGGTGCTACCATTCTGATGTCCGGGACATTTTTTTTAAGTTCCAGGAGACAGTCTAAAAAAATATCTTCAAAAGAGACTCAGTAGAAAGTCTTTGATATCATTTTTTTATTAGATATGTGTGTGTGTGTGAGTGAGTGAGAGAGTATAAAAGCTGTCTGTAGATTATTGGTGTGGGGCAAGAAAGGTTTGAAATTTTTTTGGTTTTTAAGACAAATTTTCATTGCTGAATGAATAAATAAACCAAGGTTTTCTTTTTAATTTACAGACAATTTACTTTTGTACACAATTTTGCCATTATTATTATTATTATTATTATCATTATAATCATCATCATTTAAAGAAAGTTATTAAAAAATAAATGAAATCTTTATGGGTAATAACTTCCAATGGATTTTCTTGCCTATTTCCCCTCGATATTTGTCCAAATGTTGAATAAAATCGATTCTTAGTTTGAAATTATACTTTTTATCCTGAAATAAAATTCTAATTTACTTTTTAACATATATATATTAGCCCCCAAACCTCCTTTTTGCAAGTACAGCATTGTTATTGTTGTAGGGTTTTTTTTTTTTCTGGACCCCATGATTTTCAGTTATTTAAAAATATAGGAGGGGGGATTAGCCCCCAAATCCCCACTCCAGAACTGCCCTAAAATCAATTTTTAATCGACTTTTATTTCATAGCTCCTGAATCTTCCTACCCCATTATTGTTCCATGCCCCAGAGAAATAATACGACATATTGCCACAACTCTTGACAACAGAAGACTTGTGCTTCTTTCTCTGTTGTTCAAAGTGCCTGTAGTATCTTCACAAGTTTCCCTTGCCAACACCAACAAGAATAACTTTTCACCCCAAAACTATAAGTTAACTAAAGTTTTACAATGCATCTAGCAAAATCTTTTAAATGCTTATTTGTATAACAAACTACGGTAAAGGTTACTTTCGACATCGTAAAATATTTTCAAGAAAATGAATTTATTTAAGCTGGGAATTAGTATCCATTTTATTTGTTCTAAGCATTGATTTTAATAAGAAAATTTAATAACCATAATCTAATACTTCATTTTTTAGTTACATTCACTAGATAAAAATAGGCATGTTCACTAATTTGAAAAAAAATAGCATAGCATGATGAAAAAGGCCCCAAACTTAAAAACAAAGTTTTATTGCAAAAATGCTTTTTGTTATTAATAAGAGGGAAGACCAAAGTATTTTTTAATTATTTTAAAAAAATTTTTAATCCTTTCTTTTTTTTTTTTTAAGGTCAGTGTTAATCATAGCATTAGATTTTTTCGCACATTTTTCAGTTGAAATGATTGTATATTACTTTTTTTATGATAAAGTAAGTAATGCTGGTTTCAAATCAGATTAACTTTAAATTTACTAATTTTACTCAAATAACATATCATATATATATATTGTTTGGAAGATTAGTTGAAGCTGGAGCGGCTCCTTTTTGAAAACAGGGAGCCAACTCCAATTTTGGGTATGGGAGCAGGAGTGGAGAAGCACAAAAAATAGTGGAGTGTGTAAAAAACCCTGCTTATGAATACAAAGAACTATATGCTAATTTAACACAGTGATTATCAACTTGCAGCCTTAGGCTCATAAATGAACCTGAAATTTTTTTTTTTTTAAATGGACTTTGAGTTAACTCAAGAAAAATAGGTGAGCTTTGAAATTTTACTGTTTTTTTTTTTAAATTATGAAAACACAAAATGCTTTACTTTATTTCCAATCCCTTACTCTTTGAAAAAAACGTTGTTTGATTCTAGCCGGGTTTTCCCACAACCTGGTTCGATGAGGCGGGACTTTCTATAGAAAATTATGTACTCACAACCAAATGTAATTTATTGCCGATTGAAAAGAGAAGAGACACATGCCTGAGGCTGAACCAAAGATTGAAACTTCAACTTGACAAGCTGATAGACACCAGGAAGAAAAAGTTGAGAAACACTATTCAAGAAGACTAAATGCCTAACAGATTCCTTTTTTTTTTTCAGGCATTTTCTTAATATCTATCTCAGCCTCTTCATATCTATTTATCCTGTTCATTTACACTTTGCATCTATTGATTTCCATATCTTAATCTCTTCATGCCTCAGTATATTTTTTGAGGGAGAGAGAGAGAGAGAGAGAGAGAGAGAAAAAAATTTTAAATGGGCCTGGAGACACCAGGAGTAGAGTAGTCATTAGTCAGGATTTTTATTTTCTACTACATTTTGCTTTGGTAAATAAAATGTATTTCATATTACATGAAATTTCTATTTCTGCTTATGTGGGCCTGAAAATTTTTTTTTTTTTTTTTTGCGCCAAAAATGGGGGCCCCCACAAGAATGAAAATGTTGAGAAATACTAATTTAAAGTAAAAATAAAATAAAATTTATAAAAAAATTATTCACCTTTGTATAATTCTAGAAAGATTATTTTGCTAAAGTATATATGTAAGCAAAAAGAAATAATTTACAGAAATATCAGAATGTCCACAATCATTTATATCAGTTTGACTGAGAATTGTTTCAGCTTTCTTAGCCGACAACCTAAACAGAGCATTTACTTTTATGAATGCTTCATTCAAAAAGATAGCTTTTTGATTCAATTTTGTCAGAATGCAATTTAATAAATATTATATTAATATATTTTTGTTTAGTAGCATTCTCAAGATGCTTTTTTTCTGTTTTAAGAATGATTTAGATGCAAATACACTCATAAAAATAATAGAATAGTTTATGAAAAAGTTAGTTTTCAATTTTAAAAGGGTGGTTTGCAAAATAATGCTTTCAGGGAGCACAACAGCACCACTGGATAGAGCAAGTTTTTCAGTTACAAAACTGTTTTTCCACATGGACACTATTGCTGATTACACAATGATGGACAAAGGCCTTCAATGCAGCAGGCATAAAAATCTGTTCAAGAGGAGGTGACCATCTTTTTTTCCTCCAGTAGCAATCCTGAAGCACATTACCCACTGCATGACTAGATGTGCTCACATCCACTATTTGGTTTTTGTAAACATTCAAACATTTTTCATTAAGTGCAATTTAAATTAAATGCAATTTTTTTTCACATGGTGAAATTCAATAAGACCCCTGCCTTATAGGTAATTTCAATACACTCAGCAGCTAATTGTAATAAAGGGTTAAGAGTTGACATTACACACACACACACACACACATATATATATATATATAACATAAACATTATTTTTAGTGGATATCCATATTTGATTAGACACTCCATTTATTAAATTATTATTATGAATTTATTTTTGCCTACTGGCCTGAATATTTGAGAAATCTTAAAAAAAAAAAATCATATGTACTCTTAAGAAAAGGGGGACAAAAGTTCAAATCCTGCCGGAAAGTACATATTTTTCTTTCTAAAGGCTGGTGGATGAAAATAAACATACTGTTTAATAAATAAACAGAGCATCTGAAGGATTTGAAACTAAGCACAATCCTGAACTTACAGGAATTTTTTGAACCGAATCCACACGTTCAAGAGTTAAAATCTGTCCTCCAGAGAGATAGACTGGAGAACTTGAGATTAGTCATTCGAGCTGATAAGATATCTGTTGGAGAGCATGAAAGAAGATTCAATGCATCATCTGCAAATGAAGTAGCAGTACTCATTGCAGGTCAGAAATTCAAAAAAAAGGGAGAGTAATAGAGAAACAAAATGGATCCCTAAGGAAAGTTGCTGAAAAGTCACAGGAGTTATGATGCTCTCACTATCCACTTATTTTTGTGCAAGGGCAGGATGGTTATCACTTCCTTCTGAAACAAATTGACCCTGAAACTGGGGAAACTACAGAAAAGAAAGTTTCAACACTAGACTTCTATTGCTACAGAATCAGGCTAAGAGCCAACAACTTCAATCAGCTACTGCGATACAAGCAGCTCTTCAACCAGATTTTGGTTGATATGTATGCAAAAATCAAAACCATTTTGATTTATCACATGCCACCATCAAGAACTTTCAGCAGAAAGCTACATTCACCTCCAGGATGCTGTTGAAAATGATGGCAATTTACTCAACACTGGAAAGAAAGTCGCACTTCCATCGTCATTTATAGGAGGTGACAGGTACATGCATGAGAAGACTGAAGACGGAATGACATAGGTCAGAAATTTTTGGAAGCCTGACCTCTTCATTACCTTTACCTGCAACCCATTATGGCATGAAATTACTAACATCTATTGGTTTGGTTCAAGGAGAAAATCAATCCAAATCAAATTGATGCTATCATCAGTGCTGAGCTGCCAAATCCCACTGAAGATTCAGTCCTTATTGAAATCATAAAGAAAACATTATTCATGGCCCATGTGGTTCTCTCATTCCTGAATCTCCTTGCACGATTGACAAGTGCAGCAAAGACTTTCCAAAGTAGTTTGCCAAAGATACTCAGTCTGATCTTGATGGCTATCCAAAATACAAAAGAAGAAAGCCAGAAAATGGAGGTCACATTTTCTCTCTGAATAAAAGAGGACAAGAAAATGTCATTGACAATCAGTGGGTTGTTCCTTTTTGCCCACTGATCAGCAAAGGATTTGATGCTCACATAAATATAGAATACTGCATCAGCATCAAGTCAATTAAACGTGTGTATGTAAATACATTAACAAGGGAAGTAACCAAGCAGTATTTAGAAATAAGGAAGGAGAAAAGAGTTAATGCCAAGAATCTCCTTAATTCTTCCAGATCTGCCTTTTGAGTTCAAATGACTTCAGTTTCCAGTGAGAGTGAGCTATGCAATGTCAATGAATAAGGCTCAAGTACAATCATTGAAAGTAACTAGACTTCATCTGATGGACCCTTGTTTTTCTCACAGTCAGCTCTATATTGGTTGTTCAAGAGTTAGGAATGGAAACAAGCTATTTGTACTGACCCTGAATAGGAAAACCAAAAATGTTTATCATACAGCTTTGCAATAAGTTCCAAATAGACAAATTATATCACTGTTTTGACGAAAACTGTTAATTGTTTGAAAAATATTATTCAAGTTTAATAAAATTTAATATGTATTCAATGCATGAAATGTTATCGTTGGGCCAAAGACTCAATCAAGAACCCTCCACAGGAGCTAGCTTAAATCCCGCCCAATAGGATGGCTTTTAAGCTAGTGTGTGTGTATGTGTGTGTGTATCTCGAGTGCAGGGCTACTCTGTTTTGACGGGAAAAATTTGGATACCAGTAATTACTCCATTTTACAAAGAGTTTATAATATGGTCCTCCATGAAAAAAGGTTTGCTTGCCCTCATCTGTTTAAGGATATTTTTTTAATCATTCCACCCCCAAGACAGGCAACAGACCAACTAACACACAGAGGGTTACTAAATGTGAAAGAATATAAAAAAGTCACGAGAACCATAAAAGAACATGAAGAGGAAAGAAGATTATGATTGACATTGCATTGAATTTTTTTTAAGATCAAAGCAAGAAGCCAGAAGAGAGTTCCACAAGTGAGAAGAGCAAGAAATAAACTGTTAGCATAAAACTTAGTTACATCTTGCCATTTCAACTCTAAAATTATCAGATCTTGCCGCCAATCTAGTAATGTGTTTAATTTCATAAAGTCTCAGCACCATAGAGGTGAGTTCATCTGAATAATTACCATGAAAGTATTTATAGAAAAGGCACAGGGAAGCTACATTACAGGTAGGAAAGTGACTGAAGTTAAGATACCAGGTCAGAACCAATAACATTGCAGATTGGATTTTATCAAAGATTTCTAAATATATAGCAGGAGTACCAGGCCATATGTGGTAGCAATATACTAAGCATAGACAAATGGTAGACTTGTAGATATGTAAAATTGATTTTGGCAAGAAAAATCATTTAGCATGACACAGTGAAGCAAACTTCCAAGCAGCAGACCGAGCAATCAATTCAATATAACCTTTCCATAAAAATGTTAGCCAGATAAACTAGATCACACTTGAGCTTAGATTAATTACAGTGAGCCGGAGTTATCCAAACAAGTCTACTACTCGACTGTGTCTCAATGTTTTACTATTGAAAAAACTGTAATTTCTATTCTAATAGTTTCTTTTCTCACAGTTTTCGCCTGTGGAACTCTTCCAGTTCCTTACTTCCCTGCCACCTATGATCTTTAAAAATTTAAATGCAATGTCAATTGTCATCTTTCTTCCTGAAACATGTTCTTCTATTGTCCTTTCTCCTCACTAAAGTCTTCTCATTCTCTTTCACTCCCAGTAACACCTTGCATCTTAGTGGCATTATCGCCATCTTCTGTCTTCCTGAAACCTGTTCTTTTATTGTCTTTTCTTCTCCCTAAAACTTTCTCATTGTCTTTCATTCCCAGTACCAACTTGCATCTTAGCAGTATTATCGATTTGCTTGGGATAATTAATGATTAAAAAAAAACATAAGAATCTTTACAAACTAGAAGTCAGGGAAACTTTTGAAGGCATTAAAGATGCAATATAAAGATTATTTTCTATTTTATCAATATTGTATGTATAGTAGATAAGTTAATAAAATTAAGATTAATGGGAGAGGGGGAAAGCAAGAGAGAGGGGGGAGCAAGAGAGAGGGGAAAGCAAGAGAGAGAGGGGGGAAAGCAAGAGAGAGAGGGGGGAAAGCAAGAGAGAGAGGGGGGAAAGCAAGAGAGAGAGGGGGGAAAGCAAGAGAGAGAGGGGGGAAAGCAAGAGAGAGAGGGGGGAAAGCAAGAGAGAGAGGGGGGAAAGCAAGAGAGAGAGGGGGGAAAGCAAGAGAGAGAGGGGGGAAAGCAAGAGAGAGAGGGGGGAAAGCAAGAGAGAGAGGGGGGAAAGCAAGAGAGAGAGGGGGGAAAGCAAGAGAGAGAGGGGGGAAAGCAAGAGAGAGAGGGGGGAAAGCAAGAGAGAGAGGGGGGAAAGCAAGAGAGAGAGGGGGGAAAGCAAGAGAGAGAGGGGGGAAAGCAAGAGAGAGAGGGGGGAAAGCAAGAGAGAGAGGGGGAAAGCAAGAGAGAGAGGGGGGAAAGCAAGAGAGAGAGGGGGGAAAGCAAGAGAGAGAGGGGGGAAAGCAAGAGAGAGAGGGGGGAAAGCAAGAGAGAGGGGGGAAAGCAAGAGAGAGGGGGGAAAGCAAGAGAGAGAGAGGGAAAGCAAGAGAGAGAGAGGGAAAGCAAGAGAGAGAGGGGAAAGCAAGAGAGAGAGGGGAAAGCAAGAGAGAGAGGGGAAAGCAAGAGAGAGAGGGGAAAGCAAGAGAGAGAGGGGAAAGCAAGAGAGAGAGGGGAAAGCAAGAGAGAGAGGGGAAAGCAAGAGAGAGAGGGGAAAGCAAGAGAGAGAGGGAAAGCAAGAGAGAGAGGGAAAGCAAGAGAGAGAGGGAAAGCAAGAGAGAGAGAATGAGAGACAAGGAAAAGAGAAAAAGCCAGAGAAAAAAAAGGGAAAGATTAAAAAAGATTAATATCAAACTTACTTGCCACATTACATTAACTCTAGAGAATGTGTAGCAGACTTCGACAGGCACTTTTTCTCCCGATTTCAATTCTCTTTCTGGCAAAATCATTTTCTGGCGAGCTTTTCTACCCCGCACTTTCTTCATCAACTGTGTTTTAAGGGTAGGACCACGATGAGCTGGTTTCTTCCGCCGTAATGAAGAACTGGAAGCATTGGAGTGACCAGAAGTCGCAGATGCCTGGTCAGATTCATCGTCATCATCTAATTCCTCATACTCCTCAAGGTTTTCAATTTCTTCAATGTTAGTGATGACCTTACTCTGAGAGTTTCCAGGCTTCTTTTCATCCTGGTCTTTTCCTGCAGCCATCTCAGTTCCGTTTATGCAACTGTCTACCTCCTCTTCCCCCCCAGTGGCTTTACTGCCGTTCCTAGCGTCAGTGAAGCCATTTGTCAATCCGGTGCAAGCCTGTCCCCCATTTGAAACATTCTGCCGAGTGTGGTGTTTTGGTTGTTGATCAAGAATAATATCAGTGTCTTTGATAATATAATAAGCCTTATCACCGATTTGAATGGAGCTATGGTGAAACCAGTCTAACTTTTTCATTCTGGAACAAATAGAAATTTTAAAAAATGAAATCTTTCAAATAAAATTTAAAGATTTTATTAATTTTTATTTAATCAAATGCTATACATATTAACTTTGCAGTTTAAGCCATAATGTTCTTGGTCAAAATAAATTTAATATATAAATGTTCTTATTTATATTTTCACTCAAATTAAAAGTTCTCATCTTTATAATGATTATAGGGTTTCAGCCGTTGTGTTCTCCAGTCTTCTCTAGGTGTCTGTCTAACTTTTAAGTTTACAAGGGTAGATTGTTAATTGTTCCATTAGAAGTGGACATCAGAATGAGAACAATTGACCCCCATGAATTAAATAAAGAGTTTAGTTCAAAATTCCCTGAAAGTTGCCCAAATCAACAGACACCTGAAGAAGGCAGGAAAACACAATGGTCAAATTGTTACAAAGATAAAGAGAAGTCCAACTGTAAATAATGTAACTAACAATAACTCTGTATCCCAGAAATTCAGACAAAATAACAAAGATGAGGATATTAGTATGGCTATGGAAATAATGATAAGACCTCATCCTAGAAAGCCAAATTAAAACAACAAAGATGAAGATACTAGTCTGACTGTAAATAATGACAATTCCTCATTTCATGAAACCAGAAATGTTATGATAATAACAAAGATTAGGATATTAGTCTGACTGGAAATAATGATAATACCTCATACCAGAAAGTCAAAATGTTTAAAACAACAAAGATGAGGATACTAGTCTGACTTTAAATAATGTAAATAACAATAATTTCTCATCCCAGAAAGCTAAAATGTTGTGATCATAACAACAAAGATGAGGATATTCGTCTGAATGTAAATAATGTAAATGGTGATAACTTTACGTCCCAGAAATTTGCATTTAATATTTAAAGAATGTATTATTCGATCATGTTCTTACCCACCGTTTTTAAAAAAAACATATCTAGTGGTTATTTTGCTGCTAATAGAAATGTTCTTTATCTTATCATTAGAGAAATCGTAATTAAAATTTGTATAATTATACTCATTAAGCTATAAATATACTGATTTTAATTAGAGCAATAAAATTAAACATTTTAAAACAAGAAGAAAAAATGAAGAGTAACAAAAATAAAATAGAATAAATAATGTTACCATAAAGTGTTAAAATCAAAAAACAACACACAAAAAAAAAAAAAAAAAAAAAATCAACTAAACTAGTTTATCAGTCCTCTCATCAGGTCAATTTAGGTGCACTGCTACTAAAATGAACACGAAATTTTATACAATAAATATGCAACAATTACAGGTTAATTACATTTAAGTTCAACTGCTACTCCTTTTGCTTACAAAAACATAGCTGGTAGTACGTTATATAAATAGATTCTAACATCTTCAAATGAAATTCATAATTACTCTTCTTTCATACCGAGGACATATCCTGGCTAGAAGATTGGGCACATTGCTGATTTTTTAGCATATGTTCAGCTATTGTTGATTCTGCTGTATTTATGCATCTGTGCAAATTGGTCACCTTACCTTTGTGGACATTGACTGCTACATGGTGATTAATCCTTGCTTCCAACTTTTGCCCTGAATTGGTAAATTACCCAACTAATATGACAGGGAGAGGGAACATCCTTCCAGATCAATCTCAACATTGGTCGGGCAACAAAGATCATATGTGGATTAGCAGACAAATAAGTTTTTTCACAAACAGAAATCTACCTAGCAAACTTTATACTGATGTTGTCAATGACATGTTCTAAGTATTAAGGCTAATTCTGAATTTCATTTGAAGATGTTTGAATCCATTTACATTAAGTCCTACCAGTCATCTCTTTGTAAGCTGAAGGAGTGGTTGTTAAGCTTAAATGTAATTAGTCTATAATTGTTATATATTTATTATTTAATGAATGGTATTTGGTGTTCATCTTAGTCACTATTCATATTTCCCATCCACAATTGATAAGGAAGGATTGATAAACCAGTTTAGCTGCATTTTTGTTGTGTTTTACTTTATGGTAATATTTTTTGTTACTACTTTTATTTGTTATTTTTTCTTATTTTAACATGTCCATTTTTACCGCTTTGATTTTATGAATTTTTCAATAAAAGCTTAAATTTTGATTTTATTGCAAAACATGTTCTAGAGTATATTTAAAAAAAAGAGTGGTCAAAATTGGGAAAAACAACCCCAGATGAAGCACTTCAAACAGGTTAATCAAAGAAAGAAGCAAATTTAAATTGCTAGTTCCAAAGAATCCCGGAATAGCAATGAGATCTCCTATTTGACCAACAATAACAAGACAAACCTTGCCAGATCTTCTCTTTTAACAATTGAAGGTGGTGCCTCAGTGCTAGATGCATTTTTGAAACCACAACATGACCAATGGACTTCAACATCTTTGGTTTTCACCTTAAAAAGAGAACAAAAAAAATTAAATAAAAATATTTCACATTGATCAAATACAAATGAAACTCACAGAAACTTTGCTTCATTGCAATCTATTTAAAATTTGTATTTCACGATTGTATCATCAGAGTTGCTTTTTATTTAGACAACTTCTATTTTTAAATAAATGTAAATCTAAATTGTCATCAAATATGTACTTCTATATTATTTACATGTACATCCCTCCTAAACCACACCCCTTTTTTCCTATACTCACCTGAGGTGGCATTTGGCAACAGATAAATAAAGCTAGAGGGTACATACATGATGCGAGAGACAAACACCAAAAATGACAAAATTAGTCCAAAGAAAAGCCTGCAGAATCATTAAACCTGGCCCTCCTACAAAATTCTGGCAAGAAACTATAAAAGCTCAAACTAAACAGAAGGCATTTTATTGACTCATGAAACAAAGTTTGAATGACAAACTTTGTACATGTCCACTCAAAATGCTGAAAATTGAATATATGAAGTTGGTTATCTATCTGCATGTGCAAATATCATGTTTTGCTTGGCTGATTTTGTTCAGCAATGTATCAACCTATAGGAGTTATTTCATGCTAAAATCTAATGAATTTTATACTTTATGGATAAATGTTTTTTAGATATATAGTTTGTAGATGATAAAAATGTATTTCTGGTCAATTTTTTTTAAAAATGTATTTTTATATCCTTTTTTATGGTTGCATTCTTGGTCATCTTTATTATAAAAATGCATTCTTGGTCATCTTTATTATAAAAATGCATTCTTGGTCATCTTTATTATAAAAATGCATTCTTGGTCATCTTTATTATAAAAATGCATTCTTGGTCATCTTTATTATAAAAATGCATTCTTGGTCATCTTTATTATAAAAATGCATTCTTGGTCATCTTTATTATAAAAATGCATTCTTGGTCATCTTTATTATAAAAATGCATTCTTGGTCATCTTTATTATAAAAATGCATTCTTGGTCATCTTTATTATAAAAATGCATTCTTGGTCATCTTTATTATAAATATGTTTTATATGTTCTTTACGTTTTGATTTTTTGAGGGGTGTGGTCACTATTTTCCCTAACAGTTGCTACCACCCTAGGTCAAGGTAGATGTGAGAATAACAGCAATTAAGAGGTAGCCCCATACTCTTCAAAACCTCCAATCTTCCAATCAGGTTTATTGTCATATCCAGGATTTGAATTATTATGTAAAACTTTGAAATCAAATAAATGCATTTTATATCTAGCAACAAATGTCTTATTTCTCATCCAGTTTAGTGATTCTTGCTTAATGGTGATAACTAATTTGCATATTCTACTTTTAAAAATAAAATTTAAAATAACTTTTGTCATTAATCACCATTCTGTTTATAGTGATCTTAATAAACAATTATTTTATTGGTGGGGTTTATATTTAAGTTGCTTAGTTATTAAAATAAACCTTTTTATACTGAAACTGGTAACAACCTCAGTATTTCAATCACAGCTTGGAAGTAAAATAAAGTAGGTTATTTATCTGCATACACACTTGAACAGAATGTGACACAAGGTAAAATTTAAAGTGTGAGTCTATAATTACTGAAGCCCTCTTGGTACTTGCCCTTTTTTTGGAGAACATCTCAGAGACCAGGTAAGAATAGGTATTAACCTGAGCCAGAGACCCATAGGACTTGTGAATATATTAAATTTTAAGTAATGATTTTTCCAAATACAAGTCCAACTATTTAACCTATAGCTAGGGGGGGAGAAAATATAGATCCATACCTTTCCCAAAGGTATACATTATGAAGAAGGAAGGAAGGTTGGAGAATTTAACACTTACAGGATGTACTGGAGGCAAGAGGGACAGCAGAAAGCAGCAAATAAAATGCATAATGAGTGCATGTAAATGTATGACAGTATATAACTGAGAGGGATAAATACTGTTTAGATATAGGAAGCTGTGGAGAACCATAATCACCTACTTTCCAAAGAGATATGGCATATACAAGAAGAACTGTAAAACAATGCTTCAATGACACTTGACTATATATATATATATATATATATATATATATATATATATATATATATATGCAGTTGCATGGATAGTAATTTGTAACTCTGGATATCACACTTTCACAATCTTCACACAAACAGGTTGATATTTGATTATTTGTGTGGTGGAGGGGGAAAAATTTTCCTCTGTCTTTGTTTGGGATGACACTCACATATATATATAGGCACACAAACATACAGGTGTATACATGTTAGTTTGAACCCAAGGTTATGAATATGGGTGTGTATGTACATACAAACTAACATGCATACACCTATGTGCATGTGTGTATATGCATATGTGAGTGCCATCCCAAACAAAGACAGAGGAAAATTTTTACCGCCCTCCACCACACACAAATAAAGCATAAATAGATCCACTTTTGAAAAAATAAACCCGTTTGTCTGAAGATCGCAAAAACGTGAAATCCAGAGTTATGAACTACTATCTATGCAACCACATATGTTAGCTCTGTCACAGATATTGAGCACTTTCCACTAAATACTGCGCATATAAATATAAAGTTGTTTAATAGTAAATATGCTTCTTTATAGATGCCCTTTAACTCCTTGGGGCTGAAACATTTTTTGTTATGTCATATCAGCTGGTTAATGGCAATCGTTGCTTTCACTACTTTCATCTATGATTTGTCTTTGATCACCATCCAATTCAGTGCCAGGAGTTAAAAGACCTACAGAAAAAAAGGGGGGAAAAAAAAAAAAAAAAAAATGGTGGAGAGGAGAGACATCTCATCAGCTGCTCTGAAAACAAAAACATTTTATCAGCCATTCTCAAAAAGATATTAATTTGCTGATTGTGAAATGCAGCAAGCTGCACCAATAGCAAGAGATTAATCTCGAAAATCAATTGCTTTCCTATTGACATTAATAAAAAGTTCAAGCAACAATGGTTACAATTTGTGTACCTCTTCTACAACCACAATCACATTCATGCGTTGTTTATTATTTGCAGTGGTCTTATTGTAAAGATGTGTGCTGTGGATCCATTCAACATCTCGTAAGTCACCCATCACCCCACGCAGTTGCTGCCCAGGATAGTAAAAACGATTCACAAATTCTGTGTGCTGAAAGAGGAAGGGAAAAAAAAATATTTTAAGTGACATGCATGAAACAAATCCTAAAATTGATTATTTGGAATTTGCAGAAATAAAGAATGAAAAACAGATAATCGATATCTGATTATAACAAATCAATTACATTTGTCTGTTAAGGCATTTCATTATTTGTAATTCTTTTTATTAACATTTCTTTCATTTTAAAAAGGCGCAAAGGAGTGTGATTCAACACTCTGGAACTGACATGGCTTGTCTTAGATAAACACTGGTTCCTTCTAAAAGACTACTTCTACTCTATACTTCTAAAATCTCGGCCTAAACTCTGAAATTTTATTTACTATTGATTTTTTTTCCCTTAAATAGAAGTTAAATAGGTTTGCCAAACACTCCTCTCCAGTCTTTTGAACAGTAGGTTTATCATTTGTTTTCTGTTTAAGTTTCCAGTTCCTTCTAATGACTTCTGATTCTCTTCTCTTTTAATCCCAGTAGTACCTTACATCTTAGTAGTATTATTGCCTTACTTGGGGTGAATTGAAAAAAAACAAAAAAAAACAAAACCTTTAATTGATTAAATAACAGTGCAGACCAAAAATAATGTATAAGCTCTCAGCAAGATATAAACAATCATCCCTTATGTCAGGGGAGGCCAAACTTGCTTTATGTAAGAGCCATATGCAGTAAAATTCAGATGTTTGAGAGCTGCAAGACATGAACAAAATTTACATATAGGTTATATATACAGTGATACAATTCTTTATATAAATATTAAGAAATGCATGTATGCAATAATATTTATTCATGTATGCAGTTTTTTAAACTGTTAGTCTATATTGGTTTCAGTAATTACAATGTACACACACACACATTATATATATATATATAACATTACACACACAAAAATGTTTTCAAAATCTTGACTGATGATTATTTTAACTATATTGTGTATATTTAATACAGTAATGAACTAAGGAAACCTCTAAGAAAAATGTAACGAATTTGCATTTCAGCAACAAAATTATATCTGTACATCACATGAGTGCAGGCCTCTTAAACTCCTTACCCATGACCTCAGTCTTCTGAGAATCCCTCTTGCAGAGCAGAAATGTCTTTGATCCCTCTTCCTTCCACCATTCCTTCTCTCAGCAGTAAAGAACAATGCCTCATTCAGATCTAGCATTAAAATTAGGAATTAAATTCTTAAATATTTTTACTAACCATGAACATTAAACCTGCATTTTAATCCAATTGGGTCTCAATTCATATCCAGTAAATAATTAGAAAGCTTAGCATTTTTCTTATTTACTTTTATATTAACTGTAATGAAAAAAGAGGAGCTCAGCCAATATATATCCATGAGACACAGCATATTAAAGGTCAAAGATGCTACAGGATTATCTTAATTTTGTAGCTGCTACAAGGGCTTTTATCAATGGCGGAAGATAAATGCTTACTATATGAACTTATTCTTCTCTACACTCTTTAATGACTTGGGACTTAAGCTTTTTTTTTTTTTTTTTTTTACAGGAGTCATATTAGCAAAGCATACAGCAAAATGATATTTCATCTGCTGCTTTGCATAAACCAGTGTCCATTGATTTCTAGCACAAAACATGTCTAGCTGGCAGAAAATAAATGTTTATTATTTGAACTACCATATTTGCTGCCATCAAGAATACAGTTTTTTTCCTAGAATAAATCTCGAAAAATTATGTAACATACAGGAATTCAGTTTGGTATAGATAACCTTCCTCTGGGGTTAACATAGGCCTATGAAAACCCTAACCTTACAGCAAATTTTCGATCCTTATTTCAAGGAAAAAAATCGTGTCCTTGACACTGGCAAATACGGTAATTCCCCTCTACACTCACTCTTTGATGGTAGTCTGCTTCATAAGATGGCTGCCTATTTACTGTACCAAAGATGGCCACCAAAAGATTCTATTCATGGCTTTGTTCAGTGCCTCTATAAGTGAACAAATGGTTTTTGAGCCTAGTTATTGACTTCCACATGAAACAAATGATTTTTTTTTTGGTTCAAGATTGGATGTGATGCTTCCTTCTGCATTTGATTTGCAAATTTTGTTACAAATTCCACATTTACAGAAGTCAATTTCACAAGTAAATATTAGTCAGCTTACACTGAAGCACATGTGACTTTTAAACACAGCTTGTGAAAAGCGTATACAAGAACACATATCACAAAGTGCTTTGGTAATTGTATTCTCCCTATTTTGCAGATCGTTTCAACCACAACCGAGTTAGTATGGTTCACGCATAATACTGTAAAGATAACAACACATGTCAGCTAACCACCATATTTTATTCAACTGAACCACCTTTAAAAACAATGGACACAACCGTGTATAAGAATGATACAAAGTTAGATAATTCAAACAACTAGACCCTACTATAGCAACAGAAGTTTGTACAAAAGTTTTTCCGTCTGTCTTGTTTTCTTTATATGGAAGATTCTAGCCTTCAGGAGAGTGACCCATTGCACCTTCTCAGACAAACATTTTCTGCTGACATGAAGTAGAAAGATTATATTAAATCAATTGCTAGGTCTGCTGCTAGGACAGGTGGTTCCCTGAGTTGTGCAAGACAATTTTTCTCATTAGAATCTATCTTGCATATTTATAAGTCTACCATTCATCCATGCATTGAATATTGCTGCCACATCTGGTCTGGTGCTTCTGCTATATATTTAGAGATTCTTGATAAAATCCAAAGAAGAATCTATCTTGCATATTTATAAGTCTACCATTCATCCTTGCTTTGAATATTGCTGCCACATCTGGGCTGGTGCTTCTGCTATATATTTAGAGATTCTTGATAAAATCCAAAGAAGAATCTATCTTGCATATTTATAAGTCTACCATTCATTCATGCATTGAATATTGCTGTCACATCTGGTCTGGTGCTTCTGCTATATATTTAGAGATTCTTGATAAAATCCAAAGAAGAATCTATCTTGCATATTTATAAGTCTACCATTCATCCATGCATTGAATATTGCTGCCACATCTGGTCTGGTGCTCCTGCTATATATTTAGAGATTCTTGATAAAATCCAAAGAAGAATCTATTTTGCATATTTATAAGTCTACCATTCATCCTTGCTTTGAATATTGCTGCCACATCTGGGCTGGTGCTTCTGCTATATATTTAGAGATTCTTGATAAAATCCAAAGAAGAATCTATCTTGCATATTTATAAGTCTACCATTCATTCATGCATTGAATATTGCTGTCACATCTGGTCTGGTGCTTCTGCTATATATTTAGAGATTCTTGAGAAAATTCAAAGAAGAATCTATCTTGCATATTTATAAGTCTACCATTCATCCATGCATTGAATATTGCTGCCACATCTGGTCTGGTGCTCCTGCTATATATTTAGAGATTCTTTATAAAATCCAAAGAAGAATCTGCAATGTTATTGGTCCTGACCTGGCATCTCAACTTCAGTCACTTTCCTACCACTGTAATCTAGCTTCCCTGTGCCTTTTCTATAAATGCTTTCATGGAAAATGTTCTAATGAACTCTCCTCTTTGGTACCTAGACTTTATGAAAAAGTGCAGTACTAGATTGACAGTGAGGTCTCCTCATTTTACAATTGAAATGGCCAGATGTAGCCATGTCCTATGCTAACAGTTTCTTTTATTGCACTTCTCGCTTGTGGAAACCACTTCCAACTTCTTGCTTTCCAGTCAACTTTAAGGTTTAAATATTTAAATGTAATGTCAATTGTTATCTTCTGTTTTCTTCATTCTTTTACTGTTCTCTCTCCTTAATAGATTTTTTTCTCATTCTCTAACACTCAGTAACCTCTTGCATCTTAGTGGTGTTATTGCCTTGCTTGGGGTGAAATGATTATAATTAAAAAAAAAAAAAAAATACCCACACACACGTTTAACAGCTTTCATTTTTATTAAAGTATTACCAGCGATCATTAATTTTTAACTAATATTTCTGGCATGATAATTTCACTTCCTTTTCATCACAACCACTATTCTTGACTAAACCATCTGTGCCATTTATTCATGGCTCTGGTTGCAATGAAAACAAAAGTTGAAATTAAAAGAGAACAAATCAGAGTTAAAACTTAATGATTGGTAAGGCTTCACTTGATAAAACCAATGATTGATGAAGATTCATTTCAGAGAAATTCAAGATAACAACACACTTCATTTACACTATTTACATTGTTTGGGCAGTTGTCCTCATCTTTATTGTCATAAAACAATGTTTTGGCCACTGTACACTCCTTTTTCAGGTGATATATGCTGGAATTTCCAAACCGAACCCTTTATTTCATGTCAGGATAAATTGCTCTAGTTCCACATGCCAAGCCTTTTCTGGATCTCTCAATTTCAGTCATTTCCCTTTAGTAACTCAACTCTACAAGTTGCTCACCTCTGCTGTGGCCAGATATTGAACTCACAACAGCCGAAATGTCTTGAATATGACATAGATGAGGACAACAGTCCAAATAATACAAATAGTATAAATAGTTACAATACTTCATCTGAGAAATATAGACAAATCCTGAGGAAGGCCAGAGTGTACAATGGCTGAAATGTTATGAATATGACAATAAAGATGAAGACAACAGTCCAAACAATGTAAATAGTATAAATAGTTACAACACCTCATCTCTGAAATATAGACAGATCCTGAAGAAGGCCAGAGCATACAATGGCTTAAACATTGGGAATATAGCAATAAAGATGAGGACAACAGTCCGAATAGTGCAAATCATTACAATACCCCATCTCAGAAATATCAACAAATATACTTCATGTTTGCTAATCAGACTGAAAAACTTATTTTTCAGTTTGTTGTTTTCATTTTGTTTTCTTTAAAAATATTTCATGCCAAGGAAGGTAATAAAGCCACTAAGATGCAAAGAGTTACTGAGAGTGAAAGAATCCAAGAAAAACATTAGGGAGAAAGGACAATAAGAGAACAGGATTCAAGGAGACAGGAGGTGACGCTTGACGAGGCATTTAAATTTTTGAAAATCGAATTTAACTGTAAAGCAAAAAGCCTGATGTTTTACTTACATTGTTTTCATTTTTATCCAACTACACAAATTAAAAGCAATAATCACATTTTTTTCTTCTTTATACAATCAAAATTTAAACCTTTAGACTTCTGCACAAACAATTTCTTTTTATTCTTTTTATATGATTTCATGATACCTTCAAATGAGCACTACTTTAAATCCAATATATTTTTAAACAATTTTTTTTTTTTTTTTTTTAAAGAGGGACAAAACTATCCCAATAATATTTACAAAAATTAACTTATCATTAAGGGATATTTTCTAGGGTCATACATTGCAGTAGGACCAAAAGATTTAGAAGATTTTAATTTAAAAGAATTTGAATGTTTCTACTATTTGTGACAAGGAGGTCAATTCATAATCCATGCATTTTATCCAAACTTCTATAGGAAAAAAATTAAGAAAAATTTAAGATGACAAAAAATTGCCAACAAGAATGAAAAATTAAAGTTAATTAATTACAGCCTCCACCTAAAATAAAAAGGTGTTTTTTTAAAATACTCACTCACCCTCCCTCCATCCATTCATCCCTCACACACAACTACAAGAAACTAACCACTCTTATATTTTATACAGACTGAACAAAAATATGAAAAGTAATTCTTTCCCAATTTAGTATGTTACCTGTCAAAAATAATAAATATGATTTCCATATTGATCAGTCCTGACCAGGATCAGAGTGTATCTGTACATTCTGCCTAGAATCAATGTTTCATTACCTTGCATCTCTGCACTAACTTCATATTTGAAACTTAATTTTATCGTGCTCTTCAAGTAACAGAATGCTGGTGTATTGCATATAACAACACTTGCCTATTTTTCTACATACTTGAATCAGGAGGTTTTCTTTGTTTGTTTTTTTTTACTCATTAGGTTAGGTTTAAGCCTGCTACTGGTAACATGTAACCCAGTACAACCTGCTACATGGACAGGTGATTGACATTTAAACCACCTTCTCTATATATTACACATACATACAAGACTAGGATAGAGTCTCAAACCTTGAATTTTAAACTTCGTACAGATGGTCTTGAAAAAAAAAAAAAATTAAATATAAAAACACTGTGTACTTAGACGGCCATGAGTGTGAGTTAGATGTCAGGAACAACATCCGGCCTTTAAAACTTTACCTCAAATTATTATGACAAATCTCAGTGTTGACAGGCATGTGTGAGGGAGAGGTAAACAGAGCCTCTATACACAGATACTGAAGGACCCATCTTGCTCTTTGTATAAGATTAATCTCCCCCACTACCAGCTTTTATATACATATATATATATATATATATATATATATAAAAACACAAAGCAGACTCCAACTTCTTGTCCACATGGGTATCTGTTATTACCGATTCAGTAGAAACTAACCAAATTTTTACAGAGCAAATTCAACTTGTTCTCTTTAAGCATCATGGAAAATGTTTACTGTTTATATCTTAAATTCTTTGATTTTATCAATCAAACTGTTCTATAAAGACAAAACAAAAACTTGTTGCTTTTAAAGAACATTCAATGGTTCCTGGTAACATATTTTGTGCAAAATGGGAAGTGAATTCTTACTTTCCCACATAAACTGATTTTGTTCTTATATCAAATAAGTGGACAGTCAGGGCCTACTTTAGTAGGCATGTCTACATCAGCAATTGAACAATTGGTGGTAATAATGTTGGACACAAACTCAGAGTTCAGTTTTTAATTATACATATATTGTAAATTGAATACCAATTTTTTGTGCTCATCATTTTTGTTATCACAACGTTTCGGCCATTGTGTCCGCCACTCTACTTCTGTATATCAATCTGAGGGAATTCTAAACACAGCCCTTTATTTAATCTACAGGGTAGACTGTTCTTGTTCCACTGCCCATGTTTAGGGATATCTTGTCTAGTTCTTATTTTTAGTATTGCTCGCACTGTTCCCACAGAGTCCAATTACACACTGCTCAGCCCAAGGATTGAATTCCCTGTAGATTACCCAAATCAACATACACCTGATGAAGGCCAGAGTGCACCACAGCCGAAATGTTGTGGTAACAACAACAAAGATGAAAAATAGTCCACTGGTAAATAGTGTAAATAACTTAGCAATGTAGATGCTTGGAAATTCTCCCTATTCAATCGAAAAAAGTTTTTAAATTATCTGAATACTTTGGTGTATTCTTGTGTACCTCAAACTGCCAAAGTCGATTGGCTTGTTTGGTATATTAGTGGCCTTGTTTCAATTTTCTCTCTCAACTTTATTTCCTTCACAAAATATAAACGCAACAAGGCTGATGAATGAAATGATTTCATAACAACATGAAGGGGATCAATTATCTGATAATATCTCAAGTAAAATAAAATTTATTTACACTATTTATATTCCAGACTACTGTCCCCATCTTTGTTGTCCTTGTGCCCTCAAGCCATCATCAAGTGTATATTGATCTGGGTAACCTACAGGGAATTCTGAACTTAAGCCTTTATTTACTTGGAGACTGTTCTTGTTCCACGGCTCATGTCTAGGGATATTGTCTAGTTCTTATTTTATACAGCACTGTTCAGCCACTAAAAGCAACTACACACTGCCCAAGTGATTGTGAGTTCAATCCCTGGGTTGGGCAGTGTGTCCTTGCACTCAATTGAAAGAGGTGAGCAATAACTGAACAGGACTAAATAAAAATAAGAATTAGACAATATCCCAAGACATGAGCAGTGGAATGAGAACAGTCCACCCCTGTAGATTAAATAAAGGGTTCAGTTCAGGATTCCCTATAGGTTACCCAGATCTATATAAACCTGAGGAAGGCCAGAAGGCGCAACAGCCAAAACTTTTGTTATAACAACAAAAATAATGACGACAATTGTCTGAAGATAAATATTGTAAATAATGATAACCCCATATCCCAGAAATCAGGACAAAAATTAGATTTATTTTCACTATTTACATTATTCGGACTATTGTCCTCATCTTTGTTGCCTTATTTATTACAACGTTTTGGCTAGATCCAGTGACAGGACCCAAAGAGTGTGAGTTCAATACCCGGTTAAGGCAGTGGAGAACTTGCAGAGGGGAATTAATAGGAGGTAACTGATAACTGACATCCATTAAACATGGCACATGGAACTAGAACAGCCTACCCCAGTGAGCAAAATAAAGGGTTCAGTTCGACATTCCAACCACCTGAAGAAGGCCGGAGCGCACAACAGCCAAAATGTTGTAATAAATATGGTGACAAAGATGAGGACAATAGTCCGAATAATGTAAATAGTGTACATAGTACCTGATCTCAGAAATATAGACAGATTTATTTTCAATTTGTTCAGGTCAAGAGTTGCATAATAAAAATATTTCACAAAACAGGATATTTAAATTCTAAGTGACGATAGCATTGAACCTGCATATAAAAATTCAATTTTAAAAGTCAACAAATTTGTTTACACACATCAATGCAAACAGACAGACATACAGGGGAATGAATATATATTGTTCATAATAAAAAAAATTATTGAAAAGAAAAGTAACCATGAGTTTTGAATGAGTTAAATTTGATATGAAGATCATTTTATGAAGAACACAAGGAGTTGAAAGTTTACAAATGTAAAATTCTTTAAAACTGGTATACAAACCTTGCCACGTTTGTCATTGAGATCTTCAAAACTAAAAATGTCAACATCTTGAATTTCACACCTGGTGGGGAAAAAAACAGATACAAAAACTAACATTTCATAAATGTCATGAGAACGAAACTGCAAATTGAAACTTCTCAAAATGCAAACAATAAAAAGCCTTTAGTTTATCAATGGATTTTTTTTCTTAGTTCCTTTCATAAAACCAATCAAATTCTACATTGTTAGCATTCTTTCATATGTGCAAAGTACTTTCAGGACATAAGGCATTCATGGCTCTCCATAACTTCCTGTCATCTATTGCTCTAAGTAACTTGATTGTTCTACTCTCCATTCACATAAAACTAAAGTAGGCTACTCACTATTGCCCTCCTCCCCTCAGCTTCTCTTGTCTCCAATGCCACACGAGTGTTAAATTCTCCGTTCTCTTTCCTTATTGTGTTCCAGAAATTCCAGTTCTCTCACTCTCTGATTGTAAGTTTCTTTGCCGTTTCTATTCAACTAAAGACTTCCTATATAATAAAGACTACTTATGTAATATCTGTTGGAAGAACTTCCTCTATGCGGAAATTATCCAGCATTCACTGCCACATAGGCGATATGACATAGCACTTTCTTTGTTTCTAATTATATTTTCCTGTATCTTGATACTTTTCTTAGTCTCTGAAAAACATCATTCACTGTTCCTATGTACCATTAGATTTCTGTGTCACATTTTTCATTAGATAATTTTCTTTTACTTGCTTCATTTTGACATCCTCAATACATAGCTCACACCTTGGGCTGAATCTTTTGCTGCTAACCACATGTCCTGTTTTCTTACTGTTAACCTTTCATTCTTGGGGTGATCAGTTTATTACTTAATAATAATTGAAAACCAGTCCCCCACTTTATGTCCAGTATAATCAGGGGGTGCCCGAATAGTTCTCGGCCCAGTCCACTTCAGAATATCTGATCAAATGACTAAACATCAGATTTATCTTTTGGAAGGGAATCATGATTTTTAGCACCATCTCGGATATAGCACAAGGGACTTAATTATTTTCTGTAGCAACCAAATCATTTGTTAGACAACATCAGCTATGACTGATGAAAATAGAATCCTGTTAATAAATTATGTTGTTATTTTAGTGTAACCCTGACAAAACTCATTAAATATTTGTTTTGATGCTACAAAATTTTGATACTGTATTTTCCAAAGTACTAAATAAGTCATATCTTGTTTTAGGTTTATTTGTTTTTTTTTTAATTTTTCAGTGCAAAACAACTTTTAAAGCAAGGTTATCAGTATTTAAAAATTTTTTAAAAATCTAAAAAAGGTGTAATTTCTTTTGGGGTTTCTGTAAATACACATTTGAGGGTGAATTTTTATTTTTATTTTTTTTTTTTGTTTGTTATGAGGTTTTAGTCTTGCCTTAGATCAGCACTCAAAAGTGAACTTTATAAATGATGTAATGAGATACTATTAGATACTAAATAGAGAATGGTAGTCACTACCAATAAAAGGCAATACTGGTATTGGAAAAATCAGTTGTTTTTGCATCAAAGAAACATTCAGCTTTCACTAACAATTAGAGTTACTGTTTGTTACAATTTATAAAATTCAGGAAATTTCACTTCAAGTCCACTAATGTCATACAGCAACCTTTTTGGTAGTATGGAAAACCAACATCTTGATCATCTTATTTTCTCTTCTCGTTACCTGTGCTATCCATTCTAGTTATTGCTTCTGTTGGAATTGTTCATGCAGATTTTGTTATGTGGCAAAACTCTCCATCTGTGATCTTGTAGCTCCAGTCTATCGGGTCTAATTAAGGACCTTTTTAAGACAATCTTTTATACCAACTTTTAAAGCAACATTATTTGTTTGAATAAACTGATTTTTTTTTGATTTTTTTCAGAAATAAATAAATGCAAGAGATGCAATTTTTAAACAGGATTTATTTCATTTACTGGCCTGCATACACTAGAAAACTTGAAGAAAATGTGCCCTATTAAATTTTCTTTAGTATGCTGGTAGGTGAAATAAATTTTATTTAAAAATAAAGTGTGTACTCAAATATGAGTATCCACTAAAAATAACATTTGAATTAATTAAAAAAAAAACCATTAGCTCTTTAGAAATATCTTGTTTACATTTTGGATATGAAACTGTATGTGTGCATATATATATATATATATATATATATATTATATATATATATATATATATATATATATATTAGATAGATACACAATCATATAGCACACAACCTCACGTATTGTGCAACCCCCAAATTGTCACTTATAAAAATGATTTTATCACGTATCATGCAAGTTCCTTTTTTTCAAAAACCAAATTACAAGACACTAACCTCATTTCCTCTAACTCTTTATTCCCTCTTCCAGTTAAATAAGTAAAATAATGATAAAAGTATCGTTAGTAACACTACACTCATTGTGTAAATGCATACAACCATAAACTGAACGAGAAACAGCTAAACATCTTATAAATGTGAACAATGGAAAAGACGCATATTTGCTATGTTTGTATTTTATAATACGATATTAATGTCAATATTACATACATTATCATTGGATACAGTTAAGTTTTATCGAAATCATGTTTATTTTAAATACAGCTGTACTTTTTGATTACGATAAATGCATACATAGTTTGGTTAACAGTGTAGTCAGCAGTACATACGATAATTTTATATTATATGTATGATGCAACCCCCTTAAAATTAGCATCAAAATTAGGCTTTCAAAAGTTGCATGATACATGAGTATATACAGTATATAAGAGAAAAACTGAAAATGTTGGTGGAACCAATGGACAACTTGCCAGAAGACCTAAATACCCTCTTCAACAAGGACAGCAATAAGAAAAAAGAAAAACCCCTAAAGATATACCTACTCAGTAAAGTGCTCAATGCCTAGATTACCTAGACAGAGCAAAAGAAAAAGCATGACAACATTAATTCCTATGATAGGATGGCCCTAGTCACAACCAGAGTTTCACACTCCTGCAATCTTCAGACGACTTGGACACAAAATATGGGGGGGGGGTCACTTTTACATAACCGACGACTGTAAACAGCGTACCTTAAAGACTTACAGGGAAGAAAATAAAACAAAATAATTTTATGACAAAGCCTGTGCATAACCACACCCTGATGGTGATTATCAAAACTATTATGATAAAACTAATAATCCTGAAGAAATTTAAGTGCAACCAATATAATCTTCTCATCTACTATATAGTGAAAACACAACGGCAACACAAATAAAACATTCCCAACAAGGGAGGGAGGCCATCAATTCCACTCATTTACATTTTTGGAAAAGTGAATATATTTCAAAATTGAAAGTGTTGCATTTTTCAACAACAACAGCAACAACAACAAAGACATGTGTTCAAGCCCAGATAAAAACAAGTATCTCAAAAGCCGAGCTTCAAGAGTGGCAAGCAGACCGACCTTTCAATCTTGGAAGATTGGAGATTATTTTTCCAAACATCTTCCCTCACTCAAATATTCTTCTTCGGCCCTGTACCATGTCCCTCCATGGTATGCGTGATCATAGCTCTCCACAACATCATATCCTTTGTAGCTCTTAGCAATGTTTGTCTTTTTACTATTCCTCCCACTCTCTGTTCAGTCATCCATTAACACAAGCTCATTAGGTAGGTTACTCATGGTTTCCCCTCAATGTGTCCTGCGAGTGTCAAATCCTCCAAGCCTTCTTTCTTCATTATGTATCCTAGGAATTTCAACTTTCTCTTTCTGATTCTAAATATAAGCACCCTTTTGGTTCCATTTTCCTAAGGACTTCCTCATTACTCATATATTTCATCTATGATATTCTGTGCAGAAACCCCCACCACCATCTATGTTGCCTCAATTCAAATAAGAAAAATTGCTTCTTTGGGGCCATTAATAAATGCATCTGATTTAAATTAACAGTCACCACTCTGCTCCTTAACTTTATTACCATGTTCACGATGTTTCAGCAGTTGTACACACTGACCTTTTTCAGGTGACTGGAATTTCGAACTGAACCCCTTATTTCATCCACCAGGATAGAAACATTGTGAATATGGCAACAAAGACGAGGACAACAGTCCAAACAATGTAAATAGTTACAATACCGTATCTCAGAAATATAGACAGATGCAAAATTATTTATTTATTTATTTATTCAGCTAGCGCATTTTGAGCAGCTGTGGTCACCACTCCCACCACATATTTCTGTTGTAATTGTGGTTCATGCTGACATTTAACACAGAATAGTGCAATGGAATGCCAGAATTGGGTTGGGGATAGGCGTTCCTCTTCACCAGGTTGAGAAACCCTTCCGACGACATTCCCATTGACCAGGATGTGGCTGCCACAGTGCCAATACAACTTCTCGGAGCCATAATCTCAGTAACCAGCAAATCAGAATTAAGGATTCAACATTCAACATTCCCTTAATCAAACAAAAGATGCTTTTTATGTGTTAGGTCCTTCATGACATATGCGAACATGGCTCTCCACAACTTCCTGTCCCTTGTAGGTATTAATAAATTTTGTTATTTCTCCTAAACCCTGTTTCACCATCCATTTACTCAAGCTCACTAAGTATGTTATGTGTTCTTTTATTCTCTATCTTGCCTTCAATCTGTCCTGTGAGTATCAGATTCTTCAAGCTCTCTTTCCTCATTAGGTGTCCCAGAAATTTCAACTGCCACTTCCTGATATTAAGTAGAAGTTTCCTTTTTGTTTCCATTTTCTCTAAGGTTTGGTCCATGGTAACCTCAGCATCATAAAATTTTGTTCAAGGTGAATCTATCACTATCAATATAAGCAGAGGAAAATAAAAATTTAGACAGAGTGGTATACCAACTAACAAAGAAAGCAACCACATCAATGGACTAACAATTACACATCATAACTCCAAAACAAGGAATTTGACACAAGAACTAACACACCGCCAATAGATAATTGGATGTATTTCCAAGTACAAGTTTCATATACTACAACCAAATCAGCTACCACAGGCTTACCCATGTGATTTATGATCAATGCTTGCTGTTCCCACAATGAACAAATTGCTCTGACAGAAATTCATCCCTTTTCTTTTCCACAGCACCTGTGTTCCACCTTATAAATAGTTATTACTGGTTCTATAAATCCATGTTTGTGTTTATTCAGGTTTCTGTAATTAGATGACGGTTGATGAAAAAAAAATCATGGCCATCATACCTTATATATATATATATATATACTGTGGAAACTGTTAGATGTAGACGTCTCTTCTACTCCAATAGCTTCATGTCTCGCACATCTCGCCTATGGAACTCCCTTCCCTATTACTGTTTCCCTGACAAATACAATCTCCAATGGTTTAAGTGTAGCGTCAATCGACATCTCCAGTTGCCTTGATCTATCCACTTCCCTTCTCCACATCTTTTCATTTTTCATTCCTATCTGCTTTCACTCCAAATCTTCTGTAACCCCCTTGCCTTGATCGACCCACTGTCTTTCTCTTTCACCACATCCTCTCCTTTACCACTCCTATCTGCTCTTCCTCCAACCCTTCTTTAACCCCTTGTGTGATAGTGGCCTCCAGCCTTGCTTGGGGTGATACACTTAAAAAAAAAAAAAAAAAAAAAAAAAAAAAAAAAAAAAAAAAAAAAAATATATATATATATATATATATATACACACACACACCTAAGCTTTTCAGATAGGATGTTTAGCGATCTTGACAACATTTGTCTTAAGTATCACTTGAGTTATTCAGCTAGAAAGAGAACAGGTTGAAATCATTTTCTTTCAGCCCCACTATGTCTTCCCAGCTGAGCAATAATGAGAGGAAAAAGATCATTCAGGCCTTCAGTAATGATACCAACATTTATACTCTGGCTTCCATCTTCAAAGTCCATTCAAGAACCATCAAGAGAATAGTGAATAAGTTTAAAAGAGGAACAGTAAAGGGGAAAACTGAATCTGGAGGTGACAACAGGAAGAAGGACTATCTTTTCAACTTAGGGATAAAGAGAAATTAGAAAAGATCTAACTCAATTTGGCACTTGAGAGATGAGTTTCAGGTTTGAGAGTCCAAAGAGCAGTGAAAAAAGACCTGAAAATGAAATCATACGTGAAATGTGTGATGCACCTTGTTACTCCAGGACAGAAAGTTCAAAGGTTACAGAGGGCAAAGATCATCTTAAGTTGTAAAATGATCCTGGAATAATATGTTTGATCTTTATTTCATGAGCTTCCAATCTTTAGCGATGATTAATTAATGATGAACATGTTGCTTTTTGCAATTCTTTGAGACTGCTTGAATGTTGTATCAAAAAGAAAAAAAAATATTGAACCAGCAGCTTTCAGGGATGGGGAATAGATTTAGCAAATACATCATGAGTGGATTAAAAATAAAAAAATAAAAAAATCAGAAATAAGCCACTGAGAAAGGAATTACAACAAAGACCCACAAAAAGATCTAAGATTACTAGAAAGAAACCTATTTTGACCATTAAACATTTTCTATATAACCAAGAATTGCTGTCACATGTAAATATGGATTTAAAAAAATTTTTTTTAAATACATCAACACTGACATTTTTCTTGAAAACCAAATTTGATATACATGCTTTCATTGCATCTTTTATCCTTTCTTCTGGCTGCATGTATCAGATGCCTCCATTTTTATTATTTAAACACTTATATTCCATTATCTGATAACTGGCAGCAAACCACCTGCATACAGATAGAAAATGAGCTCAGCAGATATACAAAAAAAAGAAAGAGCTGTAAGACAAGGATGTGTCTTCTCACCAGACTTATTCAACCAATATAACGAGGTGATTCTGAGAGAATTGGAAGTCCTACCAAGATTCATTATTGGCGGACACAGTGTTAACAACATAAGATATGCAGATGACAATGTTGATCGCAGACATGGAAAGAAAAGCCCAAAAACACCTACAGAGTGAAGAAAAGCGATAAGAAAAGGATGAAGCATCACAACTGCTAGAAGACAGAATGCATGGTTGTTAGCAAAAGGATGAGCCCAAAATGCAAATTACAAATCAGAGATACCAAAATGAAACAATACAAGAATTTAAATATCTGGGAAGTTCTTTAACAGAGGACAGAAAGTGCAATATTGAAATCCAAAGGCACATTGGGATAGCCCAATATCCCTTCCAAAATCTAAGTAGTTTATTGAGAAACTTTGTTAGAAACAAAGGAAAGAGTAGTGAACTCTTGTGTGTTATCTCTCCTCCTATATGCATGCTGGACAATCTCCTCACAGATGAAGAGGAGACTTGAAGCCAACAGAAATGTGGTTCTTCAGAAGGATAACATGGACCGAGCATGTGAGCAACGACACAGTTTTTAGTGAAAATGGAAACAAAAAGGTACTTTATACTTAACATCAGGAAGAAACAGCTGAAATTTCTATGGCACGTAATAAGGAAAGAGGGCTTGGAAAATCTGATACTCACAGGACAGAGTGAAGGCAAGAGGGGCAGAGGAAAACACTGCATAACATAGTGAGCTTGGGTAAATGGATGGTTTAAGAGAAATAAGACAAAATTTATTAAGAGCTACAAAGGACAGGAAATTGTGGAGAGCCATGATCACCTACGTCCTTAGGGGACATGACACATAAAGAGTTTATTATCTAAGTCTGTTCCCTGATCTACATCAAACATTTCTATCTCTAAGAGTGTTACTCTTTCCACTGATCGTTGTGTGTGTTCTGAGTGTCTTCTGCTACACATTTGTGAACATGTGCAAAGAACGTTTGTTAAAATAATTAAGTGCTCTATAAGCAGATATAGATGCGGGTTTAACATGCATTGAATAAACAATCTAATATGTTTCTTTATGTTAACCTATCATCAATAAAAGAAATCGTAGAAGGGGGGGGAAAAATTACTCACTTGGCACCATCTGGAAATCGCAATGTAACAATAACATTCACAACATCAATTCGGCCAACCCAGGAGTCTAAAACAACATCCCCTGGCTCTGGACTCCATTCCTAAACAGAGAAAAAAAAGTTATCAAATAGAAATTATAATGAAAACAAAGTGAAAAGTTGAATCTCAAGCTTACTGAGGAAGGCAGAAACTGGAAATGTAAACAATAGTAATGTTTTAAAAGATGTTTTTTTATTTGTTCAGAGTTTCTATCCCTGTTTTTGTTTTATTTTCTGAAACAGAGAAACAGATAACAACCAGCCAAGAGTGATAAGTCAGACTTAAGAAAATAGATAAAGTGATAGCCACTGAAAAACAGGTTTACCCACAAAAAATAATGTTTATAGTAATAGCAAATAATGTCAGATAAAAAAAATCCTCATAAAAAAAAAAAAAAATTATATATAAAGTGATGGTGAATAGCAGTCTGTGTCAACATTACCATGAACAGGAATTCACTGGACAAAGTGTCCAGTTTTAAACACTTAGGTGCAATCTCGTCTAAAGATGGTACCTACAACTCTGAAATCTGCACTGCACACAGATTGCCACAGCGATGGCCAAACGGGCAAGAATATAGAGGAGCGAAATCAACGTTCAAAGTAGAGACTGTACAAATTGCTGGTAATCTCCATTCTTCTCAATGGATGTGAAACGTGGACACTGTTGCCGGAAACAGAGAGAAGGATCCAAGTGTTTGAGAACAAATGCCGGAGAAAACTCCTTGGCATCTTCTATTGGAACATAAAACCAATGAGTTTTTGCAGAAAAGGGTTGAAAGTTTTGTGGGACACCAGGAACAACTTCTCGCCACTGTCAAACAGAGAAAAATGTTATGATTTGGAGACATTACAAGGCACAACAGCCTGTGCAAACCATCATGCAAAGCAACATTTAAGGTTAATGCCAATGTCAAAACTGGTTGAACAATGTCAAACGGTGGAGAGGTATGTCAAGCAGTGGAGAGGTATGTCAGACAATGGAGAGGTATACAAAAATTGCTGATGGTTGCCGTTGATAGACCATTGCAGAGGAGATTTAGTGTGGCTTCTGCATTTGGAAGCCATCTACAATTACAAAAGTTAAAGGGATGATGATGATGATGATGATGAGATCTAGCTATCTCCGATTTTTTGAATTTTTTTGTTTAAAACTTAATTTTCCATTTCTGGTACTAGTGATAAAAAGATATATTTTTTTATTTTAAACTATCAGTAAAACTAAAATCTATAGATCATATTAACACCCAAGTATGATGTAAATTTATTTTGTGTAAAAAAAAAAAAAAAAAAAAAAGTGTAAGTTTCTACTCAGTTCTCAAACTTTCCATAAAGTTTGCTAAAGTCCATTTCAGTTCAAAATAAATCTTATTTTTTAATTCTTTTTAAAACATTGTTAATGAAGCCATTTATTATAAAAGTATTAATTTAATTATAATCAAAATTATCTAAACACAAAATGAATTTATGTTCTTGTTATGCTGGTCTCTGTTTTAAGACAAATTTTTTTTTATTTTTAAAGAAAAAGAAAATGAATGTATGAAATTCCTGCTAATGTCACATTTGATTTCTTCACATAAAAAAATGACCTTGTGTCACAAATTGTCCTTGTGGTGAAATTACAATTTCTCATACACTTTTCAATATAAATCTTACTGAAAATATTTTCACATAAATTGTTTTTATAATAGTTTTAATTCATAAAATCATTTTTTAATCCCGGATATTGAAAATATTTATTTTTGTTTACATAGCGTACTACGTGAACAAAAATAAATCCTTTCAATAACTGAAACTTAAGAAAGTAAACATGCTTTTTACGAAAATTAGATCCTGTTTCTACAAAATTCATGTATTTCATAAAGTTTTATCGCTTTTGAAATGGATTTTCATCTTTATTTACTAAAAAAATAAAAAAAATAAAACAAACTTTTATTTGAAGTTTCCTGAAAAAAAAAAAAATTTTTTTCACATACGAGTGTGTATTAAAAACCCTAAAATTTAATTTCAAATGAAAAATTGTATTTTACTAATATTTTTCTTTGGCATAATTGAACTTTCCTGTGTTTAATTATGGCATTTAAAATATCTTGAACGTTTTTTCTTATTTATTCCTCTTCAGAGCCAAACACGATGTAAGTTTTATTTTTTACAAGTAGACATGTTTAAAAAAAAAAGTTAAAAATGAGTATTTTTATCCCGTTTGATCTGATGAGATTAAGCTATAGATTTTTTCCAGTTTTAACATGATTTGTTTTAATATGTTTAAAATAAAACTAGTAAAATTCCATCTTTTAATAATCTAATAAATAACTGAAGGAAAAAAAAAAAAAAAAACTCAATCCCATACAAAAAATACACATTTATAATTGTTCTCATCTTCGTAAAGATTTTAATCATTTTTAATCTTATTTTTATTTTAATGATTTGTACCAGTTGAGAACCTCATCCCTTATAAAATGATCAAGTTGGATACAGCATTATTTAGCTTTCAACTTCCTAATACTTTTTACATTTATTGTAAAGTTTGCTAAAATTGCTTATATCTCTTAAAAAATAAATAAATAAATAAATAAAAAATAAATTTTTTTAAAATCAAGGGATATATTTTTACTCTGTTGTTACACTTTTACTCTTTTTTCTTTTAACAAAATGAAAACACCGATTCTTTTTAGAAATTAGTAAATTTTTTAACCGTCAGAAATTTATTTTAGACAGTAAAACTTATTAGTGATTAATTTTTTTTTTTTAGATAAGACTGAAGAGCCTTTATTATTTGTTTATTAAGTTGCTGTGATAATTTAATTTTTATTAAACATTTGTCAGCAAATTTAAAATTTGCATTTATTTTATTCACTGTCCTGCAGGATTAGGTACTTCTTGTACTTTATCAAAATATATGCAGGAGTTAAACCACAATAGATAGGATGATGACTTTTTGCTTAGTATTATTGCTTGCAATATTATTTAAATATATATATATATATATATATATATATATATATATATATATTAGACTGTATCTTATTTTTCAAGTGCATGCTAAAACTGAACTGTCACCCTTAAATTTGTTCCAGTCATTGAAAAATGACACATATAAAATTTTAAGGAAATTGCATAATATTTGGGGGGGGGGTACCTTTGTTTGTTAAAACTTAAAAAGGTGGATAAAAAAAATAGACCCTTTTTTTATTTTACAATTAATAGCAAACCATTATTAGTTGAATCTTTACAAATTATACACATTAGAAAACTAGAAACATTTTTATCTAACAGTGAAAAATTTAAATTTTAACCAATGTTTATTATATCCAGACCCCAATTATGACAAGTCAATTCAATACCAAACAGAAAAGCATAGTTTGGAAGTTTTTTTATATTTTATTTTTTATTTTTTTTAAAGATTTCTGATGATAACCAAAGTAAAGTAATATGTCAACTGTGAGATATGTAAATAACTAGAAAAGCAAAAGTTGCCTTCTTTGCCACAACAAAAATATGTTGAAAGACTTAAATACAAATCATGGCAGAGAATTCGAGAAGGAAAGAAAAGATGAAAGTAAAACTTGGGATATAAATGACAGCAAAGCCTGGAAAAAAAATCTAAATGTATTGGAGAAATGATTTCAATTGACCAGCAAAATTTTTCTGTTGTAAATAACCTTTGGTTTTAAAAAACTATTGAACCATATACGTCCAAGTTCTCAAATTTCCTCTCAAAAGTATATAAAAGAAATATTGTGCAAGATTATATATATTAGAAGATTAGAAATAAGATAAAGCTGCTTATCAACCTCTGACTAGTGATGGCTGGACAACTACTTCAGCAAATTTATCCTTTTTAAGTGTAAGATCTCATTGAATCACTGCAAATTTTAAACAAAAAAAAAAAACAGTCCTAAGAATTATTCCATTAGAAGTATCATACACTGCAATAAATATAAGGGAATGTATCACAGAGACAGTACAGCAATTTAATATTTATCAAAGTAAAATTTAATTTTTATCAAAGTAAAATTCATGTTCTCATAAGAGATAATAATGCAGCTAATATGGCAGCAGCAGGTGTACAAGCCCAATATGAGTCATTACCTTGTATTCGAGACACCTTGTAGTTGACCATTAATGACGCCATCTTTGCACAAAGGTATGTGAAGGATATGCTTTCTATTTGTAAACAAATAGTTGGCCACTTCAATCACTCACCTGCAGATTTTGCAAAGTACCCGGAATACCAGAAAAATAATTTAATTTACCAGATCATAAATTTATTTAGGATGTCCAGACAAGATGGAACAGTCAGTATTAAATGATGTCCAAGAGCATTTGAACAAAAAAAGGCTTTTATCTCATATTGCAATGATCATGCAAAACCACATTAGTTAGAATCCAACCAATGGAAGATTTCAGAGAAATTACTGAAAATAATTAATTACATTAATTGTACAAATTTATTAAGTAATAAAGCAACTGCCTCTTATACTACAGATTAAACTCATTTATCACTTTTTTTTTTAAAGGAGAGAAGAAAAGCGACCGTTTGATGGATTAGCTTCTTTTAATGCTAGATTTAGCATCTACTTCGAAGACAAAAACCTTATTCTAGAAACATATCTATATCACAGGTTCAAGACTGGTTTCCTTGAAAATAACTACAGTGACGACCTGCCTAATGACAAGGCCATTGCAGAATGGTTCTATTCTATAACGAAAGGAAAAACCCAAAGTATCACAAGGCATAGAAAATGACTCATCTAACATGTCTGAAGAGAAAAGTGATAATAATAGTGACTTTAATTTCAGTTTTACAAAATGCTTCACTGAATTAAAGGAAAAGTGATGGAGGAAAATGGGAGCCAATGTGCATGAGAAGACAAGATAAATCAGTCAGTGAAATGAGTAAAGAAATATATTTATTAAAAATTGAAATGAAAAAATATATTGCATTAAAAATATAACAAGTAATGATAATGATCTTCAGTGGTGGAATTTAAATAAAAATGAATTTCCCATCATGGCACTTTTAGCCAAGAAATATCAATCAGCACCCCCCTCTTCTGTTGAAAAGGAACCATTATTTAGTATTGGGGGTAACATTTACTTACCAAAAAGAAATCAGCTGAAAGGTTAAAAAGGTGAGATGATAATATTCTTGCATTATATTTTAAGAATTTTAGAATTTAAATATAAGTGATTTACTTAAAGAAATTATTCTTTGTTTAAACTCTTACACAATTTTCTTTTAAATAAAAAGGATATCTAACTTTATTTTATAAGCTTTTGTATTCATTTTTCTACTAAATGTTTTATTAATAAATGTACATTGTCCATTAAGTTTACCAAACCAACTGTAGGGCCGAAAATAATGAATTTTAATTATTGTAGGAATTGGAATCAGAAATTTAGAACAGTATAAGGAATTGTAACAGAATCAGTAAAAATAATGATATCATTCCATCACGTGTGTGTGTGTGTGTGTGTGTGTGTACCTCCAAAATGTTTTCTAAAAAAAGAAAATACCAGGCTGAAAAAAAGCCCCAAACTTGATAAAACCAAAGTAAACATGTTTATGTCATTATAAAGAGGAAAGACCAAAGTACTTTATTATTTTACTAAATTTCTTAATCCTTTCTAGCACATTCAAAATTTTCGTTAAAAATCATGTTTTTCTTGCATCAGCTCATGGGACAAAGATTAGGTACAGGGATTTTTAGTGTCTAAGGTTAAAAGGTTAATCATAAATGGAAAAGGTTTAAAGTCAATATTTCTAAAGTTTAATAAAACATTAGATTATGAGGAATATTTTCCTAAAACTTTAAGATCACAGAGACATAAAAAAGGCATTTACATTATTTTCTTAAATTATCTTTTACAGATCAAGTCTCCATAGAACAACATTAAACCTGTCATCAGGCTCTCAACACAGCTACTGTCAAGTTAAAAACAAAGCTAATGTCTGGTTAAAAATTGCATTTCTGCAATATTTTAAACAGGGTAAATGATATTTGTTTCAACTCACATTAATTTTACTTTGAATCAGCTAATAGTCCTGAAATAAAATTTCAGAATAGTATATTTTATTTTGGGGAGATTTTTTAATCAAGAGAATTACACTGCAATGAAAGACAACTAGAAAATGGTACTAACCAGCTATTTTAGCAAAAAAGCAAAAGAAAAAACTCATTCTAGTCAATTTAAATTAGTTTTTGAAATACAGCAAAGTGTTTCGCTTATTGGAAATATTAAATATAATCTATTAGTGTGAAATTAAAACTAAAATAAAAGCTTGAATTTTCAAAAATTCATTTTAAACCTAACCATAGGTATATTTTTTTTTTTTTTTCTTGGAGGTACCTAATATATAATGTGTGTATGTATGTTAAAATTTCAGATATAACTACAATATATCTGTCAAAGGACAATATGAATAATGACAAAAAGTTTTCCTTTTCTTTCTCTCTCTCTATATATATATATATATATATATATATATATATATATATATTTTCAATGAACTTTTTTTTTTTTTTTCTTTTTTTTTATTGACAGAGCTTTGTGCAATGCTAGTCATCAGGATCAGATGGTCCATTAAATCTCTTGTATTTAATGGGGTTTTGGGGTTTTTTGTTTTTTTTCATACACAGATAAAAATATATTCTGAAATCAGTCTGAATTATGTATGATATCAAAATTCAAAACTATAAATTAGAATCAACAAGTTTCATATTAATCTTTCTCTTGTTTTGTTTTTTAAAATAATATCAAGTTTGTAAGAATGTGTGTCATTTCTTCATGTTTTTTCTATCGTCTACTTAATGTTATCAATTTGGTTATTGTTATCTGAAAGACTCTTCACCAATTGATCACAATAAATAGCAGCTTCCCTAATTAATAATAAGAATACAGATAAATAGCATTTACAAATATCAATTCTAAAAACGGAAGGTGACTGGACATGAAGCAGGAGGACTGACAAAAGTCATTTCCTGCATTTAAGTCACAACATTTCAAGCAAGTTATAAAATCACTGGAGATACTAACAGAGAGAGAGGAGGGGGGAGATAGAGGAGAGAGAGAGAAGATAGATAGAGAGAGAGAGAGAGAGAGAGAGAAGATAGAGAGAGAGAGAGAGAGAGAGAGAAGATAGATAGAGAGAGAGAGAGAGAGAGAGAAGATAGATAGAGAGAGAGAGAGAGAGAGAAGATAGATAGAGAGAGAGAGAGAGAGAAGATAGATAGAGAGAGAGAGAGAGAGAAGATAGATAGAGAGAGAGAGAGAGAGAGAAGATAGATAGAGAGAGAGAGAGAGAGAGAGAAGATAGATAGAGAGAGAGAGAGAGAGAAGATAGATAGAGAGAGAGAGAGAGAAGATAGAGAGAGAGAGAGAGAGAAGATAGAGAGAGAGAGAGAGAGAAGATAGAGAGAGAGAGAGAGAAGATAGATAGAGAGAGAGAGAGAGAAGATAGATAGATAGAGAGAGAGAGAGAGAGAGAAGATAGATAGATAGAGAGAGAGAGAGAGAGAGAAGATAGATAGAGAGAGAGAGAGAGAGAAGATAGATAGAGAGAGAGAGAGAGAAGATAGATAGAGAGAGAGAGAGAAGATAGATAGAGAGAGAGAGAGAAGATAGATAGAGAGAGAGAGAGAAGATAGATAGAGAGAGAGAGAGAAGATAGATAGAGAGAGAGAGAGAAGATAGATAGAGAGAGAGAGAGAAGATAGATAGAGAGAGAGAGAGAAGATAGATAGAGAGAGAGAGAGAAGATAGATAGAGAGAGAGATAGAGAAGATAGATAGAGAGAGAGATAGAGAAGATAGATAGAGAGAGAGATAGATAGAGAGAGAGATAGAGAAGATAGATAGAGAGAGAAGATAGAGAAGATAGATAGAGAGAGAAGATAGAGAAGATAGATAGAGAGAGAAGATAGAGAAGATAGATAGAGAGAGAAGATAGATAGAGAGATAGAGAAGATAGAGAGAGAGAGATAGAGAAGATAGAGAGAGAGAGATAGAGAAGATAGAGAGAGAGAGATAGAGAAGATAGAGAGAGAGAGATAGAGAAGATAGAGAGAGAGAGATAGAGAAGATAGAGAGAGAGAGATAGAGAAGATAGAGAGAGAGAGATAGAGAAGATAGAGAGAGAGAGATAGAGAAGATAGAGAGAGAGAGATAGAGAAGATAGAGAGAGAGAGATAGAGAAGATAGAGAGAGAGAGATAGAGAAGATAGAGAGAGAGAGATAGAGAAGATAGAGAGAGAGAGATAGAGAAGATAGAGAGAGAGAGATAGAGAAGATAGAGAGAGAGAGATAGAGAAGATAGAGAGAGAGAGATAGAGAAGATAGAGAGAGAGAGATAGAGAAGATAGAGAGAGAGAGATAGAGAAGATAGAGAGAGAGAGATAGAGAAGATAGAGAGAGAGAGATAGAGAAGATAGAGAGAGAGAGATAGAGAAGATAGAGAGAGAGATAGAGAAGATAGAGAGAGAGATAGAGAAGATAGAGAGAGAGATAGAGAAGATAGAGAGAGAGATAGAGAAGATAGAGAGAGAGAGATAGAGAAGATAGAGAGAGAGAGATAGAGAAGATAGAGAGAGAGAGATAGAGAAGATAGAGAGAGAGAGATAGAGAAGATAGAGAGAGAGAGATAGAGAAGATAGAGAGAGAGAGATAGAGAAGATAGAGAGAGAGAGATAGAGAAGATAGAGAGAGAGAGATAGAGAAGATAGAGAGAGAGAGATAGAGAAGATAGAGAGAGAGAGATAGAGAAGATAGAGAGAGAGAGATAGAGAAGATAGAGAGAGAGAGATAGAGAAGATAGAGAGAGAGAGATAGAGAAGATAGAGAGAGAGAGATAGAGAAGATAGAGAGAGAGAGATAGAGAAGATAGAGAGAGAGAGATAGAGAAGATAGAGAGAGAGAGATAGAGAAGATAGAGAGAGAGAGATAGAGAAGATAGAGAGAGAGAGATAGAGAGAGAGAGAGAGAGAAGATAGAGAGAGAGAGAGAAGATAGAGAGAGAGAGAGAAGATAGAGAGAGAGAGAGAGAAGATAGAGAGAGAGAGAGAGAAGATAGAGAGAGAGAGAGAGAAGATAGAGAGAGAGAGAGAGAAGATAGAGAGAGAGAGAGAGAAGATAGAGAGAGAGAGAGAGAAGATAGAGAGAGAGAGATAGAGAGAGAGAGAGAGAGAAGATAGAGAGAGAGAGAGAAGATAGAGAGAGAGAGAGAAGATAGAGAGAGAGAGAGAAGATAGAGAGAGAGAGAGAAGATAGAGAGAGAGAGAGAAGATAGAGAGAGAGAGAGAAGATAGAGAGAGAGAGAGAAGATAGAGAGAGAGAGAGAAGATAGAGAGAGAGAGAGAAGATAGAGAGAGAGAGAGAAGATAGAGAGAGAGAGAGAAGATAGAGAGAGAGAGAAGATAGAGAGAGAGAGAGAAGATAGAGAGAGAGAGAGAAGATAGAGAGAGAGAGAGAAGATAGAGAGAGAGAGAGAAGATAGAGAGAGAGAGAGAAGAGAGAGAGAGAGAAGATAGAGAGAGAGAGAGAAGATAGAGAGAGAGAGAGAAGATAGAGAGAGAGAGAGAAGATAGAGAGAGAGAGAGAAGATAGAGAGAGAGAGAGAAGATAGAGAGAGAGAGAGAAGATAGAGAGAGAGAGAGAAGATAGAGAGAGAGAGAGAAGATAGAGAGAGAGAGAAGATAGAGAGAGAGAGAAGATAGAGAGAGAGAGAAGATAGAGAGAGAGAGAAGATAGAGAGAGAGAGAAGATAGAGAGAGAGAGAAGATAGAGAGAGAGAGAAGATAGAGAGAGAGAGAAGATAGAGAGAGAGAGAAAAGAAAATGATTACATCTAAAAAAATTTTCAAATCATTTCACTGCAGGCAAAGTAATAAATCTTCTAAGACACAAGAGGTTACCGATTGTTAGAGAATATGTGAAAACCTACCTTTAAGGAGAGAGGACAATAAAAGAATAACTAAGATAGAAGATAGCGATTGGTATTACATTTAAATCATTGAAGACCAAAGTTGCAAGAAGCCAGAAGAAAGTTCCACAAGTGAGGAGTACAATAGAAGAAACTGTTAGCATAGAATTTATGCTTACACCTAGCCGCCATTTCTATTGTAAATTGGTGACACCTTGCTACCATGAGTAAAGGTTTTTTAAGGACCAGAAATAGGAAATATTGGGATGTACAAAAGCTGGGATATAAATGAATACATTCTTAAAGACTGAAATATTCATACGTTGATTATAGTTGGAACATCATAGACCAAGGAATTTTATCAATACAAATTTGACACGTCATACACAATGACGATCAAGGAGACAGCCAGTTGTTGCCTCAGACTGCACATGTTGACAGAATTGTGTTTAAACAGAAATTTTAAAAGTTCTTGACATTTTACTTTATTTAGTCAAAGTTTAAACATGCCATTAAAAAAAAATATTTAAAATAATTCTGTAAACTTATTGTACTTGTAAAATAGAAATAAAGAAAAATGATGTGGCTCAGTATTGCCAATACCTGACGAATATTAAGCATAATAAATAACATTCAGATTAAGATTGAATAATGATTTTCAGTATCAACAGAATACAAACAAGCAATTCACCCATCTTCCGGTAATGGAGATATACAGTGAGCAATACGTAAAGTGTTGCCATTTTATATTTTTAATTTCACACATACACATTGTTCATTTTTGATTCTGACAACTGCACAGTATAGTAGGGTCAGTTGGGCACCATCCGCAAGAAAAACAGCACCATGACGCAATTCACTCCACCAGAAATTTGGAAACGGTATGCTATGCCACTTGGTATTCGTGCTGGAAGCTGCAATACGAACATTTTGGAGTACTTAGGTATCAATCTGAGTATAGTGCAGATGATTCGGAACGAGTTGAAGGAGTCTAATGGTGAATACGAAAACATCACCTCTTACATCTGGCTACCTAAATCCACAGACTGCAACCCCCCTTGATTATTATGGGTGGGGTGCAGTTGAGCGAGAGACCAACAAAACTCCCTGTAACAACAAAGATGAACTGAAAGCAAAGATAATGGCAGCATTCATCAACTGAAACAATGAGACTGTCCAGAACAGTTGCAGGAGATTCTGAAGTCGCCTGGAGGCCATGGTTGAAGCTAATGGCGATTTTATTGAATAAATTTACTCTTTAGTATTTCAAGATATTTTTGTGTAATCTTGGTAAATATATCTGTTAAAGTGAGATGTCAGTGTTGTTTTCTTTTTTGTGTAATTTAGGCAATAATTTATCCATCACAGTGTGTGTGTGTGTATAGTTTTAAGGCATGCAATATTTATAGGTTTGGTTTGATTTATTTTGTTTTATGGCATATCAACTTCAGTGGATTATTTAATGCTGACAAGATTTTTAGGGTAGGTTCATATGAATGGAATATGTATTAATATTTTTTAAAAAAAAATGTATTGCTGGTATTTTTACTATAAAAATATATTTTTATACTTTCATAGTGTTTTGATTGCGGTTTGGGGGTTAACTATTTGTTGATATCTTGAACCAATATTTGTAAATAAAAGTGCTCAATATCATGGATAGAGTGAGTGTAAATATAAGAGTGGATATACTGAGATCAACACCGAGTGGTGACAGTGAGTTTCATGCAATCTTTAAGCCATATGTGTTGGGTGGTAGTTCAACTCTTTATGCTCGTTAATGATGCATTAAGAGTTGTAAGGTAAGACATTTTCAGGTTTTTATATTATCCTAACGGTTATTGTTTAGGCAGGAATGGTTATATTTAAAATTATTCTAAAGGCTATTGGTTAGAAATAATTATGGTGCAGAATGTGGTTATTTGAATTTTTGTTAACAATTAACCTATACAGTAACTAAAAAAATAATCACATTCTCACCCACAAATATTTCTACTCAATAGCCTTTAGAATAACAATGATCTAGCCATTTCAACATGAAAACATGAGACCTTACTACCAATCTAGTACTGCACTTAAATTCATAAAGTCTAGGTACTAAAGAGGAAAAATCATCAGAACAATTACTGTGAAAATATTTATAGAAAAGGCACAAGTAGGCTACATTACAGCAGTGGGGAAAGTGACTGAAGCAGAGATGCCAGATCAGGTTAAATAACATTGCAGATTCTTCTTTGTATTTTATGTGCAATCTCTAAATACATAACCGAATCAACAGATCAGATGTGGCAGCAATATTCGATGCATGGACGAATGGTAGACTTATGTGTAAGATAGATCTTTTGTAATATTAATTTGGAAATATTACCAAACACAACAATTACCAACATTGGACACATTTTTCACAAAGAAAAAAAAATCTAAAAATAAGGAATATTAAAATATGATCAGATCAGGGTAAAACAGAAAGTCAATTCTAAAATGAAAAAGATTACTTTACCCAAGGACAAGTGATATGATTTAGCAATGTGGTGGCTTCAATCAATAAGTAGAAAGTGTCACAAACCAAACAAGTCATTTAACTTCTCTAGCCTAATACTGGCACAAGGCCAACATATGCTTCTGCAGAATTGTATATACAAGATTAAATCAGAAATAAAATCCAGGAGTCAGTAGTTAATTCAAGATATGAATTGGTGAATATGTAATAACATTCTTCTATTTTAAAGCAATTACCTAATTATTTAAATACTTGTACTGGCATAGTAAAAACAATTATCTATGTATCAATAAATTATATATAACTAAATTTATTTTAACAAATTTCTACAACTCTATATTTTCTTTTTAATAATTTTAAAACAAAATGGCAATGAAACATATCAATGAAAATTAGCAGTAGTGATGTTAGCAGCAGTAGTTGCCTACCTCTAAGCATACAAATATAGTAGAGCCCATTTTACATGTGCATTGCTCTGTCTTTTTCATTTACTATAACAGAACAAATGACTACGGCTTTTACATAAGATTTGATCTTTACTTAAAATAATCATAGGGGCTTTTAAAAACATGAAAAAGTTAACATTGTTGATCAAAAGGAAAAAAAAATTCTGTTGGAATTTCTGGGATCATTATTTACATTATTTATATGTGGACTGCTGTCCTCATCTTTGTTGTTTTCACAACATTTTGGCCGTTGTGCCCACTGGCCTTCATCAGGTGCTTGCCAATTTGGGTAAGCTTCATGAAATTTTCAAACAAAACGCTTTAAAATATGGAGGTAGATTTTTCGAACTCCACTGACCAGGACTAGGGGTATCTTATTTCTCAGTTACTGCCTGCACAGGTTGTACAGAGTCCAATCCTGAGTCAATAACTAAAAAGCCTTAAAATTTTAGACACCAAGTTCTGATCAAGGTCAGAGAGTACAAATGGTTGAAACAAAGAAAAAATGTTTTATTATTTAACCTTGTAATGACTAAACTAGCATAAATTTTTTTTTTCCTTCCGTTAATAATCTTCAACTTTGTTATCAATATTAAAAACACAATCGACATAATGACTTGTTATATACAACAAAGTACAATCACGAGTGAGGCATTCTCTGAATCTGACCAAAATTTGACTGAAAGTTTTGACTTACATTTTCTTTTCCTTGTATTTGGTCTTAATTAGAATAGCTAATTAACAATTTTGTTACTATTTTGACAATTAGTCACATCATTAACTGAATATGCTAGTGCACTGAGAAATACCTTTCAATTTCTAGTCATGAGTGACTTCCTCCTCCCAGGAGCCAGAGTTATGAACACAATATAAGCACTCAAATTGTTATTTGGAGTTGTACGCAATGCTTCTGCTCATAAATAGGGCACAGACTGAACTCTCTCTATTTTCATTCTAATATCGCGATAATTTAGCTGAATAAAAGCCTTGATTATTATTAATCATTGTTTTATTACAATTTTCAAATAAATAACTTTATCCAAATGAACTGTACATTATTAGAATGAAAATACATTTTTTTTATTTTGCTCTACAAATAGAGATTCATAACGATTTCAATAAATAAGTGTAAGTTTCAATCTGTGTAGGAACAACTGCAAAAACATCCCTCTCCAGTTAAATTTATAGACAAATCATACATGCATTATGGGATTTCTTCCTAGCCAATAAGATTTGGCTACTTCTTGCTCTCACTCACCATATTCTTGTTGTTTTCTTCAAGTCTTTATTCCTTTTGTATGTTAGCACTATTTGTACCATAACTTTTTGCTTCATCACTCTTGCTTTGCCTATTTTTGTCTTACATATATGTTATATACCATACCTATGAACACTAATGGGTATATCCGAACCCTCATAAATACGTTGGACACTATTGTAAGTGGGGGTAATATGCTGTATAAGTAGTTCATTACTAGCAGTGGCTTACCTACTTCACACCACCGGCGAGTATTGTATTTTGTTGATGTTATAAAGATTAACATTTCATTTCTGACCTCAATTTTGGTTATTCCTCATTCAGTAACCCTTTCTAGGTTACAAAATTTTATATATATATATATATATATAAAGATACAATGGATAAATTGTTGTCTAAATTATGCAAAAAGGAAAATAACACTGACATCTTATTTTAACAGATAAATTTACCAAGATTACACAAAAATAACTTGAAATACTAAAGAGTAAATTTATTCCATAAAGATTGCCATTGGCTTCAACGACAGCCTCCAGATGACTTTGGAATCTCTTGCAACCCTTCTGGACGGTCTCCTTAAGTTGGTGAATACTGCCATAATCCTTGCCTTCAGTTCATCTTTGGTATTACAAGGAGTTTTGTTGGTCTCTCACTCAACTGCACCACACAGATAATCAATGGGGTTACAATCTGGGGAGTTAGGTGGGCAGATGTAAGGGGTGATATGGTCGTAGAAATTGTCTGACAGCCATGACTGGGTTCTCCTGCTTGTATGTCATGGTGCAGAGTCCTGTTGTCAGACATAGGGTCTTCTATCAGCCACCCTCTTGACCCAGGGCAACACTACCTCCACAAGGCACTTGATGTAGGCCTCTGTGTTGAGTCTGAGGCCTTGTGGGAAGATGAACGGTGGCATAACGTTGCCATCACTAGTGATCACTCCAAACACCATGATGTTGACTGGATATATCATCCAGTTCTTTCCGAATCCTCTGCACTGTCCTCGGATTAACACCCAAACCCACTGAAATATTTGTATTGGGGCTTCTGATATGAATGCCAAGTAGTACAGCATGCGATTTCTGAATTTCTGGCAGAGTGAATTGCGTCACTGTGCTCTTTTTCTCACAGGCAGTGTCCAACTGGCCCTACTATGCTGTGCAGTCGACAAAATCAAAAACAAACAACGCACATGCGCAAAATTAAATATATAAAATGGCGACAATTTACCCATCGCACCCTGTATGTATATATTAGGCACATGCCATCAGTATTTACTCAGGGTAGGCAGCTTGTGACCTTTATGTAGTAAATCTACAAAAAAAAAAAAAAATATATATATATTTTGCATAATTATTAGAGTAACTTTCATAATTTTGTTGCATTAGGTGCATATTGTGTCACGGAAGGAAAATATAACTGCTGGTCTATTTTATTCAGGGTAGGCACTGTCGATCCAGATGTTAAATCCCTGACAGAAGTGCCAAATGTGTATAAAAATGAAGAAATTGAAAAAAATATAAGCATTAAATTGCTGATACCCACTGAAGAGTGGATGAACAGAGGCCCATTTATGAAACTCTCGAGTCAGGATGCAGAAAGCGGCATCAATCAGCTAAGTAACAATTTTACTCACATTAACCAGACATATATACACACATTATTTATATATATATGTTTTGTTTTTGTTTTTTGTTTTTTTTAAATCATATCACCCCAAGCAAGGCCACTATCACGCAAGGGGTTAAAGAAGGGTTGGAGGAAGAGCAGATAGGAGTGGCAAGGGAGGGGATGTGGAGAAAGAGAAAGACAGTGGGTCGATCAAGGCAAGGGGGCCACAAAAGATCCGAAGCGAGAGCAGATAGGAATGAAAAATGAAAGGATGTGGAGAAGGGAAGTGTGTGTGTGTGTGTGTGTGTGTGTGTGTGTGTGTGTGTGTGTGTGTGTGTGTGTAATAAAGTTAATTGGTAATCCGTATGGATAAATCCCAAGAGCTCAATGTAATAAACAGAGAAAGTGATAATTAATTAGCAAATCGGCCACGGTAATATTTTATATTGCAAGATCAATAATTCGATTTTGCTTCGTCAGACTTGGTGGTTTCAAAACAAAGTCTGACAAAGCGAAATTGAATTATCAATTTTGCAAAATAAAATATTACCATGCCTTTCTGAAGTCTCCGATTTGTTAATTATATTTTTTTATATATATATATATATATATATATATATATATATATATATATATATATATATATATTGTTATAAAGTTTGTATAATGTTCACAGTTCTGGTTAATAATACTGTAGGGAAACATTGGAACAAAAGGTTGAGTGAAGAACATGTTTAATCACATGAGAGACATGAATTAATAATACAGTAATAGAGAATATTGTAATTCAGTGCAGCAATGTGTACCACTGAAACACTACACCTTGCAACTCACTTTGTGACGGCTGTTCCTATGAGGAGACATTCTACACCTAGTGGCTGGATAAGTCCATGTTCCACAATTAGTGTAGAGAAGGTGAGTCATCTTTCTATGCAACATATATATATTTGTTTAGTATTATTTTTGCCCTGTTCTTTTCTTTCTTTTTGTTATTGTTTATTGGAAACAATGTCAATTCTGTCTGTTGGGCATTTCTGCTAATTACATTTAACGATGGCCCTGTCACAATTTCCAGTCAGAGGAGACTAAGTTTCTGAAAGTAAACAATTTGCAACAATATAAAATAAAATTTTAATTTCTTTGTCCCTAATTGTCCACAGCACAAAAAAGTTTACAGATTCAAATCTAAGAAACATGTGGGCGTGTATTTTGATGGCTTCCAAAGAATGAGGTCTTTAGGTCTTAAAGAGGATCAGCCTTCTTCAGACCTTGTGGGCTGGCACTATAGAATCACAAAGAACTGTACCAAATAGCAAACCATAACAATTAAAATAGGTAGCACATGTAACAAGAGAAAATAATGACGATGTCAATGTTCGACACTACTTTGAAGAAAGCTTCCATCAATATGGGAAAGAACATTAACAGTTAGTGGACTTGAGAAAGATTTAATAAAAAAAAAAAAAAATTTCAATAGATAGTAAGACTGTCTGCTCAGTCAATGAATGCCAAATGTTTCCTTATAAGGTAACAGCTAATATTACCATTATCATTGGAGATGAGGAGAACAGATACTATACTTTGATCCCAATTGCCAGGGAAAGTGTAAAGCACTGACTGCTCAGTTAATGAATACAGAATGTTTCCTTATAAGGTAACAGCTAATATTACCATTATCATTTAAGATGCGAAGAATAGATACTACACTTTGATCTCAGCATGATGGCCATGAAGGAAGGAAATTCATTACTCAAGTAGCATTGGCTGTTTGGCCAATATATGCCGAATGTTTCCTTATAAGGAAACAACTAATATTACCCTTACTATTTACTAATTAAGAGATAGACAAAAAAAAATACATCTCTCAAACTTAACCATTTCACAATATCAATAAACTAAATACATTGATATATCACTAACAAACAATTGTTTGTCTTGTTGACTTTAGATAACTAATTTTTATTTGGCAAAGAGAAAGTACAAATGCACAAATAAGATGAGAAATACAATAGAAATGCAATTGTGAAATACTGCAAATATGAGTTTACCCATGTAATTTAAAAATGAAATAAATGTTTATGTAAGTACCGTATATACTCATGTAATGTGTGATCTCGTGTATCATGCAACCCCCAAAATTTTCACTTATATAAAATGATTTTAATATGTATCTCATATCATGTGAGTTCCTTTTCTCAGAGACAAAATTACAATAGACTAACCTCTTTTCCTCCATCTCTTTATCCCATCTTCTAGTTAAATAAGTTAAAAAAGTAAAAGAATGATAAAAGTATTGTTAGTAACACTATACACATTGCGTATACGCATACAGCCATAAACAACCAAATGAGAAACACTAAACATCTTATAAACATAAACAATGGAAAAGATGCAACTTCGCTATGTTTGTATTTTATAATATGATATTAATATGTGAATATTACATGCATTATTATTGGATACAGTTATGTAAAACATCAGTTTTATCAAAATCATGTTTATTTTAAATACACCTGTACTTTTTGATTATAGTAAATGCATAATTTGGTCAATGACAGTCAGGGTCAGCAGTACGTGCATCGTGTAGGATGCAACCTCTTCAAAATTAGCTTCAAAATTAGATCTTCAAATGTCGCATGATACACAAGTATATACAGCAATTTTGCAATTGCATTGGAATGAAATATAAAAGAAATTGTTGCCTGAAAACTCAAAATTTCTCCACTTTGTCTCAATTCTATAAATTAAAACAATAATACATTTTTTTAAATATTAGAATTTATAAAATAAAAGCTAGAGAGCCACTCAAGTAAGAGGGTTACTATTAAAATGTTATAAGGTATTTGATATAAGGGCCATTCTATATCAATTAAATTAAAAAAGGAAAAATATAAACCCCCAAAAATAGATTTTGTTAATTTTGACATATGTTGTAGATCTTATAGAAAATCCTGAAAAATTTAAGTGAAAATTCCTAACTATTCAAGTTGAATTTTTGCTGAATCAACATTTTGTAACAACAGACATTTCCATTTTCAAACTCAACAATCTCACAAAAACCCTTATATCTTCTGATCAGCTGACCAGAAATTAATGAAATTTGATATCCTTATAGAGTTTTAGTCAAGGAATCCAAATATCCCTTTAGAACATTACTGAACATCTAGAATGGGCAGCTTTGAGAGATAGTTCATGAAACTTATTGGAATTTATTTCCCAAATACTCTAGGTTTTGAAATGTTGTGCTACCTTTTGCTACTTTTAGGGGATGAAGATGATACTTCTAAATTTTCCCATGTGGTCAGCTGCATAAAATTTTTTTCACCAGAAAACTGCTAATATCTACTTTTTGGTTACTCTCTGTAAAATAGTGACAGATTAAGAAAAAAAAAAAGAAATGGGGGGGATCACTGCTTAAATCATTGCAAATGTCTCCAGACGCGAGCAGAGAAAACCGTCTCCAGACGCGAGCAGAGAAAACCGTCTCCAGACGCGAGCAGAGAAAACCGTCTCCAGACGCGAGCAGAGAAAACCGTCTCCAGACGCGAGCAGAGAAAACCGTCTCCAGACGCGAGCAGAGAAAACCGTCTCCAGACGCGAGCAGAGAAAACCGTCTCCAGACGCGAGCAGAGAAAACATATTTGTTAATTTCCTTAGATTACAATGGAAAGACCAATAATATAGAGAAAAAGTAATTGATTTGTTTTGTGGTTGCATTTATTGGATTCCTTGTAGACAAAGAGGTATCATTTTTACAAGCATTTTGAAGTATAATTTTACAAGTTTACATATACCATCAACAAATAGCATAGGTAAATTTGTTTTCCCAATTATTATTATTGCACTCTTTCATGTAGAGATATTGAAACAGTCCATGATTATTAATAAAGATACTGCCACCTGGTATCATGACTAGTAGAGCAAAGCAAACACACAATTTTGAAGAACCAAAAAAGACATTTAAGATTAAAATCAGTGTCTGCATAAATAATATATAACTATATTTTTTTTAATATTCCATATAAAAATTTTAAGAAAGAATTACATTTTGAGGGGGGGATCACTGAAAGTGTGTGTGTCTGTATGTGTGAGAATCTCTTGTCAAAGTTTGCAGTATTTTTTTTTTATATGTGAAGCGCTAATTGCTTAAAAAAATAAAATAAAAAATAATGCTGTTAAATTTTTGCATTAGTTTTCACTCATATGGTGAGCATTTACAATCCCAGATTGGACACAAAGTGCACACACATTATATATATATATAGGTACCTCCACAGAAAGGTAATATCTAAGGTTTAAAATGCATTTTAAAAATTAAAAATATTTCTTGAAGCTTTTATTTTAGTTGTAATTCCAAACTAATAGATGACATTTAATATTTCCAATAAGCAATATACTTTGCTGCATTTCAAACCAAATTCAAATTGATTGGAATTTTTTTTCATTACCAGTTAAAAATCACTAAAATCATCCATATTGACAAATCTGTCAACACAACAGAATTCTTTATCAAAAAGTTTTTCAAAAATATATTTTCCTGAAACTATTTGAGGAAGATTATCTGATTTAAAAATTTAATTAATCTGAATTAAAACAAATATTTTAGTTTAAAATATTGCAGAAAATCATTTTTTTTTAACACAGAGGTAGATGTTTTTATGAAGTGCTGAGATATTTATCAACAACCTGAAGCTTGCCAGATTTATGTAAGGAAGAAATTATATAATTACAAGATGAATACAACATAAACACCTTTTTTTTTTAGATATTTTTTTGTTTTTTTAACTACACAATAATCTTAAAAATTTTAAACATTCTAATATCTTATTGAATTTTAGGTACTTGGTTTTTTATAGTTTTACTTATAAAGTCATTTATTGAGGAAATGTTATAAAATTAATAATAAATTTTAAATTTACTGTAGTTATTGGTTTTATTTTCTGATGTCATGTCACGTATCAATGTCAGAATTTACAAAAAACAGTAGTTATCTTAAAAAATAAAAACTTAAAATACTGGGGGTTGTTAAATTGTAGTAAGCATTTTCATTTATGATTAGCAAATATAGTTTTTATTTAATAACAATATCACTTGACCAATACAAATTATTACAGAATTTTAAAATATTTGAAAGCTTATAAATTATTTTAATTAAAATTTTAAAAAATGAAAACAATTTGTGTAAAAAAAAAAAATAAATAAAAGCAATTAAGTTTGATGATTTTAAATTCTCCCAGGATTTTTCCTTATATCTAATATAAACATTAAGCACTACAAAAAACAAATTTAATGAAATTAAATGAGTGTGGGGTAACAAATGTAAAAGAATTTTTTAAAAAAATAAATAAAATATATATATATTCTGACTAGGATTTTCTAAAAAAAGGAACATTTAAAAAATAATTTTATTCATTTGTAAATGAGCCCTGAAAGATTCATTGAAATCTGACAATTTTTGTAAGAATTTCCAAATCAATATGGTTTTCACTGCAGTCTATGCTAATAGTTAATTCTTTCACACATTTGTAGAACTCGTCCAACTTCTTGCTTGCCAGTCAGCGTTGATCTTCAAAAATTTAAATGCAATGTCAATCATCATATTGTCTCCTTGAATCCTGTCCTTTTATCATTTTTCTCTCTCCTTAATAAGGTGATCTTTTTTTTCTTATTCTCTCACACTCAGTAAATCTTTGCATCTTAGTGGATTTATTGCCTTGCTTGGGGTGAAATGGCGAAATAAGAGATACTCAGATTTCCCATACAAGTTTTATATCTCTCTCTCTATATATATATATATATATATATATATATATATATATATAAAATCCTTTGGTATTTTCTCTTAATAAAGATTTTGAAGATAAAATTTTATTTTTATTAAATTTTGGACATTTTTTTTTTTTTTTTCATTTAAGTCTGAATACATTTTGCAAGTGTCGTCAGTGCAAATGAAATAACTAGCACCTCAAAATAGTACAGAAAAAAGCTACAAATAATGTTGTCATAAAAGTTCACAGCCCAACCCACTTCACAATCCTCTAGAGTAAGTGAATGAGAAAGTTTGTTTTTCATTTTCGTGTTTTTTGGGGTTTTTTTTTTTACTTAAAAAAATTGAATGATAGTTTCCAACATAAAATGACATATCAAAGAATAAAACTTATTTCATTTTCTGGTTCTATTTCTGATATGGATCCATTTCACTAAATTGATAAAACAGCGAGACAGGAACAGAATAAAGATTTGTCTTTCTGAAATTAAAACCAGACTAGTTCATTTTTCTCTCTTAATTTCCAAGATATGGACGAGTCATTATTTACACTGACTATTGTCCTCATCTTTGTTTTTGTACTACTATTTGGCTGTGCTAATTACCTCATTTGCATTGGTAACAACTGAAAAATGTATTTAAAGACTTATAAAGAAACAAAGAAAATATGGCATTATTTTTTACAGTTTGGTTAAACTCATATGAATATAAGATTTTAGTAAAAGTGAGACTTGGTCTTTAAGTAATAAACTGATCACTTCCACAATTACTATATATAATAATTGAAAAACTTTAATATAAAGGACTTAACAAAATATGCTATCATTTTTTATGATATACACAAACTAGCATTAACAGATTCTAATGGTTATAAAGTGGGGGGTCGGTTATAAACTGATCTCCTCTGATTAATATAATAATTGTAAAAAGTATATTTAAAAACTCACACATGAAAACCTAATAATAGTAAAGACTTAACAAAATATGACGTCATTAGTGCTATGATGGGTCAAAAATTTTAAAATATTTGGAACTATGACAGGTTTTAATTATCAAAATCAAATTTCAAGTCAGGCTGCCATTTTTTGAGTTGTAGATATAAGATTTATTAAATTAAAAAAAAAACTGTTTGCCATGATAATAAAGTTTTGGTTGCTGGATTAATGTGTTGGTTTGTGCATTTAGTAACATTGTGATCATGAGTTCAATCCCTGGGCTGAGAAAATGCAGCTTAAATGGAAACAGGGTGAGCAATAACTTAACAGTTCTAAACAAGAACTAGACATCTGTCTATAGGTATTTACAACATTTACATTATTCAGACGATTGTCCTCATCTATATTGGCATATTCACAATGTTTCAGCTGTTGTACATTCCGGCCTTCTTCATATGATATACATTGGAATTTCAAACCAAACCCTTTACACATGGCTCACTCGATAAAAGCATTGGATGAAGTAATCCAGTGATTTGACCCAAAGCATTGTGAGTTCAATACTTGGTCACAGCAGAGGTGAACAAAAACTTGCAGAGTTGAGTTAATAAAGGGAAATAACAAACCAAGATATCCAGAAAAGACATGAACTACAAAAAGGGTTTAGTTAAAAAATTCAAACATATCACCTGAAGAAAACCAGAGCATACAATGGCCGAAACATTGTAAATATGACAATAACAATGAGGACAACAATCCAAACAATGTTTGTAAGGACTAAACATGATATCTCTAGACCTGGACAGCAAAACAAGAACAATCTACAACCAGTGATTAAATAAAGGGTTCAGTTAAAGATATCAGTACTGATGAAGGCCAGAGGGCACAACAGCCGAAATGTTGTGATAACAACAGAGATGAGAAGCATAGTCCAAAAGTAAATAATGTACAAGGTAACCAAAAAAGTTCTGTCCGTTTTTAAAGGAAAAAAAGAAAACGCTTCACAGTATGTGTAACTTATATTTAGTCTTTGAAGTAATCGCCATCGGCATCCAGCACCTTCTGCCAACGTGTCTCCAGCTGTTCAATGCCCTTGCAGTAGAACTGGGGGGAGGGGGGGTGACGCAAAGAAGTCCGTGAGGGCTTTGCGCAAGTCTGCTTCATTGGTGAAGGATTTCCCATGAAGATGATTATCCAGGGAGTGAAAGAAGTGGTAATTAGATGGCGCAAGGTCAGGTGAATAAGGTGGATGGCACAAAGTCTCCCACCCAAGTTGCTGTATGGTATCCCTGACCACTTGCACAACATGTGGCCTGGTGTTGTCATGGAGGAAAAGCACACCTTTGTGATTCACCAGTGCTGGCTCCTTCTGGCGCAATGCCTGTTGCACATGTTTCAATTGCTGCGAGTATGGTCTCCAGTGACTGTTTGGCCCATTGGTAGCAGTTCATAATAAACCACTTGATGACCTGTCCACCAGACACAAAGCATAATCTTGCGTGGGTGCATAGGCGGTCTTGCGGTGTGAGGGACAACATCCTGAGGAGACAACCAATGTCTGGGACGCTTGGGAGTTTCATACAGAACCCACTTTTCATCACTGGTAAGCACTCGATTGAATAAGGATGCGATATGGTGGCGAGAAAGCAGTGATACACAGGCTGCCACTCGTTGTCCCTTGTGGACCTTCAACAGCTTTTGCGGAACCCACTTGTTCAGTTTGTACATATTACCTAAGCGGTGCAGGTGAAGTCTAACTGTTTCATCGGAAACATTGAACTGTCTTGCAAGTTCACCACACGTTAGACTACTGTCTTCTTCAATGGCTGCCTTCAGGACTCCGTCATTCAAGACCTGTGGTCATCCACAGCGAGGCTCATCATGGAGAGACAAATCTCCAGACTTGAATTTTCGAAACCAACGCCTTGCAGTACGTTCATCCACAGCACTATCCCCAAACGCCCGACATATGCAGCAACTTGATGCAGCTGCTGATAAGCCCACTTTGAAGTCGTAAAGCAAACAGCTCTGAACGAGATCTCTAGACACTTCCATCCTTCTCACAGCTGTCCGGCTTATAACTGATGGCCGGGCACAGTGTGCATGTTTTTTATAACATCTGATGTTCCTACTTCCGGCTATCCGAATTTGAAAACAATTGCTACACGCATTTCGTATATATTTCAACTTCATTCAATGACTAATCAAAAAACGGACAGAACTTTTTTGGTTACCTTGTAAAAAAAGATCTTTCTATTCAGCTCAGTATCAAACTCCAAATGATTCTAAGATCTACAGAAAAAAAGATCTTTCTATTCAGTTCAGTATCAAACTCCAAATGATTCTAAGATCTACAGAAAAAAAGATCTTCCTATTCAGTTCAGTATCAAACTCCAAATGATTCTAAGATCTACAGAAAAAAAGATCTTTCTATTCTTCAGTTCAGTATCAAACTCCAAATGATTCTAAGATCTACAGAAAAAAAGATCTTTCTATTCAGTTCAGTATCAAACTCCAAATGATTCTAAGATCTACAGAAAAAAAGATCTTTCTATTCAGTTCAGTATCAAACTCCAAATGATTCTAAGATCTACAGAAAAAAGATCTTTCTATTCAGTTCAGTATCAAACTCCAAATAATTCTACGATCTACAGAAAAAAGATCTTTCTATTCAGTTCAGTATCAAACTCAAAATGATTCTACGATCTACAGAAATAAAAAATATGTCCCATAATAGTCATTACCTTTAGTGCACAAATATCTTATTTTATGTGCCATTTCTCTTCAGGACATGGTTGATCATGCCTCTCCAAGACTTCATACCCTTTGTAGTTCTAAGTAATTTTTGTCCTCCTTACTATTGCTCCCAGTCCATATCCTGCCAGCCATTTACACAAGATCGTTAGGTCGGTTACTTGCTGTTTGTCTATGCCTTCAATATATCCTGTGAGTGTCAAATTCTCCAAAGCCCTCTTTACTATGTGTCCCAGAAATTCTGTCTCTTTCTGATTCTAAGCACAAGTGTCATTTGTTGATTCCATTATCCTTAAAACTTCCTCATTATTCGCATTTTCCATTCATGGTATTCTCAGTATTGTAGAACCACATTCGTTACTTTAAGTCTCAGTTCACTGTACTTGTTTATAAAATAGAGATTGGCAGGAATACTGATGAATAGAGAGTGTAGCAGAATTAGAATGAAAATAGGACAACAACAGTGCGGGTTCATTAAAGACACTGAAACAAGGAATGCAATATTTATGGTCAGAATGATATCAGACAGAGCAATACAAATGCAAAAGGATATATACCTATGTTTTATAGATTATGCAAAATACATCACAAAGAACTGTTTTAACTGCTAGGTAAGTTCAATTTATTTGAGAAAGATATTAGAATAATGTATGACATACTGGGAGCAAACTGCCTGTATAAGGAAAGAATTCAGTAAATACATCAAAATAGAGAGGGGGGGTGTAAGACAAGGATGTGTCATCTCACTGGACTTCTTCAACCTTTACAGTGAAGCAATCCTGAGAGAATTAGAAGTCCTACCAGGATTCATTATTAGCGATCAAAATCTTAACATTAGATGCACAGAGGACACTGTTGATAGCAGACACAGAAAGCAAATTACAGGAAATCCTACAGAAGGTAATAAAGCAAAGCAAGAAGAAAGGACAAAACATCAACTGTAAGAAAATGTATGGTTGTCAGCAAAAGAGACAGCCCAACATGCAAATTACAAATTGGAGATACCAAAATTAAACAAGTGCAAAAATATAAATATCAAGGGAGTGTTTCAAGAGAGAACAGAAAATCTGAAATATGAATGCACACTGGAATAGTGAAAGATGCTTTCCAAAAGCTAAACAAATTATTAAGAAACAGGAAAATTTCATTAAAAAAAACAAAGAAAAGAGTAATGAACTGTTAAGTATACCAAATAGGAGGAATGGTATTATGATGAAGAGACTTGAGGCAGCAGAAATGTGGTTCTACAGAAAGATGCTGAGGATACCATGGACTGAACATGTGAGCAACGACAAAGTTTTAGAGAAAATGGAAACAAAAGGACTCTTATACATAGCATTAGAAAGAGTCAAAATTTCTATGGTACCTAATGAGGAAAGAGGGCTTGGAAAATTTGACACTTACAAGACATATTGAAGGCAAAAGGGATGGAGAAAAGCAGCACATAGCCTACCTAAGATGATCATGTAAATGGTTGACAGAACAGGGATTAGGAGAGATAGCAAAAAGATAAACTTTAAGGGCTACAAAAGAAAGAAAATTGTAGCAAGCCATGATTGCCTACATCATAAAAGGACATAGGTGTAAAATAATTCCGTCATTCATAAATAGTCAAGTAGAAAAACCTAGTCAGACCTCGTCAAATCACAACATGAGTTAAAAAAAAAAAAAAAAAAAAAGTTTTGTTTGTTTTTTTTTAATTTAAAATATACTCAGCAGTGTATATAACATGACAATCAGATAAAAAGTTGATAGTAAAAATGGCCCCTGTATTTTGCAGTTAGACAACCAAAAAGAAATAACTGCAATCACTTTACCAAGGGACAAATTACTTACACGAATTTGAAGGAGATCTTTACTATGGATTGCATCAATAAATTTTCTCGTTCCCATCACCTGTAGACAACATTCAACAGTCATATCTTGAACGTAGCCTCTTTGGCTATCTTCTCCCTGAATCAGACGTCGAACACAGTCTCCAGGCATCAGTGACCGATCAGCCAATATAAGCTGAAAAAGAAAAAAAATTATTAATTTTTAAAAATGTTTTAAATAATTAAAAAAAATAAAAAACAAATTAAAAATTCAATAAAGATCAAAGACCTCATTCCCTTCACTTTCTCTAACCAAACCTAATTGTTTTATTACCCCTCAAGCAAAGGAAGATTTTTCCACTAGTCTAAGAAGAATTTGGATTACTACCACACACAAAAGACAATGGTTAAACATAAAACATAGGAAAAAAAATTTCTGTAAATAACCATTCTTTGTCTGATGAAGGTCACAAGAACCAAAACGTGTGTAGCAAAAAATATGGAAAATAAAGTAAAATATACATTTAAAATGTCTACATAAAATAAACATCTACAACTAAAAATATTTATGGCTTCTCTTTTTTCTTTAAAATATGAATGTGTGTGTGTGTGTGTGTGTGTGTATATATATATATATATATATATATATATATATATAAATAAGACACAATGTGGGATATCCAATAAAAAAGATGAAAAGAAAAAGAATCTAGATGAATTTGGCCAGATTCAAAAAAACAAAAAAATTCTTTCTAAATTTTGAAACTCCCAGCATCTCTCATTTATGCACATGCTGTTGCAACAAAGGTAAATAAATTCAACCCGATGAATTCCTCATAAAAACTTTCTCCAATTTGTCGTACATCTTTTTTCAAAACTGTTCTTGATATATAAAAATTTATGTCCTCTCTCTCTCTAATATATATATTATATATATATATATATATATAGCAAAAAGATATTTAAAAAAAGTTCATCTGGTGTAACAGAATGTAATTATTTCGAGTAGCGTTAAAATCAATTTTTGAAATTGATACACAGCATTAAGTTATCATTCCTGATCTTACATGAAAGATTTTCAAAGATTGAACAAGGAGCCAATGGTTGACAAAATTATCTACATAATTCAATATGCCCACCCTAAAGGAGAAGGGAAAGTGATACATTTTCCATTCAATTTAATATATTTTCACCAAGGTAATCAAGCCTTTTGTAGTTTCTTTTAAACAGAAAAAAAAAGTCATGAAAGAAAACTCTACAAAACCATCATGCTGTCAACCTTCTAGAGGGTGATGAATCCTGGGTCATATATTAGTGCCCCCTATGCCTTTGTGGGTACTTTCACAGCTGTCCCACCCCGTGCACCATTTTAAAATTTATCACCAACACAGATCCTAAACTCAGCTTCAGCACTTAGGGAACTGGCTAAACTACAAAAAACTTCATGTGATGGGCTGGCTAAATAACTAGAGTTGAAGACTTATCTTCCCAAACCTATTTAGAGAAATAACCTCTGAGAGAAAAGTGTTAACGACTGAAGGGAAACAAGGACTCCTTGAAGTGGACCTTCATCTCTTGTGGATTCAACCACTATCAGTGGGTAATAAAAGCTGCAGGCAGGGTTACATATAACCATTACTATTTTGTAGGTTAACCTTGCTCTTTGCAGATTACAGTGCAATCTGTACTCTCATCGATAATCATTGTTTAGCAATAAAATCTTTTTTTGCTTAGGACAGGATTTCTCAACAGAGATGAAATTCACCCCTAGTGGGTGAATTTTGGATTTTCAGGGGTGAATTGTGACCACAGTAAGTTGTGGGGGGGGGGGGTTGAATTATAGAAAATGATGCCTATCTGGCCTATCACCTTGAAAAGGAGAGGTGAATAGCATTCTCACAAATGGTGAAAGGGGGTGCATGGGACAAGCAAGGTTGAGAACCCCTGACTTAAGAGAAATATTGGTATCTCCTGCATTGGTACAACAGCATTAAATGTATTCAAGAAAAAAAGAGAGACAAGGGTGATGGGGAGGGGAAAAGAGAAGAGAAGGAAGAAAATCTATTAGTATTAATGAAAATATCAAATGATAAACTACTACTAATATTACTACTATACATACACAAGCATTTGTGTAAAAAAAAAAAAAAAAAAGTCAAATGCTAACAGAATTACATTATTTCCATCAATATATATCCCACTGATTTTTCAAACCTTTTTCTGATTATTTTGTTCTACATTTATTAAACTCATGAACATTCCTGGTGAAAAATCTATTTGAACTTATTTTACAAGTTGAAAATTCCCACTGGCATAACATTCCAGAATACACAAAAGAGTATGTAAAAGTTTTAATTTTTCTGAAAAGAACAAGTAACTTATATTCAAATAAATTCATGACATTTTCAGTTAATAAGTCGTTTTCATATAAATCCGATTCTAATGATGACAAGCAGTCTAACATCTCATCATCATAATTAATCCCAAAGTTCTGCTGTACAAAAAATCTTCCCCAACTCAACAGCCACTTGGTGAGAGTAACAGTCAACTTGAAAGGTAACAGAAACAACCACTAGACTGCATTATAACAATTTCCCTAAGTCTGTGGTGGGGGGTCATCAGGTGGGATGGCAAAATAGTTATAAGAGGTTGTTACTGAAACAACCTCTCATCTATTCTTTGATGTTTTTGACCCTATACAATCTATTCATTAGAGAATTTCATCCTTCTTTTTTTCTCTCCCACCCCCTACTTCTTGGCAATATGCCTTACAAAATGGTCTTTTTCAAAGCCAGTTAATTCTGTAATGCTACTGGTTCACTTCTGCCTCATTTTCCTGATCGATGCCAATAACCGTTTAAAAGAGATGGTTGATTCAGCTACAAACCAACCTGCAAAATTCCTAACCATCTGCCAACCAAGATGAGAAGCTAGAAGACAGAGTTAAATGATTTTTACTGATTAACTTATCTTCATGGCAAAACTGAAAATATAATGAAGGGACCAGAAAGTGGCTGATTCCTCATGCTATCCTCGACATTTATAAGAGCCAGATTAGGCCAAAAAATGGAGTCTTCTCATCATATTTGGGCAGTAACTACCCAGACTTCACTTTCCAGTCTTGATAGAGTTCAAAAGCATTTCAGAGTTCTTGTTGGAGAAAAGTTATTTTTCTTTCCTGTGGCAAGTCTCTTACTGCTCTATCGCTACTTCCATGGAAAGTGCTCAGATGAACTACATTCCCACCATGCTACCTACATAGTAGCAAACCACCTCCATTCCCTCCATATTCCATTGGCAAAAAGTAAGTTCCATTCAATCAGCTTCTTCCAACAAAACACTGCTCTGTGAAACAGACTCCCAAGAGGATGTTTTCCCCAATCACTACAATCTTAACCTATTCAAGTCCTTTAAATAGACATTTTATTAATTCTAAGTTTATTGAATGTAATTTTAAATAAAACAAGATTCCTCATTTGGAATGACCAAATCAAGTTGTGTCAGTACTTGATATTGAATCATTCTTTTGCAATATAAACTAATGTATATACTCAACTATAGTGCAAGTTTTTACAATCATTTTTCTTTTCTTTTCTTTTTTTTTACACACAAAAAAAATAAAAATAAAAAATAGGGGATTGCACAGGTGGAAAAAAAGCAAAAAAAAAAAAAAAAAAACATTTTTGGTGGCCGGTTTGCACTATATACAGGTAAATTATTTCTGGAGTGGTCAAAATTCAAGCAAAACAAAATACTATACATGAATTCGTCTTGTACACGAGTACATACGGTAATTTTCAAACAGGATATTTTAATGATTCCTTTAGTGTTTGTCTGAGAGGTTAGAGGGTAAGATTGAAGGTTATTGGAATCTAAGGTTTTATTTTAACAGAAGAGCCTATTTTAAATCAAAATAAAAGGTCTTATTTACAAGCATTCTCTGAAACCAAGAATATTCAGTAAATGAAGGGAGTCATCCAACTAAATGAAATCAATAAGTAGAAACACAATCTAGTATTATGTACTAACCACTAAACAGTACAGGTACTACCTGACCCTTAACAAAAAAGGGAATTTACACCATTTTGTTTTTACAAAAGACACACATTAGTACAGTTCTCCAACGACCAGCATAAATTGGAGAAACAATTACCATTCATTTATACAGGAAAGAAGTTTTCTTTTTTGAGTATTCCACTATATATATATATATATATATATATATATATATATATATATATCCTTAGACATAATATTCCACATACACATATTGTGTGTGTGTGTGTGTGTGTAACAACTGAGGGGCAGTGTGCAAAAGACCCCATTCACATCTCTATGGAAAAAGCAAACTACAAAGCAATCCCTTTCTTTCCCTCTCTCTTTGCACAAGTTGGCGAGGGAAGGTGCAGTGAACTACAAAGAGAACCACTCCCTAGGTCGACAGTTCACAGTAAGAACTAACTTGTATCAAATTTCGATACTCAGAATTTTGAAATTTAGCAGAAACCCAAGTAGAAGTTATTGTGCTTTGGGAACTTTTGCAGTAATAAAAATTTGGATTGTAAATATGTAACATTTATGAGGATAAAATACAGATATCTTTCCTTAGGTGTTTATAAATTGTACACTGTTCAATTTTTAACATTAACAACTATTTTAAATTACAAAATTGTATTTGGATTATACAAAAATTATTTACAATATATATATTACTTATAATACATTCCTTCTTGCCTCAATTTTGACAGCATGGATATACATGTACATTGTGTGTGTGTGTGTGTGTGTGTGTGTTTGTTTCAATGTGCAGGTCAAGGTTTGCCATTTGTTGTGGCTGATGAGGAAGGTTTGCACTATTTTTTTTACAATCATTGCAGCAAAGCCAAGCATAGAAAATAAATCTCCCATTATTTCCTGGTGTCTGGGAACACACACACACAAAAAAAAAAGTAACTGCACACAATTTCAGCTTAAGAATACTACTTTGCGATAGTTAAAAGAAAACCCATATATAAGTATTTTTCATCTGCCTTATTTTATTAGATGAGGTGTTATTTACATTTTGCCTATTGTCTTCACTTTTGTTGTTATCACAACATTTCGGCTGTTGAACTTTTCGACCTTCATCAAGTGCTTATCGATATAGTTAAGCCTCAAGGAATTTTTAACTGAAACCTTCATTTAGTCTAGAGGAGTAGATTCTCATTCTACTGCCCATATCTAGAATTGTGGACATTGAGGTCAATACCCAGTGGCAAAACAGTCTGTTCCATGATTAAACGCAAAACAAACTGCTGCCACTATCCTTGATATCAAGCACTTTGACCGATAAATATAACATATGTTAAAACTATATATATATATATATATATATATATATATATATATATATATATAGTACTGATCAGTTATTGTGCACTCACAAGCCAATGCTTTAATCCAAATCCACTGGTGACCATGTGTGGATGTGCATGTTGCATAATGATTAGTATAAAAAGTGGGACTGGAGTACCAGTTTCAAATTCTGACCAATTCTGTTTTATTCCCTTCACACTAATGCCCTTGGAAAAGGAAGTATAAATCAATCTTCCTCCAGATTTGGCTTACATAGCAAGGCAGACTTGACTGTCTTGCCCTTGGTGACATCTACTCTTGGAAAAAGAAAACTCAATCCAAAACCAGCTTGAAAAAGGTTGCATCCTGTCAAGCTATCTTACCTTAGATACACCTACTACTGTTACAGCTGCAGTACAAGTGATGCCCCTACAACCCTAATGAGTTCTGGTAATATTGAAAGAGGTTAAATGAGAATTATTGCCATGATTGCCCACCTCCTGAAGAGACATGACATAGAAGAATATTAAGAGTATTTATTAAAAAGAGAATTTAAGGATTGCAGAAAAAGAGAATCTTACTGATAAACAGCCAGATATCGGAAATAAAGCGTATTTCTGAAATATGATATTTCCAACATTTTTTTTAATCATTTTACCCCAAGCAAAGCAATAAAGCCACTAAGATGCAAAGAGTTACTGAGTATAAGAACAAAAAATAAGAGAACAATAAAAGAACAGAAATTAAGACAGAAGATAATGATAGACATTGCATTAAAATTTTTGAAGATCAAAGTTGACTGGAAAGCAAGAAGGCAGAAGAGAGTTCCACAAATGTGTGGCTGCTTATGATCTATTTGATAGGGGGTTAGCTGTATGTCCTCTCTATGCTACTATACAGCGATGAGATATGGCCTCTCAGCTTGAGTACTGCACTCTTGAAACCATCATGGATTGGTCTGATCTTGTGTCCAGTGAGGAGTTCTGCTAGATGACCTCTGCATTACTCAGCACTGTATTCACTGGCTTGGTCATATCCTGTGATGACCTAATCTAATAACCACCCTACCAGTGTCATCTACATGTTCAATCTGCCATCTGCAAACTGGCAACGGCCTTGAAGCAGACCACACAACTACTGGAAGAACTGCCAAGACCTCCAGCAGATTAATCTAGCTCTGGAGGATATTTCAACACTCTGCCAAGACCACAAGAACTGATGAGACAAGGTAGCTCTTGTGGGCTCAAAACCTTCATTGTATAAGATTTAGCAGCAGCATCAGTTGAGCATCGCAAAGCAAGTCTGTCATCAGGATTCTTATCAGCCATCACAAAAAACAAGAAAAAAAAAAAGGAAAGATGTATTAAGATTGAGTGCCTTTTCCTTCGACCATGATTTAACAAATTATCAAATAGAGAAAAGGTAAGGGATTACATGTTAAAAGAGTTTCTCCCTCGTGTTATTTAACACAAGAAAAGAAAAACTTTCTCCTGGCAAAAAGACATCTAATTTGATTTTTAATAAGATGCAGAGACAGTTCATCTTTGGTATATTAGTCTTAAAAATGCTGTGAAAGCTAACACAGCAACACAACCAATTCAGCCCACTATATAATAATGATAACGGTCACCAAACATCCTTTCAAATCATGTACCCACTGTCATGAATATCACCTGTCTACATATATTTAATCTAAATATTTTAATCTGTCAAAATTGAACCATAAAAATGTAATGGAAATTCTCATCATTCATAATGAGATACACTTCTGGACAATTTTTTTTTCTTTTTTCAAGGTTCTTTGATGAAGGATCGAACTAAATATAATTTCATACATTATCAGATATTTTATCTTCCTTGCCATTAAGTCTCCACTTTTGTCTAAATTTATTAACTACTTGGAGCAAAGTATTTTTATTCCTTTCCAAGATAAAGAAATTTCTCTTGGTTATTAACAATTTGGAATTGAATGGGAAGATACTCGAGTAATCTAGGCAGATTGAAAAACTTTGTGCAACATGTTGATGAAGAAAAAAAAAAATAGAAAGTGTACAAACCATATTAAGGAATTTAAAAATATTGATTGTTAAGGTCTACTATGTGACATTGCAAATAATGGGGAAAAACAATTTGAAGATGTATTTCTGTGAATATCTGGGGAGGAGTTTATTTGCATTCAGATTAATGTCTTCATAGTTATTGTTATCACAATATTCCAGCTGTTGTGCTTTCCAGCCTTTTTCGGGTGTCTTTCAGTCAGAGCAAGCTTCAGAACAAAACCTGATATCCCAAGACATAGAACAAAAATGATATATCCACATAGATTAAACAAAGCATTTAAGTTGAAATTGTTTGAAGGTTAACAGACTACTGAAGAAGGCTGGAGACCACAACAGCTGAAATGTCATGAGTTCAAATATATATAATGTATTCAGTTACATATGAAGTCCTGTTTAAATGTGCTTAGAGGTCAGTTTGTTGTGTGATGGAAATTAGCGCTCTTCATTCAGGAGTATAAATAATGTCCAAGTTTCATATTAAACAGTGATCAATATGTAGGATTTTTGTCATTAGAATCTTGTGTGCCAATTGAAATTCAAATATGCATGAAAGCAGTGAAACTTTGCAAACATTCAATGCATTCAAAGAATAAGGCAAAAAAGGATAACTTTTCTCAGTACCACAAGATGGTTCATCAGACTCCAATTTGGCACTATCAGACTTCTAATAGTACCCCCCAGACACACACAAAAAAAAAAAAAAAAAAAAAAAAAAAAAGAACAATCAAACCAATGCTAAAATTGAAGTTGATCTGTGCAAATGGATGAAAGCTAGTTTAGTTCAGTTAAGACTGGTATATTTCATGACAATTCACCCCATATATTGGGTTATTTTAGGTTGAACTTTTCCTCAACACCCATTTTATTTAGTTTTTTTAATATATGAGCCAATAGGCATCTTTGTTTGGGAATAGATAAATTGATTGTTTAAATTCAAGTTTGTAAGCATTTACTTGGTAGATAGCCCCTTTTTTTTTTTAGATTGGGGGAGAGTGGATCAGTACTCCACTGCAGAGCATGCAGTCTGCATATTCTAGGGCCCCACCAACAGGGTCTGTGGATTAAAAGTGAACCAGAAAGTTCAGGAACATTTTTAAAAAATAGTTCATGAAACATTCTAGAAAATGTGTAGCTCTCAATAGTGCCAATGCCAAAAAATAAACAAATAATTTTTAAGAGAAACAGTTTACTTCTTTTTCAGACAAAGTACCATGCATTTGTCTGGTTTAAAAACTACTTTAGAGAAAAGGACTTACCTAAAATAAATGAAGGTTCACTGTAAGCAACAAAAGAATGGTTTGAGATGGTAAACACTTATTAGGTTGAGACATAAATAATTTCTGTTTTTGGGAACCAATTGTAATGACAAATCTATCATACTAATTACGTGTGGCAGTTAAGAATAAATTTGGACTGCATTAACATACAACAATGTTCAACAAAAAAGATAGTGGATTGAAAAAGTAAATCTCCACAAGTGACCCCCATTAAAGTCATAGGAAAAAAAAAAGAAAAAAAAAAGGTAATGTTATGCATATGTGGTGGGATCATCAGGTTATTATTCCTTTAAAGTTCTTAAAACAAAATGAAAAACTAAATGCACATTTAGAAGACCAGCAGCTGTAACCTGTCTGAAAACGTTTGGTCAGAAAGCTACCCAGTGTTTTTCCCAATAGGAAAAATATTGTCCTCCATGACAATGCAAGACTGCTTACAACAAAAATAACAAATTTCAGAATTATTGTTCTGTTCTACCCCTATATGTCATATTCACCTGACCTTGCACCAACCCATTAATACTTTTTTTCAGTTGCTTTCAATACTTTGATGGGGAAAACTTTCCCTAACAAAAACTAGATTCAAGAGTTTGTCACAAACTTTTTCACATCAAAACCTTTAGAATTTTACTCCAAGTGTATCGTAGAGCTACTTGTTAAGTGACAACAATTCAATTATGGTGAGCACATAATTGAATAAAATGTAGTTGTATTCTATTTTTGAAGAAAAAAAAATTAACAAAAACAAATTATTTTAGACTTATTCTAGGTTTTATGAATGAAACATTTTTAAAAATACAGTAAAATCAAAAAGAAAAAAATTGCTTTCTTAATCTCACACATAAGATATATGAATGAATACCTTGTGACTGCAAGACAGACAATGTAGCTATAAAGAACAGATAATGTAGCTATAAAGAACAGATAATGTAGCTATAAAGAACAGATAATGTAGCCTCAACTACTCTCCAAACTCTATCACAACACAAATTGCATCAGACAAATAATATCAGCTGCCACAAAACAAAGACTAAATTTCACACCACCCAAATCGACTATGAGAAAATTTATCAAGAAAATGCAATCTGACACAACCTCAAGGATCAATATGCAAAAAATGAAAGTTTCAACTGAAGATATTTCATGCCATCTGTTTACCTCAACATTGCAGGCTTGTAAAAGCTCTTCAAACATGGTTCATGAGTTTGTTTCATTTTGTTTGTTTAGGTTTCAGTGGTGAAGAAGGGGACTAAAAAATTTTATGATTCAAGCTGTTGAACAACTGACTTTTCAACAAACTACAATTTACTTTTCAATAAGATGCTGGAAGAGGGAAATAATTTTTTATAAATTTGCTTAAAGCTAAATTTTGTCTGCATATTCCCACTTTACATCATCAGTAGAAGAGATGGAAAAAAAAAATTTAAATTGCAAAAAAAAAAAAAAAAAGCCTTTTTATATATATATATATATATAAAATATTTCACTCCATGCAAGACAAGAAAGTTACTAAGACACAAGGGGTGACTGAATGTTAAAGGATATGAGAAAAATACTATTAAAGAAAAATAAAAGAACAAGAATTAAGACAGAAGATAATGATTGACATTGTATTTAAATTTTTGAAGATCAAAGTTGATTGGGAAGCAAAAAGCCAGAAGAGAGTTCCACAAGCAAGAAATGCAATAAAAGAAACTGTTAGCATTTCTAAATATGTAATAGGAGCACCAGACCATATGCGGCAGTAATATACGGTTTATAATATTAGTGCTAATTTCCACAGCAATATTTAAAGCCTATTTTAATAAATTGTTTATATATCGCAATTTTTTAAATTTGAATTAGAAATTTTTTTGCTGATAAAATTTTTCAAATTCATTGTGTTTATACAGAAGAAATTGATATTTATTTTGTCAAAATTCAACTGTAAATTAGAAAACCTACAGCATTCATAATAAGCAATGTTGTCATCTGCTATTTCACATTCCTACAAATTATTCAAATGGAATAATAAAAAAATAAAATATGGAATTATCCAAATAAATCAAAATCATCTGTTTAATTAAATTTTCTTAAAACTGTACTGAATTAAACAAGTGAAATTACTTCCTAAATTCATTATTATAACTATTAATGTAAAGAGAAAAGTTTCTCTCCCGGTTAGCGCTATGTAGCCATGTTTAGAGCAGGAAATTCAAATGGATTTAGAACAATTGCAAAAAAAACTTCAGAAAATACGTCTTGCAGAAGATGTTTATACAGAAATTTTACAGAAGGAAGAGATCTATGTTTGTAAAGTGGATATCTGGTTAGTATTCTGAAATATAGTGAAAAGGGTGCATGGTGGGGGTAAGAAGCACTACAGCTCCATATAAATGAATTCACTGATAGAGTGCTGGATTAAGGGGTAGTATTACAAACGGTTTCTAGTATAGAGAACTGAAAACATTAGTCCAAGAACTACTTCAAAAGTCATTTTATTTTCTAAGAATTCCACCCATCCCTCCATTCTTGGATAAAATACCTGTTGATGACAATAACATTGTGGATGATCATTCTTCAAAGAGATTATCAAAAGGTGTTAAAATCTATTTTTTTGGGGGGGGGGGTTTACATAGTATCAGCATCCTCACATCTTTGTACACTTTCAAGTGCTTGGATTTTTCATTCAGTTATCCTTCTAGCCTCTAGTGAACCATGGCTAGAAAGCCCAGTCTACCCATCTATTTCATCCATATTTAGGGAAAGAGATGAATTCATACCTTCCCCAAATGTATTTATGCAAAAGTAACAAACTTGACTAGAATACTTTGTGAATATGCAGGTAATGTTGTTATTTTTTTTTTAAATATATCTGTTGAATCTCTAAGAATATTAAAAGAGGAGAAATAAAAAATATATAACAAGTCATAAAAATATTTAAATTTGTCTCCTGTTAACAACTTCAGTGCTATTTTTCTCCCCATTGCTATGTTTCAGCCAACAATAGAAATAGATGAACATGAATTCACCAGAGAGCAAAAGGACCATTATGAAAAAAAAACAATGAGCATCAGAGCAGAGTGAAGAGAGGATAAAATGAAGACAAGGTGCTAATTCCAAGGAAGAGATGATCTCTACTCATGAATGCCATTGTTTCATGTTTAATAAGTAACGAAAACACTAAAAAAATTTTTGCTGATGAACCTGGCAAATTAATTTACTTTTATTAGTTTTCAGATTGATTATAAGTCTTTATTGGTGAAAATGGTAAACAATCCGATGAGCAATTTTCAAGTTTGGATGCTTTATTGCTTTAATAGATTTCCAGGAACAATAAACAAAAACATTATTATCTTAAAATATCCAAGATATCTTTTTCAATTCTACATTTGAATAAATGTATGGTTTTTTTTTACTTTAAAAACACAAAATAAGGGAAAAAAATAGGAAAAACAATGTTGAATTTTTTTTTTTATTTAATCCACTCAATTTAGTCACAGTCAAAAGTGATATCTTAAAAATAAATAAATTGAAAAATTATTCTTTCAGTATAAAAGAAAAATTCCCAATATCAATGGGAACAATCAAATTTAATATCAATGACTTTGTAAATTTGGTACAAAATATGGAATATTTTTTCCAAGTTCAATGACAATGGTCCAGTTAGTATTTACATTTCCAAAGATTGTGTAGCTGGACAAAAAGTGGGCAATTTCAATGTTAAATTTTTCTAATATATTTTTAAATAAATGCAAATTCTTATGTATATATTATTTATTTTAGGATATTAAAAACAAAAACATGTTTGTTTTTGTTTTAAAAAAAAAAAAAAAAAAAAAAAAAAAAATCAGTACACAATTATGTTTCGGCACAACAAATGTGCCTACTAAGACGATGTTAAACGACTGGTGAGTGAACGATTAATTTAATTTCAAAAGCAGAATACTTCCTCTTTTTGCAAGAAGAAAAAAAAAAGAAAAGTTTGTGGGTTTTGCCGTGATTGAACAATTGAATGTGATTTATGCTAAATTGAGACTCATTGAAAAATTTTTTTTAATATAGGTCATGACACAAAGTTGTCTGCATATAAATCCTAGACAATTTCCTTACAGATACAAATGGTTACATTATTTCGTAAGATGTATAGAAGTCTGGCGTTCAACTTACCTAATAAGTAAAAGCTAAAGAGGTAGGGCAGTAATTTAACCCAATGCTAACCTGTTATATGCTTGTTTAGATTCTTACATAAAATTTTGTAGTTGATAAATAAAAGGACCTTTTAAGAAACTGGTAAATAACTTAACCATTTAAAAACCAAAAAAATAAAAAAAACTCAGCAAAAATACATAATTATGTTGACAAACTAATATGCAACTGTTAAGTAAAGAGCATCCAGATAAGATGTTAATAATACCAACTAATCAATGTAAAATGTTAAAAATACTAACAACTGTACATCCATATAAGATGTTAATACTACTAACTAAACATCAATACAGAGCTATAGTAAATCAAAATGAATCTTACAAATAGAATAGTAAGCCATGTAAGTAAGGTGCACCACAGTTCATCTACTGATTATTACTATAAGTTATCAAATTCAAAGTTTAAATATATTGCAAGGTAAAAGGTAGATTATGCCTACAATTTACAGTCAATTCACTTTGATTTAATAAGATTTTATCAGAAAATCTGATAATTTCTAATTTTTTTATAGAGAGTTCACTTAAAGAATTTTTTTTTTAATTTTCCATTTTACCTTAAGAATTCTATGAGCTTCGTTTAAATTCCAAACATTTTTAGAAAGAGATGTAATATTTTTTATAAGTACTATTGGTGAAGGACAAGATATGTTGATACCACCTAGTCTTGAAAGAATTCTTAGAACTACAAATTTAAAATTTTTCAATAGTCAGATTCTCTATTGTAGAAATAGTACTTAGATAATCAAGAGAATTGGTTAAACATTAGTTTCGTAATAGGCATTTGTTAGAATTCTTGCAATTACGCTTGTTAATATTATCAACAGTATTTATCTTGGCATGTGCATTACTATCCAACTTTTTAAATTCGTTTAAAATTTTATTATTGTGTTTCTTTATAATCTTCAAGATTATCAGTGAAGCTATAACTTAGATTTAATGTATTTCTGTTAAATATTTCACTAAGGTTACTTTTAGGAAAATGTTTATCAATTAAATAGAGGAACTTCTGGTCTAACTTATCTTACTGACCATTTAGTTAAAATGGGGGTGTGTACCAAATGATTTTCCTATTCTTATTTCTTTTCCTTAGATCAATATTATCATATTTTCTATACTTGATTTTAGCAAACTTGTAACCACTATTTTTTAAAGCAGTATTATAAACACCGCTGAATTTATCAAACACATCTCTTGTCAGAGGAGTTGTTGCTAATCTTACATTTTATAGATGAGGGTATGTTTGATAATATAAGTCAAGAAAAACCCTAAAAATCCAATTTGGTTAAAATTTATTTTGTGAATATTACTATATTCATCTCTTCAGACTGAAAGTTATTAATAAATTTAAACAGGAACATTGTTTTTAGTAGAGACCAACTTGGCAGAATATATTCCCCTGAAGCAAAGTGGGGTGTAGGGACAAGGTGATCACCCAAGTGAGGAACAGGTGTCATAGCTGAAGAAAGCTTGGAATATATATATATATATATATATATATATATATATATATATATATATAGATAGATGTGTGTGTGTGTGTGTGTGTGTGTATGCAGAAAAATAGGAAAGAACATGTTAGGTAAATAATCCGGAGTTCTTTAGTATTTTTGTTTTTAAATATGATTCCTTCGCTACATGAGAGTTCTCATGTTTCAAATACGAGAGCCGAAACCCTCAATATAATTATTAAAATTGAATCGAGGTATCAAGCCCTGTTTCATCCTCAAAAGAAAATTTAGGAATCTCGTTTTTGAAACATGAGAACTCTTATGTAGCGAAGGAATCATATTTTAAAAAAAAAAAAAAATTATATATATATATATATATATATATATATATATATATATATTTTGAAAAAGCATTGAAACTAGTTGTATTTATTAGACAAAGATAATAATCTGTATGGTTCTTGCTCTCTCCAGGCCATTGCGATATTTTTTCTTGTCATGAAACTATGCAGTTAATCTATTGTAAGAGGATTTACAATCAATGTGTGAGGCTCAGGATTTGTCCTGGTCTCCAATTTTACAGTCAAAATAATGAAAGTTCTCAGGAAAGAAGTAATTGTCCGGTGCTGTGCAACTATCGTGAATTCCCCCCACCGCCACATATAACAGAATGAATATGCTTTGTTGATGCATCTTCGGTGTTTCAAAGTGACTAAAGCTATTGTAGAGATAGGTATTGGCTCACAAAAATATGGAAAACAACATAATCATTGAACATATATAGTTATGTCCATGCATACTGGGCATTCGAATTTGAGAAAGGATTTTCATTTCACCACAATGACATTTAGCCTGCAGGAACAAGCAGATGTCAGTTTTTTTTTAAAAAAAGAATTCCTAAAATTTAAAATAATTAAAAAATAAAAAATAAAAAAAAATAATGTCCTAAACAGAACACATCTGGCAACCACTGAGCCCACCTGTAGTTTCTACTGCAACTGTACTGAGCTGACCTTAGTTAAAGTATTTGGGCCAAGAGTTCATTCTCTGGCATGGTCAACAATTTGAACCCTGCCAGTAAGCTCAAACTTTTAGTGGTGATGATGACTTGTGATTTTGTGCTAACACAATCATGGACAGCCTCTGAAAAAGTTCCATCTACTCAATTTTCACTCTCAAGGCTTTGGTCAATCCATGATTTCCAAATGCTGAGATTGCGTTCCTTGGCCAATATCATTAAGAAGTCACCTTCTTGACAATTTAACCATGAGGAGATTCAAACCCAGCTTTTATAGTCACAAAGCAAAGGTTCCAACCACTCTGACACACATTAAATGTGTACGTACATACAGATGTGTGTGTGTGTGTGTGCAAAATTTCAGAAAAAAATATACCTTTAAAAGGACTATGAATAATTGACAAATGGAAACTTAGATGATGCATTTCGTTCTCTGGGGGACTTTATCAAGGCAAATACAAGGAATTTATTTTGTAACAAGTATTTATAGACAACAGCATAAATGTTGCTAGTTTTTTTCAAATTTTTGAAATGTGCAAAAATATTCATCAGGTTAGCTGAAAAGTATAGGTAAAATAAAATATGGAGGACACTAAGTGACATAATTTAACGTCTAATAAACAAAGGTGAGTAAAAGATGTTCTTGAAAATTTTTTTATACAAATGCATATTTAAATTACTTTGGGATTACTTGATGTGTTATATATTTGAAATAACATGAACTTATGAATTTAAGCATTTTCTTTTCATTTTTAATATTCTTGTTGTTGTGTATGTTGGCTTGGGATAAGAGGAATTCTTTCAGGAATGGAAATATTTGAATACATCTCTATTGCAGATTTATATTTTGATAAGATTCTGGAGAATTTTTCATATACATACACAGGCACGTATATCTATTCAAGCCACACAGTTGCAACTTAGCTCCTCCAATAACAAGTATATATAATACAAATTGTATAACAAGAATTCAAACATTAAAATCAATAAAGAAGAGAGAAAGAAACAATTATCTTTGAATATTCAATAAAGATAGATGTGCTTCGGGAATAATTTCCCATAACATCAAGGATTGATTAGAGAAAAATAACATAATTGCATCCTTTATTATTGATTCTGTTTGTAATATTTAGAAGCTAATTAAAAAGGGGGGGGGGGTAAATTAAAAATAAAAATAAAACAAAAATCAATTCAGGCAATTCTAAATTTTCCAAGTAGACACAGTTCAAGGTTCTAATTAATTTAACAAAAGTGTTTTCGTACGGAAAACCATTTTCTTTAAGCCTCTGAAATACCAATGAAATGTGGAGTGAATACTTTCCTGAGAGAGAAAAGAAAATGAGGGCCTTTATTTTCTGATGCTTTCAAGAGATGAGCCAAGTATTGAGTAAAACCTGGGAAACACCAAGAAAAATGAGAGATAAACCAATTCAAATACACTGAACATAGAGGTAGTACCTCACATGGTAAAAAGATGGTTACTTTCTTAAGAAATTAAAAAAGAATTGTTAAAAAATTACTAAAAGACGGATTGTCAAACTGCTTCGAGATAAAAGGCGGATTGTCAACCTGCTTCGAGATAAAAGGCGGACTGTCAACCTGCTTTGAATTAAAAGGCGGACTGTCAAACTGCTTTGAGGTAAAAGGCGGACTGTCAAACTGCTTTGAGGTAAAAGGCGGACTGTCAAACTGCTTTGGGGTAAAATGCGGACTGTCAAACTGCTTTGTGATAAAAGACGGTCTGTCAAACTGCTTTGTGATAAAAGACGGTCTGTCAAACTGCTTTGTGATAAAAGACGGTCTGTCAAACTGCTTTGTGATAAAAGACGGTCTGTCAAACTGCTGTAATGACATTTGAAAAAAAAAAGAAAAAAAAAAAAAAAAAAAATCAAGCAATTCAGATGTTATGAAATTATTTGCAATCACTATTTGAATCAATCTTGTATTTTTTAAAAGTGAACAATTTCATATCACAACTAAAATCAATGTGGACAGAATTACAAATTCTGACAATTTATGTACTAAGATTTGTAATGCTACCAAACTGATGTATCAACTTTTCTTTTTTTTTTTACAGCTTATCAAACCTTTAAAAGGTTATTTAAAAACAAATTATTTGTAGATTTTAAGAATTTTGGAGAAATAATGACTTACTGATATGTCAGACTAATTAACCCATAGTTGGTGGGAGAAGTGATGGATTCATACATTTCCCCAAGAGTATTTGGACACAAGTGAATATAAAAAGATATTATTCATTACACTATCCACATACACCACCTGTAAGCAGTCACCCATCTAGGTACTCACCAGGCTCAACTAAAATGCAGCAATTTCAAAATATTCTTGTTTATTTTAATCCATTATTGCCCAACTTACCATTTTTGTAATTGTGCTCATTAGATATCACCAGAAACATAAGACAGAATTTTATATTTTAATATGAGATTTTTATTTTTATTTTTATAATTACTATTTAAAATTCTGTTGTCATCATCTTTGTTTTTATCACAATAACATGGACATTGTGCTCACTGGTTTTCTACAGGTACTTGTTGATCTTAGTACCGTTCAGGGAATTTCAAATTAAACCATTTATTTAATTGTTCTCGTTCCCCTGTCCATGCCCAGGGATATATATATATATATATTTAAATACTACTCAGTTGTTACAAGTCATTTCCCACTGACCAAGTTTGAACTCGCAATTGACCAAATTTACAAACCAACACGTTAATCCACTAGGGAACTGTCACATGGCAATAGTAACTGTGATTTCAGCCCCTGGACTGGGTAATGCAGACAGACTCATTGAAAACAGAGCAAGAATAAACTCAGCAGTACTAAATAAAGAACAAGATGAGATATCCCAAGACATGGACAGCGGAATGAGAACAATCAACATTTACAGATTAAATAAAGAACAAAAGAATAGAGAAAATATAAAAAATGAAACCAAACTTTGATTTTGCTATTGTAATAATGATACTCCATCTTTATTATAAGAGAAAATTTTATATATTATATATACTTTAAAAATCAGGAGATCAATTGAATTCACTACCATAGCATATTCAACTGATCTCCTGATTTTTTTTTTTAAGTTAAAAGCTCTAAATGTTATTTTTACTTTTAATTTTTTTCTCCACACATATATAGAGCACTTTTTAATACCATATAAGATTTTTTTAACGGCTGCTGCTGCTCTTTTAATAGATAGCTCTTTGTAAGAGCTGAGCACTATGGTAGTCAGCATGGCTTTTATATAGTACATACATAATGCATTAAAAATTCCCTTTCTCTACCATGTGTCGATAGCCTAAGGGTAAGAGTCTCTGACTGATGTCAAATCAGTCAAGTTTCAATCCCTGCTTGAAGCAATTTGGTTTCTAGCCATACTGATGAGCTGTGGTACAGCAAAACAGGCCATCTGTGGATGACATTTATAACAGGATTTAAAAAAAAAAAAAAAAAAAAAAAAAAAAAAAGCAAACCAATTATGTTTTGTGCATATATTAGAAATATGGTCAATGGCCGACTCAATTAACAGATTGGGTTGTATAAAGAAAGTCGGTGAGTAACTCGACTAAAAAGAATCAATAATACACAAGGCAATGACAAAGATAAAGCTTCACTGAGTCATATCTACAAAAAGTGTGTGTATCCAAAACATACCCATCTGACTAGCTAATGCTTGCTCAAGTACATTTGTATTTATTCAACACCCACAGAGCCCACCTGTGGATTCTACTGCAACTGTACTGAGCTGACCTTAGTTAAAGTATTTGGGCCAAGAGTTCATTCTCTGGCATGGTCAACAATTTGAACCCTGCCAGTAAGCTCAAACTTTTAGTGGTGATGATGACTTGTGATTTTGTGCTAACACAATCATGGACAGCCTCTGAAAAAGTTCCATCTACTCAATTTTCACTCTCAAGGCTTTGGTCAATCCATGATTTCCAAATGCTGAGATTGCGTTCCTCGGCCAATATCATTAAGAAGTTACCTTCTTGACAATTTAACCATGAGGAGATTCAAACCCAGCTTTTATAGTCACAAAGCAAAGGTTCCAACCACTATGCTACACATCAAAACGCTTTCACCAGCATAAGCTTCGTTCAATCTTGAATATCAAATGGATTTACTATGTTATCTACACCAAAGTCCTGGAAAGAATTAATAGTCAAAGCATCAAATCACTGATTATTAAACAAGTTCTTTGATGGTCAGGACATGTAGCAAGAATGGAAGGGTCAAGGTTTCCACTTCAAGTTTTATTCAGTGAGCTCACTTCAGAGAAAAGACCACAGAATTGCCCTCTTCAGAAGAAGATACAAGGACCAACTCAAAACAACATTGAAAGTCACTGGACTTGAGCCTAAATCATTTGAAACACATGCACAAGACCATACCAACTGGTGATCTTAGGGTTACGGTCTTAAAAACAAAAATAATTAAACACCGTCTTCGATGGTTAGGACATGTAGCAAGAATGAAAGAGTCAAGGTTTCAATATCAAATCTTATTCAGTGAACTCACTTCATGTACAAGAACATACCAACTGGTGATGTTCTATCACCTTTGGAACCAAAAACTTTGAAGCCACCAAAGAACATAGTCAAACGACAAGAGAGAAAGGCTTGACAAATTTGACCTCATCCTCAAACAAGATTACTATGCAGTCAATGCTATTGGCGATCAGCAAAGAAGAAATTAAATTCTTAGATACGAGATAAAGTCTGGCAAATGGCCACAATTATGGAGCATCGGAAGTCACTACCACTGACCATCTTCGAAGGGACCAGAACAGAAAAGGAAGAAGTCAAACAAAAAGAGAGAAAGGCTCAACAAAATCGACCTCATCCTCCACGAACATTACAATGCAATCAATGCCTTCGGCTCTTCCATGCAAGAATTGGTCTACTGAGTCATCAATGCCATCATCATAAAGGAAGCGATCAGAAAAGAAATTAAATTCTTGGATATAATTGTGCATGTGCGTGTGTATGTATAATTTCAGATATATTCTATCTGTAAAAGGACAATATGAATAAAGACAAAAGGAAAACTTTGGTGATGCATTCTGTCACCTGATGGAATTTAACAAGGCAAATGCAAGGACTTTATTTTGTAACAAGTATTTATAGACAAGAGATTAATTTTTTGTTCAAAACTGAAAAAAATAAAAAGGAAGCCAAATTGATGATTTTGCTATTGTAATAATAATGTTCCATGCTTGTCCTAAGAAAAGAGGTTTAATTATTGTAATAATGATACTCCACCCTGATTGTAAGAAAAGAGATTTGGGAAAAAAATAAAGAAAATGAAACAAAAAAAATAAAGAAAATGAAACAAAAAAAATAAAGAAAATGAAAAAAAAAAAATAAAGAAAATGAAAAAAAAAAAATAAAGAACGAAAAAAAAATAAAGAACGAAAAAAAAATAAAGAACGAAAAAAAAATAAAGAATGAAAAAAAAATAAAGAATGAAAAAAAAATAAAGAATGAAAAAAAATAAAGAATGAAAAAAAAAATAAAGAATGAAAAAGAAAAAAAAAAGCAACTAAATTTATTTTAGACATTTATTAGAAGTATGGTCAGTGATGTCAAACTGACTCATCGGGTTGTATAAAATGAAATAAAATCAATAATACACCAGGCAAGCACAAATGTAAAGCCTTACTGAGTCATATCTACAAAAGGATAATGACAAGCTGAAGTGAGAAAAATCTAATGAGCCTTATTAACTGTAATATCTTGAAAAAAAAAAAAAAAAATGAGAATAAAAGATAATTTCTTCTTTCTCTGCAAGGGGGGGGGGATAAAAGAAAATTATATATATTTTGGATAAGGTATTTTATTGCAGAGATGAAGAATATTAAAATCAATAAATTCTGGTTTTAAAAAGATTTGAAGAATAATAATACTAATGTGCTAATACTGTTGGAAAAGGTATGAATCCATCACTTCTCACTGCCTGCCAAGGGTAAATAGCAAGACAGACTGGGTTCTATAACCTTGGGTGGCAACTGATATGGGAGAAGGACAATTCTGAAATCAAAACCTGAAGGCCTAGTGTACAGACCTAGGGAGACCCACCCCATATTCCATGGTCTTCAGCTGTTCATCAAGTACTTAGAGGGGTGATGGGAGCCACCAAGCTATCTGAAAGCCCACTGAATGAATCACGAGGAAGAAGCAAAGTCTAGTTATTCTGCTCTCAGGTCAACCACCAGGTGACTGAGAATGGTTGGGAGGGGGAGAGGACTTTACTAAGAAAAAGAAAAGGTAGGGGGATGTAAAGATTTGTGTTCAATAACAAATGTTTTTTTTTTAATCATTTCACCCCAAACAAGGCAATAAAACCAGTAAGATACAAGGGGTTACTGAGTGTTAAAAAATATGAGAAAACTACTATTAAGGAGAGAGAACAATAAAAGAACAAGAATTAAGACAGAAGATAATGATTGACATTGCATTTACATTATTGAAGATCAAAGTTGACTGGGAAGGAAGAAACTGAAAGGGAGTTCCACAAATGATAAATGTGTGATAGAAGAAACTTAGCAAAGAACTTAGTTATATCTAAGCCATTTCAACTCTAAAACTATGAGACCTTGATGCCAATCTAGTACTGCACTTCAATTCATAAAATCTAGGTATCATATAAGATGGTAATTCCAGGCAGATCACTGGTTAGGTTCTCTATCATCTCCTGAAAGTAACCAGATGTTGACTTGATTCCAAATGGGAGTTGTTACCGCAGGAGAACTCCACAGTTAGTGCTGAGAGCTAGCCTATGCTGACTGTTGCCACCTTGATCTGGTTGTAGGCATCAGCAAGGTCAATCTTTGTGTAACTGTATCCACCTCCTAGCTTCTGCAACAGTTCCTCTGGGAGTGCCATTGAATGATGTTCATCTAGTCGATCGTTGATGCCTACTGAGTAGTCACCACAGATCCGCAACTTTGGCTTCAGGGTGCCCAGACTATGGGCCTTATGAATCAGTACGACAGGCATTCTGTATTCACTGAATTGGATTTGCTTCCAGACTCCTTTGGAGATGCCTTCTTCATAACCTTTGATCAGGTCATCCCAAAGAGTGAATGGAACTGGTTATGCCTTGTGAAAAACCAGCTTGAACTTCACTTTCAGTTCAAAATCCTTAAGACATTCCAATTCTTCTTTGAAAAGATCTGGGAACTCATCACAGAGTGTGGCTATGTTGTTGTAGGGAAGCATAAGGCTCGTTAGAGGCCTTGGGATGTGATGTTTTTACATCCTCACTTGCGTTTTGATTTTTATGCATCTCAATCCAAGAGCATTGTCCAGAGAGATTCCCAGTGTTTGGGTAGTGTTTCATCCCAACAAGTTCAGGCCAGGTATCTTTGTGACGATATAGGGAATTGAGCTTTGTGTACCTGTTCTTGGATCCTTGGTTTGGCCCATAAAGTTCCCAACACAAGCAGGTTGTGCTTACTGTCAGACTCATAACAATGTCAGATATCATCCAGTTTCAGTTCTCCTAGTTGTTTCCCGACTGGCAACAAATGAAATTGCCCATAGTTGCAGCATCCAGTTCTGTTGGTCCTGGATTGTGATTAACATAAGTATCATCAAGAACTTCACCGAGGATCATTTTGACAAGCTCTGCTTTGGTGATTCTCTTCACAGAAGGTTGGAAATGATGTTGCCATCACTGTTGTTATGTCTTCCTACAAACAGCTTCTAAATGCCCTTTCTTGTCACAAAAGTGGCATTTGACTTCTTTATAGGAGCAGTCTGTCACTTTATGAACATTTCCACATCTTTAACAGTCAGTGTTTGTGGAATTAGGCTGCTTGTAGTTTTTCATTGACCCTTGTTCTGGCTCTGATTGACCTTGTTGACAAGCCTGGTCTTGGATCCGAAAACAGTTTCCTTGGCAACCTTCACCATGTCTTCGGTCTCAATAGCAACCCCCGGGCTGCACAGGCAAAGTCCAGCTCTGTGTCCTCGATCTTGAAGAGAGCCTTCAAGATTCATATGCTCTGTCAACAATGTGACATCTTGTGAGTCAGTGATCAAAGGAAAGTCACAAGTAATAGTGTCTTGACATATACATGCTGCCAGCTCTTGGAGAGTTTAACCTGGCTTCTATTACATATCACTCCAGAAATTGAAACATTCTCGCACAATGTTCTTTCATAAAGTTGACAATTTCCTCAATTGTCAACTTGTTAATCTCCTTGTGCAGATTCTGTTGAGTAGCCAAATTTGCCAGTTGTTCATGATGAAAATAGATGGTAGCCAGCTTGATTCATCAAGAAAACCTGGACCTTGTGCTGATCAGTCACATGTTGGCCACAACAAAAGTGCAGAATCTTGACCAGCAATCAGGCCACAGTTCTGATGGCAAATCAAAAGCAGCAAATGGTGGGATAGCAGCTAAAGTCGGAAGATGAGAACTTGGACTGGAATCCTTTTCGGAAGTCTGAAACTGAATCAGGCTTCTCGAAGCCTCCAGGTCTTCTGTGCTGCAGCATTTGTACCTCTATTCGTTCCCTCTCAAGTTGTGTGAATAAACTTCATCAGCTTGCCACTTTGTTTTGCCATTGTTTTAAAGTAAAGATTATCAACAAGGATAATCATTCTCATCCTATCAGCAACACCAATTTGAACATAGTTCTTATGCGAGTATTAATCAGCATTCAAAGTACTTATACAACTTGTCCATATTGGGAGATATGAAATGTTAGCATAGAGTGGCAGATGTACAAATCCGCCTTTTTGAAATTGGCCTAACTCAGAAAAAACAGTCGTAACTCAGGCCACAGTCAAAAGTCCACCACAAAATTTTGTAATTGCCATAATGGAGACACATTTGTAATCTAATTTTTAAAACATTTTTTTTTTTTTGAAAATTTTAAGTTCAAGTGTTATGGTTAAATTATCTTAATCGACCTTTAAACAAAAAATACATCACCACCTAGATCTATTCAAGTAATTTAAAATGGTACATAATTTAGCTTTGTAGGTGAAAAAGCAACTGATTAATATGTAAATTTTGAGATTATTTTCCAAAATTCACCTCTTTTGGCAAGGGTCATATCTCAGGAATCCTCTGACCTAGAGATGTAAAATAGATATCATTCAATTTCTATCATGAAGCTCTATAAGTGTACCAAATTTGAAAAAAAATCTGTCGGTGATGGTCAAACCTGAGTTGGTTACATACAGAATGACTCTTGTTCGTTTTATTTATATGCTTATTTCATTGTACCTCATTATATATAAAATTTTGTTTGTAATATTGTAATCCTGTTGTGATCTGAAGATGCCCTTTTTAACCACTAACAAAAAAAGACAAAAAAAAACAGGTAAATAAATAATGAGATTCAAGCAAGGCCAACACATCACCAGAACATCCACAACAGATGAAAAGCATCTGAAATTGGCATCTGGTATTGCCTTCCTTCAAGACAGTGCCAGACCATACGTCACTTTGCAGATGCAACAGAAACTGATACAACTTTGCTGGGGCATCCTACAACACCCACCATATTCACCTGACTTTGCAGCTTCAAATTAAGTTTTAATCCCTACACGTTTTATTTTGTTGTTTTTTTAATCAATTCACCCCAAGTAAGGTGATAATGCCAATAAAACACAAGGGGTTACTGAGAGTGAAAGAGAATCAGAAGATTTTAGATGGAACAAGAAACCTAATCCCAAACAGAAAACAAGGGATAAACCTTTACTCCTGCTTAAAAGACCAAATTGAAAGAACCTAAATTCTTTGGAAGACTGTAAAAACCACTTAAACCACCAGTTCATGATCTAGAAAGATGCCAAATTCTGGAAGGTTGTAATCATGATGCTGTCTCAAAGACGGAATAAAATGCACATACATTGTGAATAAATCTATATACAAATGATGGAAGTACAAGCTGCACGGACACTAAAATGATTGCCTCAAGGACACATTTAAGAAGATCAATATAAAAACCAGTGCTTGGGAAGATCTTTTGTCTGAAAGGTTGACTTAGAAGACGAATGGTATTAATGACTTTGACATAGGCAGGATTGAATACTCAGAAGTAAAATTTACTGCTCGCTACAAAGAACATAAGCCTCCTCCAAAGAAAACTCACCTGTGGAGAATATAGACATATATGCCTTTCAAAGGCTGGCTTGATTACTCACATACATGGCCACAACAACAACACAATCTATCACTATGATGTCCAACCCGGCTTGGTTTGGAATCTATACAATAAAGTAATGCATGTCAGCAAGTGTAATTTAACACTGCAAGTTGCAGCACCATGATACCAATGCAGCAACATATCTTTTTGGAGAATATCTACAGATGTGCTGAACGAATGTGGCTCTTTAGCCCAGCAAGAGACCTACATACTCTGGCACAATCAGGACACTTAAGAGGTCCAACAGCAGGTGTTACATTATCATGCAATTTAAAATGTCGCATGAAACCATTTCTGAACCTGCAAGTCTTACAGCCAATATCACATTTCAGTTGCTGGACGTCTACAGCTTTATAGTCAATTGCCATCCTCTGTCAGTGCACTCAAGTAACTCTTTAGACCAGCCATCGACAAACACACACTACCACAATCTGTACACGTCAGATGAAAGGTGCCTGTGGGTGTCTTCAGCAACTTCAACGGGGACTCCATTACGCACATCTCTTAAGCCTTGTGTGCCTCCTCTTTTCCTCCTCAAAGTGACACCCTCCACTCCGAGCAGCCTTCTTCCAATTATTGCTATCAGATGCATATTCTTCTCAGTGCTCACAAGGTATGTTGCATTTCTTCAGTGCATCCTTGATGCAGTCCTTAAAGCGCATCTTAGATTTGATGGCATTTCTCATCCCTGTTTGCAGCTCACCATAAAACAACTGCTTTGGAATACGGCTGTCATCCATTCTGACATGCTGGCCCGCCCACCAAAGTTGATGTTTTAGTATCAAGGACTTAATACTATCAAAGCCACTCCTAGCACTTCTACATCACTGACAAACATTTGCCAGATAATGCCAAGGATATTACATCAGCAGTACTGGTGGAATCTCTCAAGCCTTTTCATTTGTCTACAGTAAACCACCAGTCTCACGTCTCGTAAGCATAAAGAAGTTCTGTAAGCACACATGCATGATAGACCTTTAGCTCTGTACTTACTGAAATTCCGTGCTGAAACCACAGATATTTATTCAGTTTTCCAAATGCATTGCTAGCTTTTTGTATGCAGTTTGAAATTTCCACATCAAGATCACAGAACATGCTCAACGTGCTCCCAAGATACACTAACGCGCAAACAGCCTTCAACCTTTTACCATGGACAAAGATGCTTGGTTCACGTATGGCTTCCTTGGAGCTGGTTGGTACATGACTACTGTCTTTTTCAACTAATAGTCAATCCCAGTGCAGTCCATGCCTTAGAAAAAGCATCCATGAGCCACAAGATCGCAGTCATCAATGACAAGTGAACCTTCAACTTTGCATCAAACCTCCTGATGTTAAACAGCCTTCTTGTTGAACGATAGCAAATGTAAATACCACGGTTGCAGTTCTTAAAGGCCTGTTCAAAAACGATAAAAGTACAGAGTAAATAGGGTCGGAACTGGAATGTTGCCTTGCTTAACTCCATTTTCAACTGTCACCGGCTCAGAGAGCTTTTCATCAACATTAACCCATGCCTTCATATCCTCATGAAACAAGCGAAGAATGGAAACAAACTATTTGGGAAATCCCAGCTTCCCTAAAATACTCCACGAAGACTTTCATGGTGTCAAATGCCTTTGTCAAGTCAACAAATACCTAGTAGAGATCCATATCCTGCTTGGCACACTTTTCTTGTGGTTGTTTGGCTGTGAAGACCATATCTACAGTGCCACATCCAGCCCTAAAGCCCAACTGTGACTCCAGAAGAGCTTCATTAGCAATGTGGCACGCCAAGCGATCCAGCAGAACTCCACAAAGAACCTTGCCAACAACAGCAATATGCCACGATAATTTCCACAGTCATCCCTGTCCCCCTTGCCCTTGTACAAAGCAAGCATCTTTCCAATCATCCGGAACACTGTTATTACTCCAGGCATCTAGCAACATCAAATGAAGCCAATGCAAAAGACTTTCTCCTCCATGCTTAAAAATCTCGGCATGCAGCCCATCCATTCCAGGTGACTTTTCACTATTAAGCTTTCTGACAGTACTTTCAACCTCCTCATATATTGGAGACTCTGCAAGAAAATTTTTAACAGGCTTTTCAGGTAAAGACTTCAACTTCTGAGTGCCTATTGAGAAGCTTGTCAAAATCTTCACATCAACAGAATATCATTGGGATCTCAAAGTTTTCTGCCATCCTTAGTCCTTAGGTGAAGTAGAAGGCCTGTAAACTACACAAAGTAGATTGTACATGCCCATACTATGCTTCACATCCAACGCAAGCTGTATTTCATCAGCTTTGTCACTCCACCATTTGTTCTTCATGGTGTGCAGATTTCGCTGTATATCAGCCTCATAATGACTCGTGTATATCTTGGCTTCAATTTCCTTCTTCTGATCACCAGGTAAATAACTATGAAGTCATGCCGATAAGAGTTTATTTTTCTCTTCCAAGAGATTTTCTATGTCCTTGTCATTCTGATCAAACCAATCCTGATGCTTCTTATCAGTAAATCCAACAACACATGCCTCGTAAACTGCCTCCATGAAAGAAGTCCAGTTATTTTCACTTACTAAAGCATCCATCTTATCGACTAGATTCTGCCTAACCTCAGAAACTTGCAGACAGCTAACATTCAGCCTCTTTGGAAGTGATACCCCTCCCTTGCCTTTCCTTTTTATGGACAGACAATGATTAGTCCAACATTCATCCCCATGCATTACATACACAGTATATAGATCCTGTAGATGACGGTGCCTCACAAGAACATAGTCAATCATGTGCCACCATTTTGATCCGGGATGCATCCATGTTGTTATAGAGTAACAATACATTTTTCATACAAGGTACATTCTAAAACAGTAAAACTGTCCAAATTCTCAGTCATCGAAGTATTGAATATTCTCTACAAATATGTTAAAAAAAAAAAAAAAAAACAAAACAAAACAAAACAAAAAAAAAAAACATTTCCATTAATTCTTTATCTTCTGCAAACAAATGCCACTCAGTGCATTGCAAATAAAATATCCTTATATAATATTTTCTGTTTCATCATGAACACTTTTTCATAGTTTTATAATCAATAACTACAATTGTATACATTATAACCATTCCCCCCTCCTAAATAGCATCATAGAATATGTTATCGTGTTCCAAGAAGTCTTTTAGGAGCCAATTTCTTGGGGGGGGAGGGGTTTTAACAGTATTGATATCTACAGGCATTTTAATCGTTGTTCTGGACAATTGCCATTCAATGCTACATTTTTGACCAAAAACTGTTTCATGTTGCTAGGAGTTTGGCAAATCTACACAAAATGAAAATAATGGTTAGCATAGGGAATTAACATAATGCCATTCACTTTCATTTTAATGTCAACAGGAATTTTTATTATCATATATATAAAAAAAAAAAAAAAAAAAAAAAAAAGAGAGAGTGAGTGGGGGCGTCAAAGAAACTGACACATTGCAATATACAGTAGCAGGTTGATCAAAAGTTCTGGATGTCATTAAGTATAAACTAACATTTAATATTTAATACCACTAATATACACATTTTCACTGAAAAAAAAAAAAAAAATAAATAAATAAAAAAGCAGTATAACAGGATGAAGAAAAGGCCCCAAATTTAATAAAAACATAGTTTTGTCATCAAAATGTTTATGCTATCATTAAGAGGAAAAACCAAAGTATTTTTCATTATTTTATCAAATTTTTCCACCCTTTCAAGCATGCTCAAAGTTTTGGTTAAAAATGTTTTTTCTTTACGTCAGCAGTCTACATAACATTGCCATTTCAGGTGAAAAACACACCGATTTGAAAATTCTTACAAAAATAAAATAATTGTTGGATTTTAATGAAACTTTCAGAACTTATTCACAAATTAATGAAATTATTTTTTATTTTTGTTTTTTAAGAAAATCTTGGTAAAAAAAATATTTTTTCTTTACATAAGTTACAAAAACACACACGCACGCACACACAATTTCATGAAATTTCGAGAAATTAAATTTCAATCGCAAAATTTGTTTTATTAGTTAAAAGCAGAACTCCCGGAAGAATTTAAATTGTCTTTTTTTGTTTTTTCTAAAACAAAACACCCAGTTACCAAAAATCTGCTCTGAATCATAAAATAAAAAATGCAATAAAAGTATGACATTATTTAATTAGAAAAGTTTTTAATTGCTTTTATTAATAAGATTTACTAAGGACACATAAGAAAAAAAATTTCAATGAATAATAAATTTTTACAGGAATTGTTTCCATTTTTTTAATTTTAATAATTTATATTATGAATTGTCTAAAATTCTGCATAACTTCAATCTGGTTAGGTGATATTGTTATTAAGCAAAAACTATATGTAATCAAAAATTGCAAAGCTCAATATAAATCGTTTACACCCAATATTTTTTCAATTTATTTTTGCTTTTTTATCTATATAAAATATTACATAACGTGCGCCTGATTGAAAGTATGGTTGACCATACATGACATAAGCAGAAAGTAAGAGCGATGACTATAATAAATTGAAAAATCAACATTCCTAAAATTAGATTATCGAGAATATTTTCCAACATTTTTAAGATTAATGAGTACTTAAAAATTATATAAATAATAATAATAATCATAAAAAAATTTAAAAAAAAGGCACCCACCAGTCATTTTCTTAAATTATGTTTTAAAAGATAAAATCTCCGTAGAACAATAGTAAAGAAGTTGACAGATTTTATCATCACTTGTTAAGTGACCTACAAGTGAAAAGTGATAAGTATATAATCACTGCTACCTGTTTGTTTTAAAAATCCATTTCTGTTATTTTAAACTTAAATATTTTTTCAAATCAGATTAATTATACTTTAAATCAGCTAATATTCGTCAAATAAAGTTTCAGAAAAGTATATTTTATTTTTGGAAGATTTTTAAAAACCGAGAATTAACTTTTGTTTACAAAAGTGTCGAAATATATCAAAAATGGCTGATTTTGTGAAAGCGACCAAAAAGTTGAAATTCCAATCAATATAATTTCTATTTGAAATACACCAGAGTATTTTGTTTACCGAAAATAGTAAATTTAATCATTTAGCTTTCAAGTAAAGCTAAAATGAAAGGATGCTTTTACATTTTTTTAAATAAATTTTAAACTTTAGGTATCGAAACTGAGTTACTATTGCCGAGGTATCTATTTAATATAAAATATAAAATAGAGCAACTTAAAATAAAGAATATGAAAGAAGAAAAAGAAAAAAAATTTTTTTTAAATATCTAGATCTTATTTCTATGTAATTTGCTGTTAAAATGTAATGAAAATGTTCTTTGTAGCTTCTTGCATTAATACTATTATAAATGTATATAGACTATCAATCTTATTTCAAATTCAACAAGGGTCACAATCTCAGTGGCAGCTTATTTCTAGACTCCTAGTTTGACTTTCTAGTTACTATATTCTTAATACTTGATATAATGCAAAATTATCACAATGATAAAAATCAGTCAATAATTATAACTATTTCTAATGCATGCAATTACAAGTCATCCATAATATTTTAAATTTTGAAATCATATTTATTTTTGGCATATGAATTTTTTTTTTTAAACTGTTTCAAAATCTTTGATTGTCCTCACCTGCTAATCCTATTCTGTTGCACCTATGGTCATTTTACTATAAATATGTATTGTTGGTTGGTTGACTTTGTTTAGTGGTATATCAACCTCTATGGGTTATTTAATGACGAAATCTAAATATTTTGAACACAATTTTATGGCTTCAACTAAATATATTTTGAATGCAACTGAATACTTTCAAATAAAGATAAAATGTATTGCTGGTTATTTTGCTTTAAAAATGTGTTATTGGTCATTTTACTATATATATTGTTGGCCCCTTTTTTATATAAAAATGTTTTGCTGGTATTTTCATAGTGTTTTGTTTGGTGGTTCACTATTTGCCCATAGCTGGGACCCTAACAGGTGCTACAACCCCAGCTCAGGCTGAACATGGTAACAACAATTAAGAATTTGTTCCACACTCCTCAAAACTTCCAATCACTTGATCAGAGTCCTTGCTGTCAGATGTAGTTTATTGTCGTCCCCAGGACTTGAGCTGCTTTGGACGACATGAGTCGGTCATGTGGACAAGATTTCCAACCAAACTCAATTGATGTATATTAAGCAGGCACTCAACACTTGAAATACCTGTGATATGTAATTGCTTATATATTTACTACTACTTTCATTAAATTCAACCAACATGGTCTATCTGTTTCGGGTTTTATTTTGTTTTTCTAATTTTAAAGTAAGTTGTTGGGCATCCAAATCAAAATGATGGACAAAATGTCCAATGATCAAGTTTCTCTTCTGTAAAAGTTTATCATTATCACTTAGAGAAATACAATAAAAAGGAAAAAGATTAATTAGTAGAATTTAGTAGAACTTTTATAACTGCCTCTTTTTACTTCCCTTTGTCTTTCCTTTTTTTCAGTTTAGGTACTTTTTTTTTAGATTGGTCATCATTTCTGACTACTTCCGGTTAGCCCTTAGTTTTCACCGAAACCCTCACAGCAAAAGTACAAGCCAAGCATGTGGTTCATAATTTTATCAAGCTCCTAAATTTACCCCCAATGTTACTATCACCGGTATGTAACTTTTAAAACCTTTTCTCTATGAATTGGTATTTTTTTTATTATCATGTTATTTAAACACTTGTTTAAAGTACCCATAATTTATATGTTTGTGTATCTCTATGTAGAATCTCTCCCTCACCCACGTGTCCACTGTTCACATACTGTTGTCAAATATAACCATGTAACTTCCTTTCCGTGAACTCACTGCAACAGTGAAATGTATTCCTATAGCAAACTTTATACATAGTCATGTAAACAAAGTATTTGCTACCTTCCTTTACCCATTGAGACAAACAGTCTTACTTCTATGTTCAAGCCACCGGCTGCTTTTGTCAGATTCCTTGTTACTCTTGTCTGTTATTCAGACTAAATTAGTTTTCTTACATGTGTACTTATTTTATTTTGTAGCTTTAGCCTTTTGGTTTTTAATAAACCTGTCGATGAACAGGACCTCGTCTTCAGAGTCTTAATTACCTAATAGGTTTATCTGGCAGTCTTTGACATACGCACGCATATGACATGGATGCATACTCTTGAAGGCAGAACACTTACATGTAAACAAATCAGACTAAGAGTAGGTAAGTGAATGACAAAATCTAAAACTTAATGACGTTTTCACATTGAGAAGGAACTTTAGACTATTTTGTCATTCATTTATACACAATGCACCAAGCATATGTTTTTTTGTAACTGATGCACTTTAGTCATTTTCCTTGCACTGGTGATGCCAGCTGGTAATATCTTTGTTATGACAATGGTAGCCTGTTCCAAGATAACTGCAAAGCTGAGAGTAGAAAGATTGGAAGAGCAGAATATAATAATCTGAAAAACATATTTGAAGACTCACATGTAGAAACTGCATAACAGTAAGGACTTAAAATATGTAGCTATTTTTTTTTTTTTTTTTTTGTCAGGAGTAAACTAATATTAATAAATGATTCTACCGGACATAAAGTGAGGAGTCGATTTTCTTAATCAGTAATTATGTGATATGCTGATCTCACTGGAATTTTTTTTTTAACAAAAATGTTCACCATGTACAAGGCCCAAAATACGGAGTAAGAAGTACAGATTTTGGGGATATGTGGGGAAGATAATGGTTGACCCTAGAATTGAACAAGATTGTAGTGATCAGGAACGCAAGAGTAGATAGGTTTGCCTATCATCCTGTTAACGCTCCCTGCTTGCTTTTGAAAAGGAGTAGAGACTTATCCCTTTAGGTTGTGGTTAAGGATCTTTCTAAATTTTCATATTCTTTCACGCCTAGTAGCCCCTTCAGTTAAGGGTCATTGATTTAGAGCAAAGAAGAAGGAAGAAGAAAGAGCGAAGAAGAAGAAGAAAGAGCGAAGAGCGAAGAAGAAGAAGAAAGAGCGAAGAGGGAAGAAGAAGAAGAAAGAGCGAAGAGGGAAGAAGAAGAAGAAAGAGCGAAGAGGGAAGAAGAAGAAGAAAGAGCGAAGAGGGAAGAAGAAGAAGAAAGAGCGAAGAGGGAAGAAGAAGAAGAAAGAGCGAAGAGGGAAGAAGAAGAAGAAAGAGCGAAGAGGGAAGAAGAAGAAGAAAGAGCGAAGAGGGAAGAAGAAGAAGAAAGAGCGAAGAGGGAAGAAGAAGAAGAAAGAGCGAAGAGCGAAGAAGAAGAAGAAAGAGCGAAGAGCGAAGAAGAAGAAGAAAGAGCGAAGAGCGAAGAAGAAGAAGAAAGAGCGAAGAGCGAAGAAGAAGAAGAAAGAGCGAAGAGCGAAGAAGAAGAAGAAAGAGCGAAGAGGGAAGAAGAAGAAGAAAGAGCGAAGAGGGAAGAAGAAGAAGAAGAAAGAGCGAAGAGGGAAGAAGAAGAAGAAGAAAGAGCGAAGAGGGAAGAAGAAGAAGAAGAAAGAGCGAAGAGGGAAGAAGAAGAAGAAGAAAGAGCGAAGAGGGAAGAAGAAGAAGAAGAAAGAGCGAAGAGGGAAGAAGAAGAAGAAGAAAGAGCGAAGAGGGAAGAAGAAGAAGAAGAAAGAGCGAAGAGGGAAGAAGAAGAAGAAGAAAGAGCGAAGAGGGAAGAAGAAGAAGAAGAAAGAGCGAAGAGGGAAGAAGAAGAAGAAGAAAGAGCGAAGAGGGAAGAAGAAGAAGAAGAAAGAGCGAAGAGGGAAGAAGAAGAAGAAGAAAGAGCGAAGAGGGAAGAAGAAGAAGAAGAAAGAGCGAAGAGGGAAGAAGAAGAAGAAGAAAGAGCGAAGAGGGAAGAAGAAGAAGAAGAAAGAGCGAAGAGGGAAGAAGAAGAAGAAGAAAGAGCGAAGAGGGAAGAAGAAGAAGAAGAAAGAGCGAAGAGGGAAGAAGAAGAAGAAGAAAGAGCGAAGAGGGAAGAAGAAGAAGAAGAAAGAGCGAAGAGGGAAGAAGAAGAAGAAGAAAGAGCGAAGAGGGAAGAAGAAGAAGAAGAAAGAGCGAAGAGGGAAGAAGAAGAAGAAGAAAGAGCGAAGAGGGAAGAAGAAGAAGAAGAAAGAGCGAAGAGGGAAGAAGAAGAAGAAGAAAGAGCGAAGAGGGAAGAAGAAGAAGAAGAAAGAGCGAAGAGGGAAGAAGAAGAAGAAGAAAGAGCGAAGAGGGAAGAAGAAGAAGAAGAAAGAGCGAAGAGGGAAGAAGAAGAAGAAGAAAGAGCGAAGAGGGAAGAAGAAGAAGAAGAAAGAGCGAAGAGGGAAGAAGAAGAAGAAAGAGCGAAGAGGGAAGAAGAAAGAGCGAAGAGGGAAGAAGAAGAAGAAGAAAGAGCGAAGAGGAAGAAGAAGAAGAAGAAGAAAGAGCGAAGAGGAAGAAGAAGAAGAAGAAAGAGCGAAGAGGAAGAAGAAGAAGAAGAAAGAGCGAAGAGGGAGAAGAAGAAGAAAGAGCGAAGAGAGAGAAGAAGAAGAAAGAGCGAAGAGAGAGAAGAAGAAGAAAGAGCGAAGAGAGAGAAGAAGAAGAAAGAGCGAAGAGAGAGAAGAAGAAGAAAGAGCGAAGAGAGAGAAGAAGAAGAAAGAGCGAAGAGAGAGAAGAAGAAGAAAGAGCGAAGAGAGAGAAGAAGAAGAAAGAGCGAAGAGAGAGAAGAAGAAGAAAGAGCGAAGAGAGAGAAGAAGAAGAAAGAGCGAAGAGAGAGAAGAAGAAGAAAGAGCGAAGAGAGAGAAGAAGAAGAAAGAGCGAAGAGAGAGAAGAAGAAGAAAGAGCGAAGAGAGAGAAGAAGAAGAAAGAGCGAAGAGAGAGAAGAAGAAGAAAGAGCGAAGAGAGAGAAGAAGAAGAAAGAGCGAAGAGAGAGAAGAAGAAGAAAGAGCGAAGAGAGAGAAGAAGAAGAAAGAGCGAAGAGAGAGAAGAAGAAGAAAGAGCGAAGAGAGAGAAGAAGAAGAAAGAGCGAAGAGAGAGAAGAAGAAGAAAGAGCGAAGAGAGAGAAGAAGAAGAAAGAGCGAAGAGAGAGAAGAAGAAGAAAGAGCGAAGAGAGAGAAGAAGAAGAAAGAGCGAAGAGAGAGAAGAAGAAGAAAGAGCGAAGAGAGAGAAGAAGAAGAAAGAGCGAAGAGAGAGAAGAAGAAGAAAGAGCGAAGAGAGAGAAGAAGAAGAAAGAGCGAAGAGAGAGAAGAAGAAGAAAGAGCGAAGAGAGAGAAGAAGAAGAAAGAGCGAAGAGAGAGAAGAAGAAGAAAGAGCGAAGAGAGAGAAGAAGAAGAAAGAGCGAAGAGAGAGAAGAAGAAGAAAGAGCGAAGAGAGAGAAGAAGAAGAAAGAGCGAAGAGAGAGAAGAAGAAGAAAGAGCGAAGAGAGAGAAGAAGAAGAAAGAGCGAAGAGAGAGAAGAAGAAGAAAGAGCGAAGAGAGAGAAGAAGAAGAAAGAGCGAAGAGAGAGAAGAAGAAGAAAGAGCGAAGAGAGAGAAGAAGAAGAAAGAGCGAAGAGAGAGAAGAAGAAGAAAGAGCGAAGAGAGAGAAGAAGAAGAAAGAGCGAAGAGAGAGAAGAAGAAGAAAGAGCGAAGAGAGAGAAGAAGAAGAAAGAGCGAAGAGAGAGAAGAAGAAGAAAGAGCGAAGAGAGAGAAGAAGAAGAAAGAGCGAAGAGAGAGAAGAAGAAGAAAGAGCGAAGAGAGAGAAGAAGAAGAAAGAGCGAAGAGAGAGAAGAAGAAGAAAGAGCGAAGAGAGAGAAGAAGAAGAAAGAGCGAAGAGAGAGAAGAAGAAGAAAGAGCGAAGAGAGAGAAGAAGAAGAAAGAGCGAAGAGAGAGAAGAAGAAGAAAGAGCGAAGAGAGAGAAGAAGAAGAAAGAGCGAAGAGAGAGAAGAAGAAGAAAGAGCGAAGAGAGAGAAGAAGAAGAAAGAGCGAAGAGAGAGAAGAAGAAGAAAGAGCGAAGAGAGAGAAGAAGAAGAAAGAGCGAAGAGAGAGAAGAAGAAGAAAGAGCGAAGAGAGAGAAGAAGAAGAAAGAGCGAAGAGAGAGAAGAAGAAGAAAGAGCGAAGAGAGAGAAGAAGAAGAAAGAGCGAAGAGAGAGAAGAAGAAGAAAGAGCGAAGAGAGAGAAGAAGAAGAAAGAGCGAAGAGAGAGAAGAAGAAGAAAGAGCGAAGAGAGAGAAGAAGAAGAAAGAGCGAAGAGAGAGAAGAAGAAGAAAGAGCGAAGAGAGAGAAGAAGAAGAAAGAGCGAAGAGAGAGAAGAAGAAGAAAGAGCGAAGAGAGAGAAGAAGAAGAAAGAGCGAAGAGAGAGAAGAAGAAGAAAGAGCGAAGAGAGAGAAGAAGAAGAAAGAGCGAAGAGAGAGAAGAAGAAGAAAGAGCGAAGAGAGAGAAGAAGAAGAAAGAGCGAAGAGAGAGAAGAAGAAGAAAGAGCGAAGAGAGAGAAGAAGAAGAAAGAGCGAAGAGAGAGAAGAAGAAGAAAGAGCGAAGAGAGAGAAGAAGAAGAAAGAGCGAAGAGAGAGAAGAAGAAGAAAGAGCGAAGAGAGAGAAGAAGAAGAAAGAGCGAAGAGAGAGAAGAAGAAGAAAGAGCGAAGAGAGAGAAGAAGAAGAAAGAGCGAAGAGAGAGAAGAAGAAGAAAGAGCGAAGAGAGAGAAGAAGAAGAAAGAGCGAAGAGAGAGAAGAAGAAGAAAGAGCGAAGAGAGAGAAGAAGAAGAAAGAGCGAAGAGAGAGAAGAAGAAGAAAGAGCGAAGAGAGAGAAGAAGAAGAAAGAGCGAAGAGAGGGAAGAAGAAGAAAGAGCGAAGAGGGAAGAAGAAGAAAGAGCGAAGAGGGAAGAAGAAGAAAGAGCGAAGAGGGAAGAAGAAGAAAGAGCGAAGAGGGAAGAAGAAGAAAGAGCGAAGAGGGAAGAAGAAGAAAGAGCGAAGAGGGAAGAAGAAGAAAGAGCGAAGAGGGAAGAAGAAGAAAGAGCGAAGAGGGAAGAAGAAGAAAGAGCGAAGAGAGAGAAGAAGAAAGAGCTGGTTCCACAAAGTTTCACCAACGGAGTACAAAGAGAATTTGGGCTATAATGTGCACTGTCTGGCACATCTTAGCTGTGAAGGTTATGACTGGTAAAACAAAGGATATTTGGAAAACATTTCAAAAGTCACATGTGCAAGATTAAATAATAAGCACTTAAATATGTTGTCATTTTTGACAGCTTCAGTAAATATATGATTCTAATGTTTATAATAGAAAAGTGATCTTAATTTTAAGTAATAAACTGATCCCTTGCTAGTAATATCTAATAATATTGAAAAAGTATATTTACAGACTCGTATAGGAAAACCTGATAAAGACAAAACAAGCAGTGATTTTTATTTTTGCATTAATTCAGAATAGCTTTAGCTCTATTATTTGTTATAAAATCAAAAGCTGAAATTTTGTGAAAAATTCAATATAGTGATTTTCATACAAGAAACTAAAACCCGTTTTGAAACCAGAATGATGCCACCAGGTCTCCTTTCAGCAATTTGATGAGACAGTTCAAAAGAGAAAACATCAAAATATTTACAACTTTCAAGTAGCTTCAAAAGGAAAACAATTGGAGAAGGGTTTGTTTTTTTTTAAGCTTTTTAAGTTTAAAATTACTGATGTGGTTAATAAAAGTTTACAAAAGTTAGGATAAATTGAACCCCAGTATAAAACAGGAAATAATAAAATAAAAAATTAAAAAAAGAGAGAAAAAAAAATTGTTTTTATTTTTAATAGTGTAGGAAGAAAAGGCTTCACCTACATTTATGGATCTGGAACATATTACTGTATGTGATGACAAGACAAACAGTCATATCAGAAAGAAATATTCAAGAAGAATCTTTTAACAAATTTAATGTGATGGGCATATTCTCTGCGATATTAATGTCATTTTTCCTACATCAGTGTTTTAATATTACCTGCATTTCTTTTCAGTGACATTTTCTTTGTGGTTTCCAGCTGGTTAATGATAAAAGTATCTTAAGACAATTAGGTAGCAGTTTGGTGTAATAATAATGATTACAGATTATAATGCATCTTTGAAGATCTTAAAAAAAAAAACTATCAAAATACACAAGCCCTCAGATTGATTTGAAAATATTCTAATAGACTCATTGAAAGGAATCCTGGTAGCCCATGCTTTAGCAAAAATACAAAAAAAAAAAAAAAAAAAAGTGTTCACAATTACAACTCTTCCATAACAAAGAGCATTATCTATGTGATATGTGTGTGATCTTTGGTCATTTGTTTCGTTTACAAAAAATGATCAGTGCAGCAATTTCTGACCTTTGGTCTCTGGTTGGGACCCAGAAGGAAATATGTAGACAACAGAAATCCAAGGAAATGATAATGTGATGATTAACATAATAAAAACAGATGTAATTAAAAATGACAAAAACAGAAAGCAACAACTATGGTATTTGGCAATATGAAATTAAGATTTCAAAAAAATAAATAAAAAATAAAATAAAGTGTAAAGGTAATGAAACTTGCCTGTGGAACTCCCTCCCCTCTTCCTGTTTCCCTGATAGCTATAATCTACAACTATTCAAATGTAATGTCAATCGACATCTCCAGATGCCCTGATCTATCCACTATCCTTCTCTTCATCCTTTCCTCTATCACTCCTATTTGCTCTAGCTCCAACTCTCTGTAACACCTTGCTAGTGGCTTCCGGTCTTGCTTGGGGTGAAACACTTAAAAGAAAAAATATATATATATCAGGGATGGGTCCATAGAGCTGTGACTTAGTTGGATGTTGTCTCCAAGAGATGTTAAGTATAGATCTCAAAAGTGTAGGTTCCATCAAGCTTAAGACTCTAGGGTTTTAGTTAATGTCCAAAGCAGTGGCACTATTAAAACGGCTTCTACAGTGGCTCAAAAGAATCTTGGCTTAAGGTTGTCTGGTAGATCAGAAAAAAGAAAAAATATATATATATCAGGGATGGGTCCATAGAGCTGTGACTTAGTTGGATGTTGTCTCCAAGAGATGTTAAGTATAGATCTCAAAAGTGTAGGTTCCATCAAGCTTAAGACTCTAGGGTTTTAGTTAATGTCCAAAGCAGTGGCACTATTAAAACGGCTTCTACAGTGGCTCAAAAGAATCTTTGCTTAAGGTTGTCTGGTAGATCAGAAAAAAGAAAAAATATATATATATATATCAGGGATGGGTCCATAGAGCTGTGACTTAGTTGGATGTTGTCTCCAAGAGATGTTAAGTATAGATCTCAAAAGTGTAGGTTCCATCAAGCTTAAGACTCTAGGGTTTTAGTTAATGTCCAAAGCAGTGGCACTATTAAAACGGCTTCTACAGTGGCTCAAAAGAATCTTTGCTTAAGGTTGTCTGGTAGATCAGAAAAAAGAAAAAATATATATATATCAGGGATGGGTCCATAGAGCTGTGACTTAGTTGGATGTTGTCTCCAAGAGATGTTAAGTATAGATCTCAAAAGTGTAGGTTCCATCAAGCTTAAGACTCTAGGGTTTTAGTTAATGTCCAAAGCAGTGGCACTATTAAAACCGCTTCTACAGTGGCTCAAAAGAATCTTGGCTTAAGGTTGTCTGGTAGATCAGATTTCCTGATTACATCCATTTTATTCAAGGCAGCCCAGGCTTTAACTATGGCAATTTTCACATCCTTTTCAGTAGAATTTATTTTGCTTCCTAGGTATGTAAAAGATTCAGCAGATTTTATTGATTCACCCGAGACATTTTGTATTTAGCCTTAATGGTCAAAGCTTATGAATACAGTTTTCAAGGCATTGATATAAAATCCAACATCATTAGCAGTATTTTCTAAATGATGTAGGAGAACTGTGGCATTGGTAATGGTGTCTGCAGTGATAGCTATGTCATCTGCATAGTCAATATCTGGCAACTTTTTTTGCAGGATATCGACTTGAGAGTTTCAATCATAAAGTAAAACCTAAATGTTTGTCGAGTGAAGTTCTCAATACATAGCCAAGGGTGATAACAAAGAGAAAAGGTGCAAGATTGTCCCCCTGAAGGAACCCTGCTTTGATGTCACAGAAGCTAAGTGTTTCCGTCTAGGGATCTAACCAAAGATTTGAAACGTCATAAATATGACAATAAAGATGAGGACAACTGTAAATAATGTCAATAACTAGATGATGATGTTTGTCGAGTGATGTTCACAATATGTAGCCAAGGGTGATAAAGAGAAAAGGTGCAAGAGTGTCACCCTAAAGGAACCCTGCTTTGATGTCAAAGAAGCTAAGTGTTTCCGTCTAGGGATCTAATATCTTTTTGTATAATGTCATCATGGCAGCTACCGTCTCAAGGGTGAGGGGGGAGGTAACATATGCCAAAAGGATCTTCTCTGTTTCCCCTATGTACAGAATGTATAGATTTTAGAGAAATCTACAAAAAGTAAGGTGGCCTGTAGATTCTTTGCCCTGATGCCCTCAAAATCCTGGCAAAATGTTGCCAGCATAGAAATGGCTGAGATTACCAATTTTTGTTATTGAAACATTTGAACTGTAAAGCTGAAGAAAGGATTGGCCAAAACAATGTTTCAAAAACTTAGGAACACAAATAATGAGCTCAAGAATTACAAACAACTTTTGAAAGACAGTTGACTCCTCTTGTCATGTAATTGTAAAATCACTTTTCATTTAGGTGTTGTCATCAAGAGTCACATAATCGACCAGGAATTGGCAGACGACACAAACCTGGAAGAAGCTGAATCAAAGAGAAATCACATCATTCAAACAATACTGAGGCAGGTTCACCCATCCGAACTAGGTCTGTAATCATCTTCATAAGTACAATGGTAGTGACCCTAGGAACCATCAACAAACTTATCTAAATATCTATATATAACCATTTAATCAGATCAAGGGTTAAAAATGGCTTTAATTGAATGAATCATCAAGGTCTTTTAAAAAAGACAATCCTTTATCAAACCTCTATAGACTGAGGCTACAAAATCAAAGAATTTCACCAAATAACAAAATCCATATCACTCAAAGACCTCCAACAACAGCTAAAAAAGATAAACATGGGTAACTAAAAGAAATAATACAATCAAGATTTTGACTTTCCACACTACCTTAAACAAAAGGTTAGGAAGGAAACTCATCAGTACTAGAAAGAGTGATGACAGTGAACTTAAGTTTAATTTCTTGAAAAACTGTTTTAAGAGAAACATTTTTATAAACTTCAACTGACAGTGATGTTAATCCTTCAGTCAATAAATACTAAATGTTTCCATGTAAGGAAAAGGCTAATTTCACCATTACAAATCAACCTTTTGATGCTGCCCGGATTATAATGGCCTTTGAATCTTGCTGATAATAAAAAAAAAAAGCCTACAGAGTCTACCTTTTCTTTGATATGCTAACTTTAATATCAATCGAACCAATTGACAAATGAAATGATATCTAGACTACAAAAACCAATGTGATATTTTTAACGAGTCTTTTTGAAGCTGTTGCCTGCTGTGTGAGAGAGAGAAACTATGAAATTTGAAAAGAGCCGGCTGTTCCTCCACTCCCATCTCACCCAGAGTGCACAGTCTGATAGACACTAATTCACTTGGACTGACACCACAGCAATTAGGTCAGCCGACACAAGATGACCAACTTGAGCCTTGGCTAAAGGGATATTTATCATTACTAACAGCACACACACACTATCCATGTCTGGAAATGACTAAAAATTAGTGAGTAGACTATTGAGTGAATTGATAGAAGTTTAGAAGGCTGAAGAGGAGGAGGAGATATATAATTTAATAAGTATGGTACAAATACCTACCAGGGGGTGTGAATGAAATTTGATCTTCCAACTAAGCAAATAGGAGAAAGACATTTTTAGGTAGCATATGAAAACAGCCTTTTTTCCACCCTCTGCGAAAACATACATGACCCTAGCTTAAAACAAAGTTTTTTTTATTGTCAAAATCTTTGTTATTAAAAGGAAAGACCAAAGTACTTTTCAATTAGTAATTAAATTATTCTTTTATCCTTTTTAGAATGTTCAAAATTCTTTTATTTTTCTTGTGTCAGTGAGGGACCAAAGATTAGTATGGAAATTTTAGTGTCTTTTGTGGTGAAAAACACATTGATTTGGAAATTCTTGAAAAAAAAAAAAAAAAAAAAAAAAAAAAAAAATGGTCATATTTTAATGAAACCTGGAGGAGTTTCTTTAAGAAAAGCCCCCCTCCCTTTTAGAAATTCTTGATAAAACTTTTTTTTTTAAATGGTTTTATCAAGATTTTCTGTGTGTATAAATGTGTTAATTTTTGCAAATATGAATGTCCATACACATCAGAAAATAAAAGCATTAACTATAGTAAATTTAAAACCAATGTACCTAAAACTCAATAAAAGGTTAGATTACAGAGAATATTTTCATAAATTTTTAAGATTACTGGGTAGTTAAAAATTAGAAGAAAAAAAAAGTAATTTTTACAGATATTTCCACCACTCACCCCCATAGAAAAAAAAATTAGAAAAACTTCCAACAATCTGTCAACACCTCATAAAACACCCACTTTTGTTTAAAAAATATATTTTTGCAATGTTTCAAACTTGAGCAATATGTTTCAAATCAGATTAATTAAACTTGAAATCAGTTAATATTCCTCAAAGTTTCAGAACAGTATATTTTATTTTTAAAAGTTCTGACAAATGGCTAAAATCGGTTATTTTTAGCAATTTAAAAAAATAAATAAATAAAAACTCTTTCCATTCAATTTAAATTAGTTTTGAAATACAGTAAAGTATTTTGCTTATTGGAAATATATTTATTCTGCTAGCTTCAAATGAAAAGTAAAAACCTGCAAGAAAGACTTTTTTCATTTTTTAAAGTTGAATATAAAACTTAGGTATCAGATTTCTTTGGTGGTACCGATATTACATTCATTGTAAGTCAAAATCCTCACAGTGTTTCTTTCAAAACACGTAGTTTATTCTAATTTTGAAAAAAAAAAAAAAAAAAAAAAAATGGAAGCAAAGTTGATGGATATTTAACCTAATCCAATCATTCCTAACAAATCCTGTAATGAAGGTCATTTTGAATAGACATGCTTCTAGCTCATTTCATATTAATGCATGATGTCACCAAGGCTCTATCCTCAGACTTACACCGTTTCATAAAGAACCTTTTCAGTGTTATCAGTTCCCAACTAGGTATATAAGCAGATGACAATTATTTATTACCATCTTTGAAGCAAGTCCAACCAATCCAACAAAGTAAAACTGGCAACTGCTCTCAAAAAGGACCTCCAATTAGCAGTTAACTGGGGCAAGGCATGGCTTGTAAATTTTAATGCCTCCAAAACAAAATTGCTTTCATTTAAATCACCACGGAGAACCTTTTCTGCCAGCCATCAGCATGGATGATACTGAACTACAGGAGAGGAACATTTTGCGTCTACTTGGACACACCTTTTCCAATGACATGCACTGGAGTGATTATATTGAATCAATTGTTTGGTCTACTGCTAGGAAAGCTAGCTCACTGTGTCATGCCAGAAATTCTTACCAGAAGATCTCTTGCACATGTACAAATCTAAAATTCATCTGTGCATTTAATACTGCTGCCATATCTGATCTGATGCTCCTACTATATATCTCGAGATTCTTGGAAAAAAATTCAAAGAAGGGTCTGTAATGTAACCTGACTTGACATCTAGACTTCAGTAACTTTCTCACTGACATGGTGTGACTTCATTCTTTTCTACAAATGTTTTTGTGTTCTGATGAGCTATTCTCCTTGGTGTCACAACTGCACAAATTTAAGCACGGTGACTCGACTGTATAAATCCAAGCGTGCTACTAAATTGGCAACTAGATCTCACTGTTTTACTGTTGAACTAGCTAACTGCAACTCATTTCTCTTCTAATAGTTTAGTTTCTCACACTTTTCACCTTTGGAACTCCCTTCTGATTCCTTGCTTCTCTTCCACCTACAATCTTCAAAAGTTTAAATGCAAAATCAATGGCCATCTTCTGCCTTGTTCTTTTATTGTCTTTTTACTCATTTCTCTTCAATAAAGTCCTCTCATTCTCTTTCACCCCCTGTGACCCCTGCCTCTGCTTCCAAGTGGTATTATCATTATTTTCATAAAGAAAACATTTTTGTATTAAGATATTAATTTTTAGCTTATTGGAATCTTTAGGAAAAAATAAAAAAATGTTTCATACAAAGATTTAAATAAGTGTAGTGAGCATGACTAGGAATTCATACAATGACCTTATAGTCATCAACCAAAATAACAAATGATGCCAGCGGCAGGGTTTCAAACCCAAAGTTCAGTATCATTTCAAAGCAATAAAAGTATCTCATTGACTACAAACAATAAACCATATGTAAAGACAGAGTTC
>OZ038500.1:3434357-3556857 GCA_964036315.1 Acanthosepion esculentum | reverse complement strand
TGGTTCGTTGTTTTTGTTTAGTGATATATCAATCTTTATTGGTTATTTAATGCCAAAATCTGTACATAATTTTTTTTTAGATAATAGTTTTGATGATACAAGTCAAACTAATTAACCCATAACTGAGGAAAAAGCAGGGGATTTATACCTTTCCCCAAGAGTATTTGTACGCAAGTGAATATAACAAACCCAACGGGAACTCTGATTAACAATTTGAAGCCATTATCCATTCCACACCCACACATCCAAGTTTAAAGCACCTGCTATTCCCAAGCAGACAACCATTTAGGTTCAATGTTGTTTAACTTCAGTGATTGTATGGAAACCAATGTTTCAACGTGATATAGCCATAAGCACAGTTTCTATTGGTTACAACTGATCAGGAATGATGGTTAAGAACATCCCCCTCCCCAAATTTATCAACAAATCCTACAGATGCATGCTGGGATTTTTTATGGAACCATAAAAAGGAACAATTCTCAGTTTCAGGATCATGTTTTCTTTCTTACTATGAAGTTAAAATATTACAAACACTTGACTGTATCTGTTTTGCATGTTAACATAATTCTCACTTTGTGAACTCTTTGTTGTATCATTGTTAATTTCCTTTTGACTTGCACTTATGATTATGCAAAAAACTTAATGCCAATCTGAAAAATATTTAAAAACTCGCATGTGAAAAAGCTAACAGGCAGTATTTGAAATATTCCAGTTTATAGACCTCAATAGCACATTTTGGTTGTGTTACATTTATCTTCCTGACACTGACAAGCTATTTATATATTTAATCACAAACCTAATTAATATTAATGAGTTAACAAAATATGCTATCATTTTTTACAGCAGTAATAAATGAGTTATATATTTTAAATTCAAATACGTCTCCTGTTTGATTTGTGTTGTACAGATCAATAACTAATCATGTGATGACTTTAGATTAATTACAAAGACTGATAAAAAAAAGAAAAAAAGTCCCACAAGTTCTGCATGACCTTAATTGCCAAGATCAGTGTTCAGCATAGATGAAAAAGCATTTGGCATTTAATGAATAGTGATGAGACCTGTAAAAACAAATTCAAGGAAAGTTCTTTCCAAACTGTGTTATGTCCATGATGATTCCCCATTTCAACAAAGGTCACTTTCAGAGTGCATAATGCCACATCTCAAAAAATGATTTCATGCAATTTTTTTTTGATGTAGAATTAATCAATTTTATCAGAATCTACCAAATTTCAATTTTACATTTGAGAGTGAAACTTAAACCTAAAACTGAATTTGAAAAATCAGTCCTGAAAGCTGAGCAAATGATTCTTCAAAATTGAAATGAAAGGATGTAATAGTAGCATTTCATCATCACTGATCAGTCCCTTAGTTTTTTCTAGGGTACAATGAACGGGTGCACCCTCAATGAGACTCCTTTTTAACAATCCTGATGCTGTAAAAATGGTCAATTCATTGTGCTACTCCAGAAAGCACAGAATGCCTTCTGCCATTCTTTATCTTTACCAGAGTTAGATTAGACCAAAAATGGACTATTGCTGCCATATCTGAAATGGAGATGTTCAATTCACACTTTTCAGCCTTGATATAGTTCAAAGACATTTATAAAGCCTTGCGTATGAGATGACATTTTCCACCCTGCATTCTCTTTCCCACATATGCAACATCGGAAGTGTGTCATTACTCTTGATATTTCCATGGCAAATGTCCAGACAAGTTCCATTCTTTAGTTCCACAGTTAGGATTTGCCATGCCACATACACTGTCAAATCATCCTCATTCCCATATTCCGTTGATAAGGACATTCCACTCAGCTTCTTCCCAGAACAGGTTCCTGCAAGGATGCTTCCTTGATCACTAAAATAGAACTGTTACCTACCCTCCATATCTTCAATTCTTACATTCATATAAAATTTCATTCATTCTGTAACTTTCTACTTTGAGTGGCTCTTAAGTCTTGCATTGGGTGAACATTAGTAAAAGATTATTCAGACAATATAAAGACAACAAAAAAAATCACTGAGCGAGTAAGTGAAGACTTTTTGTGTGACTGTAATTGACATACTGAGATTATTACAAATTTATTTCAGGAGATTTTTTTTTTATAAGCAACTCATTTATAATCAAATGTAGTGAAATACGACTAAAAGGTAAAAAAAAATCCTCCCCACTACAATGGAGAGTCTTAGGCACCTTGATAAATAAAAAAGAAAACGAGAAACATAAAATTAAACAAAAGGAGCTACTAAATGCATTATTTTAAATTCTACCTCCAAGGTAGATAATACCACTGTAATACCAAGGTGATAATACCACTAAGACTGGTTACTGGCAGTGCAAGAGAATAAGAAGACATTAGTGGGGAGAAAGGGAGATAAAAAAAAAAAAACAGCAGGTGATTAACATTGCATTTTATTTTTGAAGAACATAGCAGGGAAGCCAGAAACTGCAACGGAAACATTTATGTTATGAATTAACAGAGTTCACACTGTATTGAAATCTATCTTTCAAAGTTGATTTAAAGAATTAAAAACTAGTACACAGTAAAACTAGTACACATTTGTCTTTTGGTAAAAATATTAGAAAAGAACTTTAAATCAACTTTAAAAAGACATTTGAAATATTAAGGCTTGTAAGCAGTTTGTACATCTTGTAAAAGGCATAAATAAATCTGCTTCATTTATTTTTGCTTGAAAACACTTAGGAAAAAAAAGTCACAGTTAGATGGTAACATTTCCATTGGCACTCCTTACTTTTTGTTCAAAATGTCAATTTCAGCATTGCTATGAAGGTTGTGTTCTTTTAGAAATGCATATGTACACTCTTCAATAGAGATGACAGCTTGGTAAAATTCTTCAGCAAGCATCTTATTTTTTTTTCTTTCCACTACAATCCAATTTGAATGCTTCACTTATGACTCGAATACTTAAGTAGACCACATACAACAATAGCAGCATATAAACTTATTTGAATTTGGTGTTATTATATACTTATTTGACTTTATGAATTTAAGTGCAGTACTAGATTGGCTGCTAGGTCTCATCATTTTACAGTTGAAATAGCTAGATGTAACTAAGTTCTATGCTAACAGTTTCTTCTATTGCACTTCTTACTTGTGGAACTCTCTTCTGGCTTTTTGTATCCCAGTCAAATTTGATCTTCAAAAATTTAAATACAATGTCAATCATTATTTTGTCTTAATTTTTGTTGTTATTATCCTCTCTAACTGAAGAGTATATTTTTTCATATACTCTAACACTCAATAACCTTATGTCTTAGTGGCTTTATTGCCTTGGTTCAAGTGAAATGATCAACATAAATTGTATAGATGTTAAATCAGTTTGTTATTCATTCATTCTTTAAAAGACATTGTATAGGTCATAAATTAACATATTAAGATTAATGAAAAGAAATTCAGTTTTAAAATCAAACCTCCTAAAATGTGGATGTAATCTCCATGACACTCAGAATAGAAACAAATAAACATTTAATTTTATTTATTAATATTAATGCTCTCTTGTTATTGCCTGTCTGTATTAAAATTGCTATCTTACAAACATACCCTATCAGATTTTCTTTTAATTTTATGAAACTTGGTCTTTGTTTATATATATATATATATATATATATATATATATATATATATATATATATATATATATATATATATAATTTGCTAAATTTACCTGTACCATAGAAAAATATAAATATAAATGGTGATATTTAGGTAATTTTCCAATTGCATTGGTTTGAGTACTAAATAAAAAAATTTGATAGAAGCAAGGAAAAGAGTACTAACTACTACATGATATCTGTCCTCTAATATGGCAGTGAGTGCTGGACAATCTCTTCAAAGATGAAAAAGGGACTTGAAGCAACAGAAAGGCAGTTCTACAGAAGGATGTTGAGGATATATGAGCAACAAAAGTTTTTGAGAAAATGGAACCAAAAAAGGAAACTAATACTTATCAGGAAGAAACAGTCGAGGTTTCTCAGAGAAATAATGAGGAAGAAGGGCTTGGAAAATCTGATACTCACAGGACAAGATTGAACGTGAGAGAGACAGGCAAAGAACACATAACATACTTAGTGAGCTTGACTAAATGGATAGCAAAACAGGGCTTAGGAGAAATAACAAAGTCAAAGTTTATTAAGAGCTACAAGGGAGAGGAAGTTGCCTACATTTTGAAGTAGACACAGTACATAAAGAAAATATTTTCTGCATGCACAACCTGACTTTATTCTATATAATTTACTATTGTCACATGTAAGAAAGAATTTTGCTTTAACAATCTTAAAAAAAAATAAAATAAAATAAATATTAATATAATCACAGCCTAAGTTAGTGTATGTTTCCATATATAAGGCAACCTTTAGATGAAGTCATAAAATATAGCAAATTTTTCATGAATTTATCCTATACCTATAGCATAAGACAACTGCTTGTTGATTATATAAAGATGATGTTATTGAAAATGTTACTTAGTGTATCCTTATAAATTCAAATTAACAAAACCGATTCTATAACATGTTTTTCCTACACATGTCCCCTAAAATGGAAACCATTGTTTTGTTTATGTTTCATCACATGATCTCTTGCATATACTAATTCTTCTTCCTTTATTTTCCTATATATAAACAGTTGCAAACAGCCTGGTGTACTCATGGCCAGTTACTTATACTTCGACAATTATCAAATACTGTTAATAGCAGTATGATCATGTATGATAATAGTACATTCCACTTTCGACATTTCTTTTAATATTATGTTATCACTGCCATAATTAATAATGCTATGATGATTATTGAAAATTTAGTAAAAGATAAAGGTTTCTGTGAACCCAATCATAACTCAATGTTTACATTTTCTCAGCTGAGCTTGCATGGATATAATTTGATTTCATTGATATGGAATTATTCTTCAAATAGGCAATTTATTATGAAGTTATGCCAGTAATATATCTGATAGAAAGGGTTTTATTACTTTTATTATCAGTTTATTTGATAATATGAGTCTTTTCACGTACGTTATTGGTCATTGCATCAAGGCCGAGGTTAGCTTACCAATAAACATCACTCAGGATTCAAGGTTTCTTTTTTAGAAATGTAGTATAAGACAACCCCCAAATTTTAAGGGGGATTTCAGGGATTTAAAGATAGTCTTATATGTGTTAGTATATGGTACTTACTAATGAGATAGTCACATGTGATGGTAACATAAGACATGGCAGCTAATTAGCATCAAGAAATACCTTGTGTTACCATAACAACTGACTATCTCATCAGCAAGTAAGGGTGCTCCGATTGCATGAACAATATATGAAGTTGTTTTTCATATTCTAGAATAGATAAGGCAGGTGTTGATTATGCCAGTTCTAAAAAGATAACTATCTCCATCTGCAGAAGATTTTGAAAAGTCATGTAACTTAAGAATTTCAGACATTTTTACAAGACCACACATCCCCACAAGTTTATCCAGCCTGCTGGAGGATGGATGTTTCTGCTGAGTCACCATCTCTAGATGGTTTGCCAACCAAAGCTGAAGAATTTCAGTCTGCCCGTTAGCACATCCAACAGTTTTGAATTCAGAGTTGGCCAACAAGGCTAGAAAGTCCAGTCTGCTTCCAACATAATCTATACTTGGTGGGGGGAGGTTGAATTGATTCATACCTTTCCCAATGTGTGAAAAATGAAGAAACTCAGCTCACTGATATTTCTTTCCAAACTTCCAACTATTAGACTACCTACAAATCCATAACATTTCTGCTTGAAAGTAAATATAGATGAACAAATTCTCAATTTCGTTTTCTCTCTCTACCCTTATTTTTTCAGTTTTATTCCCCTTCGTCTGTTGAATGAAATTATCATCTCAGAGGTCAAAAGATTATTCCAAAGTATTTTTCAACACATCAATAATGAGTATCTTCCCAAGTGAAAAATCAGATCAGGCTGCTATCATTCATTTTGGAACTTTTTTTTTTTTTGGCTTGCAAATGAACACCGGTTCTATTTGGATCAAAAGTCAGAAACTGGAAAGTGCCAGTTTAGACAATCAGTGGCATTATATTCTGCAGAAATCGGTTCCCCCCTCCACCAGTTAGATATTGATCATTCATTCACTTATTTATTCAGTTAGTGCATTTTGCACCACTGCTGCTGTGGTCACCACTCCCCTCCATCTCACAATTGTGGTTCATGGTGACATTCAAGGCAGAATAGTGCAATGGCTTGCCAGTTTCTTCTGCCCCAGGGAAATTGAGGTCACTCCATCCCACCTCTTGAAGTTAAAAGGGGCAAAACCTTCAAGGCAGCAGTTGGTTTGAATTCAGAGTTTTCCTCCTTTTAGACTGGCAATGATATATGGAGAGTGAGCACTGCCCAGACTACATGGCCCTTCTCTCAACCATACCGACAAGATACAATGGAATACAGAGCATTACGTTTGGGGACAGCTTGGCTGCAGGAAAGTTGTCAGTGTTGACACCCAACCACTTTCAGGGCTACACTCTGGGTTTTCTACCTGGATTTACTTCTGTAACTTTTCCACATTTTGCAGCAGAGGTTTAAAAAATCAGTGTTTTCCTTCCTTTAGATGGACTGCTTTCCTGGGCTGTCGAGCCTTGTCTACCCAAATAGATATTGATGCATCTACAATAGCAAAATTTATTTTTAAAGGAACTCTTGATTACAATTTGCAATGCCAGGAAAGCCTTTGATAATGCATTCTTGTGATTTCACTGAAATTGTAATCTACTGTCAAATTTGTCCAATACTAAAAAAAAAATTAAAATAATAACTCTTGGAAAAATAAGTTCCAAGTTTTAAATTCTTTTTAAACATTTTCAGGAATTAAGAGAAACATTGAGAGTTAATTTAATGTCCCCAAACCTGTAGCCTTGTACCATACTAAGCTAAATCAATATCTATATTCATATTACACTGAAAATTTGAAATTCGATTTAAAGTTAAACTAAATTAAATTACTATACATGTATCAGTTTTTCTGACTGAACTTCTAGGAGAAGAAGTCATTATTTACAAACTAACATCCTCATCTTTGTTCTTATTGTTACAATGCATTTCCTGTTGGGCCCTCCAGCCTTCAGGCATTTGTCGATTTGGATCACCTTTAGAAGAAGATGATATCCCAAATGAGAAATTGAGCGTTCTCATCCTGCTGAATATGTCTACGGATAGTTGTTGGAAAGGGCCACATAGCTCACAGAAAAACAGGTGCACTAATATATCCCAAAAGAGTCAGCTTTCAATCAAGAACAAATATTGTTCAATCCCTACTTAGCACCCCCATACCTGTTAGCCTTGTGCCATACTAAGCTAAATCAATACCTATACTCATGTCATTACACTGAAATTCAAATTTGTACCAAAGTAAATTACTTTAGTATAATTTGTAATTACTTTAGTATACAAGTATCAGTTATTCTGTCTGAATTTCTGGGACGAGAAATTATCATTTACAATTGAACTAATGTCCTCATCTTTGTTGTTATTATCACAGTGTTTCAGTCATTGCACCTTCCAGCCTTCTTTCAGTGTTAGAACAAGATATTCCAAATGAGGGATTGTTCCCACTATGCTGTCCAAGTCTAAGGATAACATTTCCTCTAAAGAAGCCTGCACAATTTTAAAATTTGAATGGTCACGTTGCTTGCAGAAAATTAGCTGCAAGAATGAATGACAAATGCATTAATATATCCCAAAGGTAGCAAGTATTAAAGAGCAAAGCTTGTCAGCAATTTCTTTTTGTTTTTTTGGTAATAATTAAGCAAGCGTCATCAGATTATTATTATCATCATCCTATGAGAATTGTTCTTGTCCGTCCCTCTGTTAGTTAGAACAACCACTATGTCTTGTCACTACCTCATAAATAATAGACTATTCCATGTTTTGATTGGTGGAAAGATATTATTTGGTTCCAGTGAGGAAATGAAAAGGAGAAAGGAGAAAGAGAATATCAGATTAAGCTGATAAGAAGAGATACTACACTTTGATCTCAACCAAACGCAATGGTGACTATAACTGTGCCATTTTTCAGATGCACAGTATCAAATGATGGAAAACGTGTAAGGCAAAAAGAACAGTTACCATAAATAAAAATGTCTGCTGAATTATTATTATTATTATTATTATTAAGAGAAATGTTTGTAAGATGAGATCTGGCTAGAAAAAAAAAGGGTGAGGAAGATAGAAGTGTTTAAATGTCTCCTGCCAATACCTCATAAATAATGGACTATTCTGTTTTGATTGTTAGAAAAACAAGACATATGAATGAAAGAAAGAAAAAGGGAAGATATAGCCCTCCTGTTTAACCTTTACCACGCAAATTTCTTTCTAGAATCGTTCCCCCTGCCACTGCATTTTTTTTTTTTTTTTTGAGGGTGCAAAAACATGAACACCAACTATTTTAAAATTGTTATAACTTTCTTTGTATTGTGTATAGATTTTAATTTTTGTACAATAATAAAAGAATGAATGAGTAATATTTTGATGTAATGCATTACGTTTTGCATGCATGTTTTGATATTGAAAACAAAAAATTGAAACACAAAATATAAAACAAATACATTAAAAATACATAAATAATTCAAGGTACTTTAACTTTTATTACTACTTGTGGCCTTCTGGGGGGTGCAATAAAAAGCAAAATTGCTAAGGAGGCTTTCATTTCGTCAAAAAAGTGATGTGTTTCCTTGTGTTTACATATGAGAAGACACTAGCATTTATTTGATCTTTCTTTCACCTGGCTCATATTTGTCACATTGACAAATAAAGTTATTTCATCATTTATAAATAATTCACTTTCAGAAAGGCTATTTGGTATATCGATAGTCACCAGTAGCTTGCATATAAAATTAGTCAAGCATGGATGATAGTAGCTATTAGTGGTCATCATAGCTTTCCTCCACATCACTAGCGTGGCTATCATGTTCAACCACTTCACCATCAACATCCACTCAAGTAAAGCCTTCAAAATCATCAGAGTCCTAATCAAAGAAAAACTCCCGAATAAAGGCTTTGTTGGATATTGATGCAGCCATTTTGGTTTACAAAATATTGCAAAAAAAATTAGCGTGGATTTAATTGATGTTACACCTTGTGTAGAGTCTAGAAGAATTCAAAATGGCATTGAAAAATGGAAGTTTAGCTTTGTTCCAAAGCAGTAGCAGGCAATTTCCAGCTAAAAATACCGGAAATAACAGTTGACAAGTGTTTATTTATAGCAACCATAGGCGACAGAATGCGTCTAGAGCAGAAAAGGGAGATAATTCTACAGCCACTATTGTTGCCTGCAGTGTGGTAAAGGTTAACATGCTGTTTCAGTGAAATGGAAAATTATTTTAAAGTAACAACCAGCATTTATCCCATGCTACCCGCCAGAATGTGACAAGCTCAGTTTAAACTTTAAAGTGGATTTAACCAGTAATACCAAGGAAAAATGACCTAAACCATGTCGACACTTCCCCTTTTGGGGATGCCAAGGTGCCAGGCAATAAACCCAGGCACCTACCCTGTGGCTTAATTTTTTTTTTTTTATATACTTGCCCTGACATGTGCCAGGTATTTACAATTGTTATTGCAATATTTTGTTAATGTTGTTAAGCTCAAATATTTTAATGATGTCATAGGTGAATTTCTACAGATATTTTATTATCGAATTCACCATGAGCTTATTCAATCATTAACTTAAGAATTAAGATTCATCAGAAATTTAAAATAGGAAAACTGAAATTTTCTCAGGTCTTTCTAGTTATTATTTATGGGTAAGAAAATGTCTAGATTTAGTTTTTGATACTTTGTTATACACTTCCTTAGTATATTGCCCTGGTTATAGGATTTTTTTTTTTATAGATATTCCAACATTTAATTTGATTTGAATTTAGTCTGGATAAAACAACTGAATAGGTGTTTCAGTGTGAGTGAGACTATATACATACTCATGTGTGTGTGTGTTTATCGGCAGAGGAGGGTGAGAAATTGTTTTTTATCTTTTTCTACAGAGAGTGAAAGCAATTGATTAGATAGAAAGACAGTGAAATATTGATTGAATTTTTAAAAAAAAAAAAAAAATTAGTTGGCAAATTTCTGATGAATGCAAAATCTATTTTGAAAACCCTTTGCAAAACAATCTGAGTAAGCCCACAAGCCATATTTTGTGCCCATTTTAATATTTACCCAGATCAAAGAAGGCGAAGCGGCACAACAGCCAAAACATTCTGATAAAAAGGATGAATACTTCATTCTAAATAGTGCTTAAAGCTATTTCAATGCACACAGAGACACACAGTAGCAGACAATATATCCAGTTTTGTGCCATTTTCATTATATTGTGTGTTAAGGGTTTTGTTTAGTGTTGTAGCATACCTACAGACGATAACAAGTATGCTCCTATTTCCATAAATAGAGTAGTAAACACTGTATGTTGGTCTGCAGTTGGAGATTCATTGTGGAATTCACTTAACTCATTTCTAGCAGCTGCCAACTACTTCTACACACTGCTGGTGAATCTTATATGTGGTATTCTTGTCCTAAGTATTATCGCTTATTAACAACCTTCATGTGACTATTCTATTCAGTAACCTTCCCTAAGTTACAACATTTAACTTGGTCTGTGTTCAATCAAAACCAAAATGACAGACTCTCATGAGAAGTAGTTGTCAGCATCTTTATAATCTTTTATTTCCAGTAAATGGAAATTTCCTATTTTTCCTCCCAAGATCAGGTCTGTACAGCCAGGCAACAAAGCTATGACAATGCAGCAGTGAAAGTGTTAAGTAGCTAAGTACTTAAAATAAAACAGTCTTTGTTCTTCCCTAAGCACAAACAGAATTTAACATTAGATCAGTAGACTAGTGAACATTTTCATAATTATAGACATGCTAAGCATCTAAACCTAGGTAAAAAAATAAATAAGGGGGTGTCACCACTTATCCACATGTTAGAGTAAAAAAAAAGAAAAAAATAAGAGCAACAATAGCAATATGAAGAATACTGAAAATATATTTTATGTAATTTTTTTTCTTTTAATTAATGCATTTTATTTTCATTAAGTTCATTTTCATTAAGTTCATTTTACACATAGCCAATATAGATACAATATTTTAAGATTAAATACACTGCACTGGGCTAGTACTTGGTAAGTTAAAATAATCTGGTCTTTAAAAACTGACAAGAGAAGAAAGATTATTTCTAGAAAATGAACAAAAAAAATTACTTACAAATCCATCCCAGCAAAAATTAAAGAGGAAAAAAAATAAATAAAAATCTACCATAGATTATTAAAAGAAATAAAAAAAAAAATTAAGCAGTTATCCAGAGGAAAAGGAAGGAGGTGGGTAAATTTTTATTTTGCCAACACAGGAAGAAGGCTATATTGATCAAGTGTTTGGAATAGCTGCTGCACAGAGAAAGACAGCAATGCAGTATTTGATTGGAAGGTCACATTTCTATACAACTCTGGTGCATTATTAGATATATAACAATTGCCCCCACTCTCCACACACACACACACACACACACACAGACACACAAAAAAAACTTTTCTACTCCCCAGGGTAAAAAAAAAAGCCCAACTTTAATTTTTTATTCAGAAAGGATTTGGGCATGACCAAAATTTCTGATTTTTTTCTTATGCTTCTGTTTTGTCTAATTGCCTAATAATGAACAAATATTATAGCCTTGTAATTTGTCATTGGCCTGCTATACCTAGAGTGTGTGTGCATGTGTATCTCAGTTTATAACAATGGTCAAAGACAAGTATAACTGCACAGTGCTCAATATAAAAGACAATAAAGCCACTAAGATGCAAGAGGTTATTGAGTGTTAGAGAATATGAGAAAAAGAAGATATTAAGTAAAGCGAACAGTAGAAAAAGAAAAAAAAGGAATTAAGACAGGAGATAACGATTTAACATGACATTTAAATTGTTGAAGATCAAAGTTGACTGGGAAGCAAAAAGAGAGTTCCACAAGCGAGAAGTCCAATAGAAGAAACTATTAGCACACACCTTATGGTTACACGTAGCCATTTCAACAGTAAAATGATGAGACCTAGCTGCCAATCTAGTAATGCACATAAATTCATAAAGTCTAGGTATCAAAGAGGAAAACTTGTCAGAATAATTATGAAAATATTTATAGAAAAGCTATTTTACACCAGAGGGAAAGTGGGTGAAGCCGAGTTGACAGATTAAATGGGAAAGAAAATGAAGAACTTGTAGCCAACCATTTTTCATTCTGAAAAGGAATTATATCCAAGATCTTGTACTCCCACCTTTTACAATTTTCATAAATGTATTGTTATCTGCCTGGTGTCTCATGGTACATAATGATTCTGGTGAGGTTTCTGTCATTGAATTGTCCCACAGGATGGAGGTATTTAGCCCTACACCAAACCTCTGTAGAAGGGTTTCTTTTCTGTTGGGGGTTTTCTTTCCCTTAGACATGTTCCCAAGGTATCAAGTTATATTCATAGGAGGTGGGGGGGAGAGAGGGCGAGGGCGAGGGGGGAAAGGAGAGGTGAGGGGGGAAGGAGAGAGGGTTGGATTGGTTTGGTTTGTTTTGTTTTGTTTTACAGCATATCAACTTCAATGGGTCATTTAATGCTGACAATTTTTTTTTTCTGATAATATTTTTGTTTTGTTAAAGATCTATTTTTATCAATATTTCTTTCCACAAAAATATATAGCTGGTAATAGTATTTTTTTAAACGTATAGCTGGCAATAGTATTTTCAAAAATGTATTGCTGGTAATATTTTTCCTTCAAAAATTTATTTCTGGCAATAATTTTTTTATTTATTCCTCCACAGTTCCATTGAAGTATCTTATGTGTGTTTGTGATAATTGTTTTCCTGTTTGGTTCATTGGATTGCTCTGTATTTTAAGGTTTGTTTTGGTTTTTCCTTAAGTGTCGTACTCTGTGGTATTCTTCTAAAAATCCATGCTTTCTGGTTCTCCTGTTTCTTTTCCTCTTCTTAGTTTGTCTTTGGGGTCTTTGGTTTGGATTTTAGGTTCTTGTGTTTTCCTATTAGTCTTTATATTTTGATTTTGGGTTTTTGCTTTCATGTTCTGTTTCCATTTTTTCAAGTATTGTGGATCCATTTTCAGTGTTGTTTGCTTTTTGTTTAAGGAGTGATTTGGATCTTGGGATTTTTTGGAGATGGGGATGTGCAGTTTCATTAGTGTTTGGTTCAGAATTTTCTTTGGGTGATTTTTTGGTTTCTTTAGTTTTCACTTCACTTGTCTTAGGTTGTTCATTTTTGCTTTTTTCTTGGATATTGAAATCTGTTCCGAGTCCAAATATGAGGGATTTTAGTTCTTCAAGTATAGTTTTTAATTCTCTTATTAAGTTTGGGGTTTCTGAAGGATTACTTGATAGGTTTTCATTGTGTATTTTATTTGTTTTTTTGGGTTATTATTGCGTATGTGTCGTTTTTATTTGTCACCTCCTTTCGGGCTTCTTGGAAGGTTATGTATTTCCGATATTTGACTTCTATTATTTCTTTTTCTTGCTTGTATATGTTGCAATTTTTGGAGTAAGAGGGGTGATTTTCTGAGCAGTTTAGACATTTGGTTTTATTCGAGCCATCCCTTTCCGCATTATTGGGATCTTTTAAACTGCAATTTCCACATGTTTGGTTGCTTTGACATTGGTCTTTGTGATGTCCAAACTTTTGGCATCTGTAACATTGAAGTGGGTTCGGTATATATTGTTCTATTTTAATTCTCTCCTACCCAATTTCAATTGTTCTTGGTATCTGAGGAGAGTTGAAGGTTAATATGTATGTTTGTATTGCTTCTCCATTTTTTTTTTTATTGTAATTGTTTTTATATCTGTGACCCCTTGATTTCATCTATAGTACATAATGAGAGCTCTCGGTTTCTTATGACTCCTTTCGAGCAGTTTATGGTTTGGTGGGGGTAGGATCTGATGTCTGTTTCATGAAATTTCTGTAACTGTAGTAGAGTTTTAGCTTGTTTTTTGTTTTGTCCTATTAGTATTGTACCATATGTTAATTTTTAACATTTTTTGGAGTTATTTTGCTCAATGTGGTTTTTTGAATTAGGAAGGGTGATAATTCAGTCAATGGTTTGTTATTTGTGGCTTCCAGTACAATAAAGTGTGGGAAGGTTTTGACATCATTTTCATTATGTGAATCTGTTTCTGTTTCTATGTGAAGTCTCTTGGTGTTTTTCTTACTCATAATAAATTTTTAATTCATCAGCCGTGCTCCCCACCCACCTCAGAGCGCCTTATGGGGGAGATGATGAGGGGGAAAATCCCATTCGCCTCATTTCTCCAGGGTTACATGGCTGATATACTCAGGCGTGGAGGGGTTTTTGAGCATTCGTGATACTAAGTCTTATCCACCCAAGTATGGACTATCTCTTAGATTGTATCAGTTCTGTCAGTCTCCTTAATCCCAGCTTGATTGGCCCTACAGCCACCGATTACTAAATCAGTTTATTGTCAAATATGGAGAGTGTGAGTGTATTTTTTGGCCTGTTGGTCTGATTTAGTGCTTGACATGACCAACTGATTGATTGGATCGGGCCTCTCCAACCTCCCGTCCAGCTCAGATAAGGGCCAAAGTGGTGTGTTGCTAAATCATGTCCTCTTTATACTTAGGTCGTAATTTGCTCAACCACCAGGATCCAGTCTCCAAGCATTACGGGTCGCCACCCACGGTCAACAGGTGGCCCCATTGAGGGACTTTTACCCTCTGCAGGGGGGGGGCAGTCGGTGTATTTTGAAACCCAACCGACAGGGCCGGAAGGAGAAAAAGGCGAGAGGGGAGGAAGAGAGGAAAAAAGGGAGAGAAGGGAAGGAGAGAGAGGAGAAGAAAAAAAAGATCATTTCTATTAACCCACAAACTGTAAAACGAACATGTCAGTTGCCACTTTCTAAATATGGCACTAACTTTAAGAGAAATTTTCATCATTCACATCCAATTAGGATTTTTATCTTTAGATGACAGAAATTTTCCATAAGTTATTTATGGAACAGTTCTGTCATCAAACAACTACAAAGTTAAACATCCTAGTTTAAGATACAGGATATGTGGCTCCTGTATTAAGAAAAAAAAAAAAAATTTTTTTTTCTTTTTTTTTTTAAATATTTGAATGATCAAAAACGAAGAGAAAAAACTAAAATATTTAACTTCTCTTCACAATTCAACTTCTGACATTTCATTGTATCACTGATTTTATCTTGCCAATTCCCATTATCTGCTATGACTTGAAAGAAGTTAATTTGCATTTGCTGCAGAAAACAACAAGTTGTTAATTGAAAACTTAAGCAATTCAGTTCCAATCACTTAACAAACAATAATATTAGCTTTTTTTCTTTTAATGAATGTGGATTAAGTTGATGATTTGGCTGTCAGAAAACAATGATGGTGGGCAATTTGGTAGAAAACAACTTTCCAATGAAAGTAACAAATTTGAAACTAGTTTTTATTTTCCTCTTCTCTCTTTGAGATTAGTATACTAATCTTGCCTTTAGTGAAATAATGATTGAAAATATTCTCCTTGATTGGTCAATATTCATACTAAGACTAATAAATAAATTTTAAAAATCCAAAAAAGAATTACAATTGCGGTTAGCAACAAACATGAACTGATAAATGTTTAAATTTTTTAGATTAATGGGGTTTTTTTGTTTTGTTTTTTAATCAATCAAGGCAATAAAGCACCCAAGATGCAAGGGGCTACTGAATGTGAAAGAATATGAGAAAAATAATCTCATTAAGGAGAGAAGGCAATAAAAGAACAGGAATTAAGAGAGTAAATAACAATTAACATTGCATTCAAGTGAAAAGCAACAAACCAGAAGAATGTTCCAAGAGCAGGAAGTCAAAAAGAGAAGAAACTGTTAGCATACAACTTACATGTAACCATTTCAATTGGAAAATGATGAGAGCCTGCCACCAATCGAGTACTGTGCTTTAATTTACGAGTCTAGGTACTGTAGCAGAAAGTTCATCAGAACAAGTAGCATAAACGTATTTATAGAAAAAGGCACAGGGAAGTTGTTACAGCATTGGGAAGTTACTTAAGATGAGATGCCAAGTCAAGACCAGTTCTTTTGTATTTTATCAAGAATCTAACTAAATACATAGCAGAAGCACTACTGTTAATCTAAATGGTCTGCTTATTTGAATCTGGAGGCAGAGAGGGGGGGTTCACAGGAGAAGAAGAGAAAAAAAAAAATAAAATAAAAATCACAGAAGGCTAACATTGTCTTTCTTTAATAGACTATTTGTTTTTTTTTCCCCCTATTCCTAACCTTGAAGACAGCATGAATAGTGGAAATATTGGATCTCAGTATTGTTGCAAATCAACAATACTTGGATTTAATGAAAAATAATTTTTGCACCTACCATCTTAAAAATTATTAACTGTAATAAGTGTGGTTTAAAAAGCTGCTGCTACAACGGGTTCATGTATACCAAATATATCACTTACAAAACCAATTTATAATTTTTCTGTGTTTCTTTTTTTTTTTTTCCTCGCCAAAATTGTGACTTTTCCCTGTGACTATTACCAGCCATGATTTCTTTCTATGACTAACAGTAAACCAACCGGAGAAAAATTTACCAAAGTTTTCTCGGCGGGACTAGGAAAATGTAATAAAACAAAAGCCAAATTTGAGTTGAAAGAAAACGTTCAACCCGTTTTCAAAAGTAAAAGAAATGTCCCATTTGCATCAGTTGAAAAAAATCAACGAAGAATTAGACCGACTAGAAAATGCCGGTATACTATCCAAAGTGAGTTTTAGCGAATGGTCTACCCCCACGTAAGAAAAAAGTCCAACCAAATTCGTGTTTGTGCGGATTTTTCAACGGTCCTCAATGCGGCTTTAAAAGATTACCATTACCCTCTCCCCACACCGGAGGAGATATTTAATAAACTAAATGCTAGGGAAATATTCTCCAAATTGGACTTAAGCGATGCATTCCCTAAATCCCTTCTGAGGAGGAGTGCGCAAAACTTCTATGTATCAACACCCACAGGGGTTTATACAAGTTTGACAGATTGGCTTTCGGGGTCAAAGTTGCACCCGCTATATTTCAGCAAGTCATGGATACCATGCTGGGCGGCTTGGACTTTGCATGTGCCTATCTAGATTACATTGTTATTGCAAGTAAATCTACCGAGGAACATTGCAAACATATCCACAAGGTTTTTGAAAGAATTCAGGATTTCAGTCTCAAAGTAAAAGAATAGAAATGCGATTTTTATATGAATGATATAAGATATCTCGGGCATGTCATTGATAAGAATGGAAGATGATCTGACCCAAGGCGAGCAGAAGCTATCAAAAATATGCCTGCCCCAAAAAATGTCAACGAGCTCCAAAGTTTTCTGGGACTTGCCAACTATTATCAAGTATTCATAAATAATATGCACGAGTTATGAGCTCCTCTGAATGAATTGTTAAAAAAAGGGAAAAAGTTGGAACTGGACAACGGAGTGCCAGTCAGCTTTCAAAAAAATAAAAAAAACGGCATGAAATAGATTCTAACAGCAGTGGAAGAACCCATCAAGATCATTTACGACACATTTGACTTCGAACACCTGCAACATACGCCTGAACAACGAAGGTCAGGGAGAAAAAGGAAATTCACCGAACCTTTGACAATTAACCCAAAGAAGAAAAGGTATTAACCCTTTTTAACAAGTAAAAGGCTGGGGGGGGGGGTATTGTGGGAACCTGACATACCTACAAATGAACTCTTCCACACTTATATAATGTGGCTACCAATTTCTAGTAAAGAGGAAGTCACCAGATGTGAGTCACCAAGTGTGTATCACTGAGTGAGTGTATGAATGAGTGAGTCAGGACACCAGTGAGAGAAGTACTCTCCAGTCCACATACTTTGTACTACGTTTCTGTGAATAATATACCGTTTAATTTTATATCCGAGTGTGTTATTTTTCTATGGTTTCGACACCATAACACATTATCACCTTGATTGGGAAGAAACGATTTTAAAAAAATAAAATAAAAAGAGGAAAAGATTATAAGCATCTGATGAAGGCTAGAGGGTACACCAGCTGAAACAAAGATGATTGATTCTTTTTCTACAGTATATCAGCACCTTGCAGGTTATTTAAAGCCAAAAAATATTTTAGCTTGTAAGAATTTTTGTCAAAAAGGATTTAGTGATAAAAGTCTTACTAATTAACCCGTAGCTGGGAGGGGAAGAGGTAGATTCATACATTTTCCAAGGGTAGTTGCCTGTAAGTGAATATAATGAACCTGGCTTTCCAATTTCTAATTCCAAGGCATTATCCATTACACCACCCACATATGCAAGTTTACAGCACCTGGTATTCCCAGTTGATCACCCATCTAGGTACCGACCAGGCTTGACATGCCTTAACTTTGGAAATCTTAAAGAAATCGTTTTTTTCATTTGATGTAGCCACAAATCAACAAAGATGAGTTCAAATCTAAATAATGTAAACCAGAGTCATTCTTCGTCCCAGAAATTCAGCCAAAAAGCAAGATTTACCCCCTCCACAATCACACGGCTTGCTTTGCAAACAATTTTAAAGCCAAGTATTAATGTCTGAAACAAGAGAATCTCTTACTAATGCTTCATGAAACATTTCAGTTATGGCCTTATAAGAAACATAATTGATAGAAACAAAGAAATGAGTACTAAACTGTTAGATAGTACAGTGATACCTCAGCTTAAGTCATTTCAAGGTAAGTCATTTGTGAAGATATGTCAGGTTTTCTTAAATATTATATGAAAAAAATAAAACTCGCCTTAGATCATTTTACTAGAGTTTATGTCAACTGTTAAAAATATTAGAAATGTCAAAAGAGTAAAATAAACACTATATATATATATATATATATATATATATATATATATTTATATAAGTTTTCATATAATATTATGTATACTATATACACACACACACTTTTTGAATTCAGACTGGTTTACATCTATGCTCTGCCAGTAACGTTCTTTCAATTACATTTTTCCCCATGGCTCTGAAGTCCTAGAGCAAGTGCTGATGCTAAGCATAAATCTATATCGCTGAAAGATAAGGTGGAAATTAATTATTTTATTCAGAATACTGTACGTACATATAAATACTGTATTAGGCAATGGGGAGTGCATATTTGCAGTTTATAGTGGGGTTATTTGGATGTAAGTCGTAACTCCTGAAACAAATTAATGAGGGTGAGGTATAACTGTACCAGTTTTCCTATATGGCAGTGAATGCTGGACAATCTCCTCAAAAGAAATATTGTTCTATAAAAGGATGCTGAGAATACCATAGACTGAACATGTGAGTAATGACAAAGTGATGTCATTGGTTTTCAGTAGATGAGAAAAAGGTTACACTATGCTTGGGATCCATAATGAAAGGTAGTAAATTTCCAAACACCACACAAATGAAAGAAAGCAAATGCACAACAATTCAATATGGCAGACAACCAGGAACTGACCAATGCCACCTTCTAACAATGGATGACAACATTCTTCTTCCATGCCACTAGAATCATATATGCAAAGCAAACAGCATAAGTTGAAACAAGAGAGATTGTGTCGTAACCACAAGTCATGGACTTGGTGTACATCTTTATACAGAACCTTATGATAATTGTGCTTGGCCCTCCCTTCATTAGCACAACCATTGCCTTATAAATAATGGACTATTCCATTTTGATTGTATGGAAAAACAAAAGATATTAGAGATGCTACTTGGTTTCAGTGAGAAAATGAAAGAAAAAAGTGTCTAACTGTTTCAGTTAAATGGAAAAGTCGTCAGTTTCAAATCATTTCATTTGTACCCCCTTACTTCTTTAAATAAGGAGCAACATTCATAATTATGATTCCACTAATAATCATGGAATTCACAAGAAGCTTATTCAACCACTAACTCATGAATTATGAGGAATCAGAAAATCCAAGTAGGAAAACCATGAAATTTTCACAGGTTTTTCTAGTCATATTTAATTTACAGAAGATGTTACTCGAAATTTTTAGTCTGAGCCATTTCCTAAAATCAGTACAAAAGTCAATAGTATAAATTAAGGATAAAATTACTAGTGCCATAAGATGAATAACCAGAGTTATAACAAATTTAGTGAGAAACAAAAGCATTTTCAATTCATTTGAGGGTCAGCTTAGGTCTGTTACGTATGATCAGTGTTTTCACCAAACAGCTTCCACCTTGCCTCAAACTGAAAATTAGTGTCATGCACAATTAAATTTATCAATATCATTCTTAATTAGATTAAAGATGCTAAAGACACACAAAAAAAAAACAACAACAACATATACCAAAATAAGTTGTGTCTTCAGGCTGGTTTTGAACGTTGACAACCAAGGGTAGATGGTATCAGAGATACAAAAAAATTTTTAAATTTAAAAAAAAACAGTAGGTCTTTATGGAGATAAATTGTCAATCACATACCTAAGCAGTTTTGAATTAAGTGTGGTACTTCAAGGCTAGAGAGTCCAGTCTGCCCTGCTATTAAACTGGCAGCTGACAAGAGAAGCGATGGATTTATACCTTTCCAATGGTATTTGTTTGGAAATGAATGCATTAGCCACCACATGCCAATTCTATACAGATAACCTCTGCACAATACACACACACACACACCTTGCTGTCCTGCAAATCAATTAATTACAGAATATTTAGTAACAATCCTACTCACTGTGCACTCATCCTTTCAGTTTCTATATATAAAGCAGAGTTTCTTTTATGATGGCTGCCACCTTGTAGTCGAGTATGATTGTCACAAGATATCAATTGAGAATATCAAACAGTGCCTATGCATGAAATTTTTTGGTGGAGAAAGATGTTGCACAGGAACAATCTGACTCTCTAAGCAAGAACAGTATGTAGCCAAAAAGAAGAACCAGTCATTGGATACTGCCAAGCCACAAGTGTTACAGATTCTTCCTTTTTCAAGATGGATAATGTAATGAAGGCTAATGGGTCCAATACACACATCTTACATAACACATTTTGGTGTTATATAATATTCATTCAGGTAAGCAGGTCATATAGATGACAAATCCTCCAAACCTGCTTCCCTACAATCATAAACAATAGTAATAGGCAGCTGTTTATCTTGTAAAATAATGGTAGTGCCATCTTTGGTCAAAATTCAGTCCTTTGGTGGCGAGAATAGAGTGATTTCTCCAGAGCGCAGGACTGACTAATGGTATATGGACGCCATGTGCTGCCCAGACAACATGGCTTCTAACTCTTGGCCATACCAACAAAATCCAAAGGAATACAAGAATTACTTTCGGAACTGGCTTGGCTGCAGGAAATTTTGTCAGTGTTGACAGCCAACTGCCTTTGGGGATTAACTCCAGATTTTCCGTTTTGATTTACTTCTATAGACTTTTTCATGTTTGATATGGCCACAAGACAGCAAAGGTTTTCCAGTGCCACTTTAGTGTGTGTCCTACCACCACATTTGTATTCTACATTATTAACGCATTGCTCAAACTTTTTTCTCAATATGAGAAAAGACATTCACAATGTTTTTATTTAAAGGATTTAAATGTTTTAACATTTTATTTTATAATTTTTTTTTATTTTAAATTTTATAATACGACAATAAATTGCATCCCTCCTGTTTTTGCTTTTCCCCTTATGTTAGATAATGTAGGGTACTGGCTACTGTGGCATCAGTTCCCTTCCCTAACAATAGCCATTTTGATATTAATTTTTTTTTAATAATTAAAAATAAAAAAATTTTTTTTAAAATACAGGAAATTTTTCTACACATCTAATATAATGTTCAGTTTTTTTTTTTTTTTACATGAAAAAAAATACAGACATTGTATTGGTTAGTGTTTCAATTTTTAAATTGAAAATATTTTCATACTTATTAGTAAATTGTGGAGGGACTATCTTGTTCTAGGTGAATTTGAATGTCAATTTTTTTCAAAATTAGGCTTATATTACAATTGAATTTTTTCTTTATACAAAAAATTTATAAAATTCATTTCAAAGTTTAATTTTTAAAAAAATAAAATAATAAATTAAAAAAAATCAAACCTGTTGTATTCAAAATGAGAAAGGATAGTAAAAAGGCATTTTTCCTAGAATAAAGTCAATAAATTATATGTAAACGGCAAGTTCAAATATTTACTTCTTTGTAAACCACTTACTGTTGACTAAACTGCTATTATTAAGAGATTCCATTTTTTTTTTTTTTTTGAGTCATAAAAGAAAAACTGTAAAGAACAACAGGTTTGTGTTGAAGTGAAATACTGAGAGAAAGAAAGAAAAAAAATGAAAATAGCAGCAGCTTCCAATTATTGTGAAAAATAACCTTTGGGTTTTCAAATATATTTACAATTTGTTTTTAATAACTAAGAATCATGCTTGTAAACTTAAAAAATTAACTAAATTTTTAATACAAATGTGTCTATATTTTATTTAGAAAAATAATTAAAAGCTTTTCAAATAAAAATATCAGTTTTACTACATTTTTTATTTTACATTTCATGGGAGATTTTCTGCAATTTGGAGTCCTGTTTAGCCAAAGATTTTTGGTTTAAATTCTCCAAGGACTTTTCCTTAGAACAAATAAACATTTTTGAACTACAAAAAAGAATTTCTAGAAATTTTATGAAATTTAATTTGGAATCAAAAAATTTCAAAGAGAGGAAAAATCCTGAAATAATAATTTCACGTAACCTCTGGAAATGAAAAGAAAAATAAAATAAAAAGATATTCAGTTGCAGAAATAATTGATAATCTCACACTAGGAGAGGTACTAACTTGGCTGACTTGGGGAGGGTGGGGTCTTCAGTTAATATTAAAATAAAAAATTTAAAAATATATCTTTCTTGAAGCTTCAATTTTTAATTCTAAGCTAATAGATTAAATTTCATATTCCCAATAAGCAAAATACTTTGGTATATTTCAAACCTTTTCAAACCAAATATTTCATATTTTTAAAATGATTTGAATTTTTTTTCTCTTTCTTTATTAGTAAAATTAATGAATTCATCCATATTGACAATATTTGTTGATAATAAATCTGTATTAAAAAAATATTTCAAAATTAAAATATACTGTTCTGAAACGTTATTTGAAAAAAAAAAAAAATGAAAACCCCTAGTGTAGTATAGTGAATTGTATGAATATATGCTATATATATTTAAATTTATTTGATCGTGTTGCCATAACGTATTATGAATGTTTCTTATTTTTCACACACATAATAGTTGGAATATAATATGTAAGTGTTTATTTATATATGTGGGTTGATATAAGAATGTGTAGCATAAACAAATACTGTATTATCTATTAAAAATATCATAAAAACAGAAAAACGGCCTTAGCTCAAGAATCCCTTGTCTAATTTTAATTAAATTTGGCACTGCACTCATCAGCGGTTCAAGATACAATATGCTCCTAAATTGATTGGGGGTATTTATCATTTAAGTGGTATCTCTGGAATAATCATAGATACATACAAGATTAGAGTTCTAGGATTACATACACATGACTTGACCATAACAAATTAATACTGAATTTTAAGTATTAAAAATTAAATAAAAATAAAATAAAGTTCTTGTAAAAATTTGTTATTCATCAAATTTGTTTTAAGATAGTAGTGCAAAAGATATTATAAATTTTTATAATAGAATTTTATTGCATTTGTTATTCTTCAACTTGGAGCAAATTCTGTAACTTTGATCAGAAAGAAAATAAAAGTAAGGATTCAAATTTTCCAAGGAATAGTATATATAAACAAAAACAAAGGAAAAAAATTTAGCAAAATTTCATAAAATTTGTCGTAACAAATGTAAATATTTTTTTTTTAAATTTTCTAAAAAGAAACATTTCAAAAGTACTTTCATTAATTTATGAACAAGTCATTAAAGTTTCATTAAAATCCAACAATTATCTGATTTTTGCAAGAATTCCCAAAATCAAGGTTTTTTGGGGTTTTTTTTTTACTGCAAAAAGAGGCTCTTTTAATGCTGATCTTTTAATCTTTCCTGTTAACCATAACACAAAGATTGACAATAAAATTTTGTTTTTATTATATTATCGGCATTTTCTTTTTCATCATGCATCCTCTTTTTAAGCAAATTTTTGGAGGTACTTAATAAAAATTTTTAAAGATTACAGTTATGAAAGTAAGAAACCAGAAGAGAGTTCCACGAGTAAGAAGTGCAGGAAAAGAAACTATTAGCATAGAACTTATTGTTACAACTATCAATTTGAACCCTGAAATTAGGAGCCCTAGCTGCCAATTTAGTATCAAAGAGGAAAGACCATCAGAACAATTACCATGAAAATATTTATAGAAAAAAAAAAAACAAATGTACAGGGAAGCTACATTATGGTGGTAGGAAAGTGACAGAAGTAGAGATGGCAGGATTTATAACATTGCAGATTTTTTAGATTTTATCAATGATAATCTCTAGACATATACGAGAAGCACCAAACCAGGCGTGGCAGCAATAGTCAATACATAGACGAATGATAAACTTACAAATCTGTAAAGCACACAATTTGTCTTGCCAGAATCTAACAAAACATAGTAAACCAATTTTCCTAGCAGTAGACTTAGCAACTGACTCAGCATAATCATTCCATTTCATGTCAATGAGAAAGGCAAAAAACACAAAGTGCAGCAAGTTGTTCTAGAGTTTAGCATCAGTCATGATGGAAGGTGAAAAAGGTTATTTAAGATGATTAATAGAAAACAATTTCATTTTGGAGACATTAAAATTAACAGGCCACTTATTGGCCCAGTTAACAACTGGTTGAAGGTCATTTTAGAGATCAGATGCCAATTTGATATTATCAAACACATCATACTTACTATTAAACAGGAGTAAATAGTTCTGCCATCAGCATAGATACAGAGTCAGGAACTGACGACATCTGGAAGGTTGTTGATGAAAATAAAGAACAAAGTAGGTTCAAGAAAAGAGCCCTGAGGTATAGCTGCATGAATTCAAAAAGATCTAGAGAAGTGGCCATTCAAGGCCACCTTCATTATGCAGTTTGATAAGAAAGATTGAATAAAATCAAAGAAATGGCCAGAAACACCAGAAACTTCAATTTGTGAAGATGACCAGCATGTCAAATGCCCCCAAGATTTGCAATTCTTATCTAAAACTTGGTAGACTCTTTTAAAAATACTATCAACACATCAACAGTTGACCTAGAGAATTCATAGTTTCACTGAAGGATTCTGCAAGGTGAGATGCTTAACCAATACAGAGTTGATTACAGCCTCTAGTACTTTACCAAAAAAAAAAAAACAAAAAAAACAAAAAAAAAACAAGTAGAAGCTTAATAGGCTGATAGTTTGAAGGATCAGATGACTTGCCAGAGTTCTTAAAAACAGGAAAGAGGATTTCCAAGAATTGAGAAAGCAAAAAAGTCAGATTATTGTAGAGCTTGGAGAGAATTGTGTGGGGAGCAGTTCAGAGGCACATTTTTTATGACTATCCAATTGCAGGTGGATGGTCACAGGGTAGAAACAACATCACGAAAATAAAACAGAGTAAATTAAATAGGTAATTTTTTTTAAGTTATACTTTAACTTTTCCTGTTCACAACTTTGCTAAATTTTTCCTACCCTAACAAAGTGTACCTTGTGACTTTTCTTTAATGACTTTTTCTAGTTATCAGTTTACCCATCACAAAATTTGATGTTACCTTTTACTGAACTTCTTCGCCCTCTCATTTGAGAGAGAGAATGGTGCAGATGGGGGTGGAGAAAACTTTGCACAGGTAACAGGTTCTGGCAAAAATTCTACATTCTCTTAAAATTATCTTGCACATTTTAAAAATGTACAATCATATTTTGGATAAGAATAAAAGCTTTCATTTTAAATGAGAGTATTCATTCCATCTTTCAATGATCTACCTTTTCATGCAGACATTTTATATTCTTATAAGGTTTACAAATAAAGATCAAGCCAATCTTTGATGAGGATATTGGATCTTAACTGATGAAAGCAATTTTACAAGATTATCTCTGTATACTTTGCAATCAGCTATTTTGGATGAGTGATTAAACCACTTAGTACAGATAAGCCTTGCAAATCCAAGCTCATCATCATAATCATCTTGTGGCTTTGAATTTTACTTTTGGTTAATTTGATATTTCTTGCCATTATATTCTAACCAGAGTTGGAAAACGGTCTCTTAGAGAGACACAAGGTCTTTGTTGATAATGTAAGATAAACTAGGAAACGTGCAATAACAAGAAAGAGAAAACTTAAATACAATGACAAGCCATTGAAGAAAGTGTGCACAAATTGGAAATGTTAAATCAGAAAGTGGAGAGAAGATTGCATGCTAAACACACAAATATATTCTTGCCAGTTAGATATGTCTTTTTCAGATGCATGAAGGTCAGAGTTCTAGTCCAAATAAAAGCCAGTATTGTGAATACAGATTTTCTAGGAACTTTTGTATTTCCTTGCTAAGGAGGAAGTTCCATTCAAATGACTTCTTCCCCAGAACTGTTTGTGGAACAGACTCCCAAAATGATTCTTCCCCAATTGGTACAATCTTAAATTTTTCAAGTCTGTGGTCAAGATTTCACTTAACCACATCTCATAATTCGCACTTCTTGCATCCTAGTAGGAGATCGGTAAACCTATGACCTGGTTCACACTTCTCAGTCTTTTGAATAGGGGTAGAGGTTTATCCCTCGTTTCCTGTTTAGGATCGGGTTTCTGGTTCCTTCAAAATTCTCATTCTTTCACTCCCAGTAGCTCCTTTCATCTTAGTGACATTATTGACTAGCTTGGGGTGGAATTACATTAAAAAAAAAAAAAAAAAAAAAAAAGGGAGATGCAAACTCATTCAGCAATCCTCTGTTTTGAGTGGCTCTTAAGTCTTGTATTGAGTAAAACAAAAAAACAAAAAAAGCTTAACTTTGTACAACTGGCATATATTGAAAGTAATATAGTTTCATATATAAAAATTTCAGATAAAGTATATATGTAATATAAATAAAGACAAAACGAAAACTTAGCTGATACATTTTGTCCTTTGATAAAGTCCCTCAGAGGATAGAATGTGTTGGCTAAGATAAGTTTTCCTTTCGTCTTTATTCATAGTTTCATATTTACATCTATGGTGAATTCAATATATGAATGACAAGAAACCTGATGTTAACAGTGACTACACTATAGGTAGTAACTACCTATAAGGATCTGTAAGTCAATGGACTACAGAGACTAGCTGGGATCTGTTGAGTACGACTCAGACTTACACAAGAACTACTGACCTTCCAATAGAAGCACTCACTTCTGGATTGACTTGCGATGACCTTGTGCATAACTGTTACCTTTATTCTTATTGTACTGGTTTTTTTTCGTTTTTGGGGTTTTTTTTTTTTTTACAATAAACCGTTACTTATTTTATCCACCTTGTTTTTCAAGTATATATTCCTATTAGGACAGAATATAACAATATTTAAATAATTTTTTTGTTTTTTGGTTTTTAATATCTGTAACATTTTATTGTATTGGAGTTATTTCCCCTTGCACTAACAACACCAGGAGTCAGTGTCTTCATTATGAAAATGATGAATGGTTTCAAGGTATTTACAAAAGCCAAGAGGTGAAAAGACAGACTTCATGAAACAGCAGGGTATTATTATTATTATTATAATTATTAATAAGAAAGGTTTAAAAATTCACATATGGGAAAGAAAAAAGAAAAACAACAACAACAACAATGGTGGTGCAAAAATTCACAATCAGTTGGGGTGGGGGACGTGCTTATACAGTCTCATATTTCCCAAAATAGTATAATTTCATATGAGCATGAATCAATACACAATTTGACAATTACTGGATTTATAATGTCCCCACGGTCCTTCTACACAGATGAAGAAGAGGCTCGAGGCAACAGAAATGTGGTTCTACAAAAGGATATTGAGAATATCATTGACAGGACTTTTGTGTAATTAAGAAGTTTTAAGGAAACAAAAAGGACACTTAGAATCAGAAAGAGACAAAGTTTCCTGGGTACATGATGAGGAACAAAGGCCTGGAGAATTTGACACTCACAGGACATCAAAAGCAAGAGAAGGAAAGCAGCATATAACCTACCTAACGAGCTTGTATAATTGGTTTGCGGAACAGAGATTGAGAGGGACAGCCAAAAGACAAACTTTACTAAGAGCTACAAAAGAGAGAAAGATGTAGAGAGCCATGACCACCTATATCCTTAAGGGACACGGCTCAGAGAAGATAAAAAGAAAACAGAAGACAAATGTAAATGTGAAGAAACAAAAATTATTACATGGATTTTAATTACATTTCCCAACTTGGTTTTAAAGAAGACATAAACAACTTAAAAATTGTATGGAAGACATGGATATACTAACTTATAATTTTAAGCTCTTTAGCAAATGAAAAAATTTGCTGATCTCTCAACCAGTGTGCATGCATATATGCGATGAAAGACTGGATACAACAACCATTTTGATTTTACTCCCAGAAAGAGTAAATCACCCAGGTACCAAGAATTCTTTATCTGTCATTGTTATAGTGATTTACTGAGTAACTTAGATGTGGCACAAGGCCAAAAAGCATGGAGTACCCAGTGAGAATCAAACTCACTACTCAGTAATGATTGATCTAGTGAGACAAACTAGCTAACCATTACACTATTTCAAAGTGCCCATCGGTTACTGTTATAAGAACACAATCAAAATGGCGGATGACAAAGCAGAAAGAAATGAATGCTTGGATTGATGCTCGCTACAAAATCAGTCAAGTTTTAAATGATGAATGCTTCTAGTTACACTGAAAAGGAGCATAAAACAATGTTATTACATTTCTTTTCTGCTCTTTTAAGAAAGGAGCATCACTTAAAAAATATATTATAAAAAAATTGGTTCACTTATCTTGTTCTGAGTTTTAAGGAGTCACATCTAATGTTCAGGAGACTCAATGGTAAATTCTACAGATTTTTACCATCAATTTTCTTGATGTGATTCCACTAAACTCAATAGACACTCATAACATGCTGTGCTGGAGAATTACCTCAGAGGTCCAAGGGGGCCAGAGCAACATAGCCTTAATTTGTGCATAAGATTATGAGCGAGGCAAACCATACGAGCATTGGTGCTAGAATGACACAGCACATGCATCACCAATCCAGACGGAGGCTGGCAGCATGCACAAGATGCTGACTGTCTGGCATGGCAAAATGAATAAAGGAGGCAAGTGATTGTCGGGACAGGAGTAAGCTTTTGCGCTCAGTGCACTTCAGATTGGTTTGTTTTACGGCATATCACCCTCAATGGCTTATTTAATGCTGACAATTTTTATTGCTGGTAATATATTTTTCTTCAAAAATCTATTTCTGCAAATATTTTTTCCTTGAAGAAATCTATAGCTGGTAATATTTTTTTCAAAGAATGTATAACTGTTTGTATTACTGGTACTTTTTTTTTTTTTTTTTTTTTAAATATTGCTGATAATAATTTTTCCTTCAAAAATTATTGCTGGTAATATTTTTTTTTTTATTACAAATTATTTCTGGTATTAAAACATATTTTTACACAATTTTGGGTGTCAACTATTTGCCCATTGCTTGGACCCTACCACCCCGGGTCAAGGTGAACTAGAGAACGCCAACAATTAAGAGGTGGTTCCACACACCTCAAAACCTCCTGATCAGGCCTTGCTGCTGGACGTAGTTTATCATCTTACCCAGGACGTGGATGCAGTTTATTGTTATACCCAGGATGGTCAGATTGGTGTGTTACAATATGTGCTAAACCAGAGTCCCTTGCAAGTGCTGTTCCAGTTTCCTGCTACACATGTGAACAAATTTATTTTATTTATTAATATTAATGCTTTATCTCTTAATATCAAGCACTCTAATTACAAAAGACTGCTTTACAAACGTTATCTTCTAGAATCACTTTGGCTGACCATTTTTTGGTGAAATTCAATCTTTTTTATTGTTTATAGATAACACTGAAAAACATTTGCTCATTTTGGTATACATACTTATTGAATCCAGAAGAAGGTTTTAACTGTATTTTTTAATATACAGACAAAAATATTTGCATGCTCTAAAAAATTTTTTTTCTACTTTTCATAGTAATTCTGCATTAAAAAAAAAAAAAAAAAAAAAAAAAAAAAAAAACTTAAGGAGGCACAAATTAATTATAGTTTTTCTTTTAAGCTACTCTTTGCTTTACAAAGTTACTGTACATGACCAGTGTCAATGAAAACACATGATTCATATAAACAGTAAAATATTTCTTCTGTGTTGGACAAATTTAAAATGAAGTTATACTTGCCTTGTAGTAATAACTTTGTTTCTAATAACTTAAAAGAAACAAAACTTATTTGTATCAGTCCAAAGGAATCATTCTACTGTCATCAACAGCTTTCAGGTCTTGACCTTACACAGCATAGACATGAATACAAGTTAATATTAAAATAAAGGAAACTGCCAAAACATGTCATCATTGATCACTGATGAAAGTGAAAATTTTAAAGCCTTGTCCTAATGACTTAATAACCTCCATCAATCAATCAAGGATAACAATAGGTTTTTTTTTGGGGGGGGGGTCAATTCTAAGCTTAGTTGGAATAAGACAGCCAATTTAAAAAGTAATGACAAGAGTTTTTTGTTTTTGTTTTTTTTTTCCTTAATAACCAGACAGTCCCCAAGCCAATACTGATTTATCATGTTTGTCAAAGAGCTCACCTGAAATCATTTCAGAATATTCCAGTATGCATTTTTTTTAAATAACATATTCAGATGAGTAGATGATGATGATAATAATAATAATAATAATGGCATTTTTATTTAAATAACTAATATTGCCTTCATTTTTAATTTCTGTTGCATTTTACTAAAGCTCCCAAATTGTCATTCTCGGATTATAAGCAAGCAACATTGGATATAAAGAATAAAGCCAGGTCAGGTGTTATGAGGAGGGACAAACTGGTTATAGTAATTAGTGGATTTGAAAGTATTTCTGATCTAGGCTGGAATGGTAATTATGAAGTTAAAAGCCTATAATTCAAAGCAAAATTATTCTTCGATTGGTTCTCTTTTACTTAATGCCAAAGACTAAAAAACAGACGAGTATTGCTAAATGCCACAGATTACAATTATTTTCTTTTTAAATTGAAAAAAAAAAAAAAAAATTTAACAAGTGATGAAAAAGAAAGAAAGAAAATACTTTACAACAAAAAGACAAAAAGCATCACCACTACTCTCATCAAAAAGTTTTCATTCAGAGAGATGATGTATATACGGTAGGATTTAAGGGGGGGTGCTCAACTATGAGCTCCTTCTGGAGACTTGAGTACTGCTTCCAATTAGACCAATGAAAGGAATTCTGATGTTTGGAAAGTGGACTTAGCCAAGAACATTTCATTACCACTTGGAGATAAGAGAAAGTGTGCAGATATTTCATCAGATTAAAGATAAAACGGTACATTTCCTTATTGACCAATGTAAGAATTGTTACAGCTTCGATAGGAAGATTTTTTTTTACTCATCAACTGTATTCAGATGTTGCAATTTATTCCAGTCTTTACAGAATAATTTTTAAAATTCCTTGGAAGACTGCAAATGACAGGTCTTATTGGAGGGTGATAAATATATATATATATTCTTAATTACATCTCCCCTCCAGCATGCAGGTAATCATGGCTCAGCACAATTTCTTGGAAAAGATATTGAAATGCCACCCCCACTGTGGTCTCCAGTCTTTGAGTTCAAATAGTACTTTTTTGGATGGGTTACCACTTAAGGATCAAGAATCCAGTCTACTGTTTAATCCATAGCTGAGAGAGACAAAAGCTGGATTCATACTTTCCCCAAGGGGATTAGTGCAAAATTGAATGTAACAGACTGGGCCAGAATTTGATCTTAGCTCACCAATTCCACATTTTGCACGAATAGCCAATATTCGACCCACATCTAAAGACTTAGAGAATTAAATTATGAAAATATGTGTTACACATATTTCAAAAACATACAACAATGCTGATCTTCAGTAGTTCCTAACAAAATCTGGCTAAGGAGAAGGAAAAAAAACATGAATAGAAATTTTAAATTGTCAAATCTACATTTTCCAACTGGGCTTCTAATGGTTGACATCACCATCTCAGAAGGTCAATGATTTTTCAGACTTAAGAATGAAACTCCTAAGCAGTGTCTCATGGTTGCAAAGTCCAACATGAAGACACAGCAACAGATGTTGCATGTAGCAGTCAGTCGCAATGGAGTTGATGAAGTGGTGGTGCCATTCCACTGTTTGTACTTCCTCCTTGTTCTTTTAACCTCTCTGTGATCAGCTAAGGTGGTTCAATACACCAACAGCTCACTTCAGATTGAAGGCAGGATAGATTATAATCTGTTCTTTGCAAGCAAGAGTGTTTCTAAATTGTTATTTCATTAAATGTGAACTTGTACAAAACTTAAATTTGTTTTCAGCAAATGCCTAATTTTTATCAATTTGAACAAACCTGAATATGCCTAGCCCAAATGAGCACAACTCCATGCTTGGGTTATATAGTACCACATATGCAGGAAAGTCATATCTATCATTCTTGTTTTGATCCATTTCAGCATGCACACACACAAATATTTGTGTCTATATTTCTGAAATGAAGGATTGTAACTATTTACACCATTTGAACTGTTCATATTTTTATTGCCATATTCACAATGTCTCAGCCATTATACACTGACCTTCTTCAGGTGATGTATGTTGGAATTTCAAACTGAACCTTTTATCTAATTCCATGTGCCATGCCTTTTGTTTGTATATCTCAGTTTCAGTTAAATTTCCTTTAGTAATTCAAGTTTTTGTCTCTTCTGTGAGTTGTGAGTTCAATACCTGGTTAGAGCAGGGGGATTAAAAACTTGGAGAGTCGAGTTACTAAAGGAAATTAACTGAATTAGAGATATCAAAATAAAATAAAAATTTTAAAAAATAAGCATGGCACATAGAACAATCTACCCTCAAAGACTATGTATATCACCTGAAAAAGGCCAGAGTGTACAACGGCTGAAACATTGTAAATATGACAAATTAAAAGATATTTGAATCTGCTCTTTGAAATTTAACTGGTACTTTTTTTTTCATCTAACAAGAATATACAGTATTAAAATTTCTTTTTTAATCATTTCCAAGCAAGGCAATAAAGCCACTAAGACAAAAAGAAAACATTAAGGAGAGAGAACAACAAAAGAACAGGAATTAAGAAAATAGAAGATAACTGATGTTGCAAGATTTGTATATTTACAATATCAATGTGGAAACAAGATACTTGTTATTGGCAGTTTTTTATTTCAAAGTACCATTGGGATTCATATGAATCAACCAATCCTTAAATTAACTGTCACAAAAATCCAGATCAGAGAAGAAAAAATACATAACACAAAAAAGTTAATAGTTAAATAGTTATATATAAATAAAAATAATAAAATGATCCTTGACAAGAGAAAAATACAACCAAAGCTTATATATACAACATCCTCTGCAGTTGTAAAAGAGATAACAATAGAGAAAACATCTGTGCAAAGAAAAGGGAGTACATATGTTATAATGTACAGCAACAGTGTGTTGAGGTTGGTGGTAACATCTAACTGATTGCTCTCCCAGTAACTACGGGTTCATGGGCAGAGAAGAGACAGGAGGTAACAAACATAACACTGGCTCGGAAACCACAACAAGATTAGAAACAAAAATGCCCATGCGACAGAATTCATAAGACACAGTGCCTTGCCAACTGTGTTGGTTTCACCCAAAACTTCAACACCCACCCACCACTGCTTTTATTGGAATGAAGCATCTCACAAAGACCCGGATCTTGACCAGTTGCAGAGAGGCTCTTATCTAGAAATGCCAAACTGCCTCACTGTTAACAAAAAATATCCCAGATGCAACTGGTGTTGGCAAACATGTTCACACATGATCCAGGGCCTCTTTTGTGTCTGTACCGACAGACATTCACCACAATATGACAATGTGGTCAAAAGAGACAAAACATGGGAAAATGAAAAAGAAAAATAAAAAAATAAAAAAAAAATAAACATCCAAGTTTGTCAATGGATATAGACACAAACAATATAGGTTCTAATGTCGTACAGAAATCAGTACTCAGAAAAGAATTAAATCCTATTTGTTATCAAGGGTCAATACAAGATGAAAGATAGGCGACTATAGTATTTTGAATTAATACTTCCAGTAACAATAGTCAACCAATTCCAGATGTTCTCATATTACTAACAGTCTTATTCTTGTTAACACAAAAGAGGAGTTAAAATAAATACTTATCAACTCCAAATGTCATTAAGACAACTAGTGTCCTTGACATTTTGGCTGAGGCATTCTTCATCCTTCCCCAGATGTAGAATTTCCACAAAACATGGAGAATTGGAGGAAGAGAAAAGTCTTTTCAGCAATATTAAGTAGACAAATGAAAATAATTACTATCACCCACGTAGTCAGATGAAGAAGATATTAAGTAAAGCGAACAGTAGAAAAAGAAAAAAGGAATTAAGACAGGAGATGACGATTTAACATGACATTTAAATTGTTGAAGATCAAAGTTAACTGGGAAGCAAGAAGAGAGTTCCACAAGTGAGAAGTCCAATAGAAGAAACTATTAGCACACACCTTATGGTTACATGTAGCCATTTCAACTGTATAATGATGAGACCTAGCTGCCAATCTAGTACTGCACTTAAATTCATAAAGTCTAGGTATCAAAGAGGAAAACTCATCAGAACAATTATCATGAAAGTATTTATACAAAAGACACAGCAAGGATACATTATGATGGTAGGAAAGGGACTGAAGCCAAGATGCCAGGTCAGGATCAAGAACATTGCAGATTCTTTAGATTCTATCAAGAATCTCTAAATATATAGCAGGAGCACCAGATCAAATGTTAATTATTTGTTATGTATACCTACCTGCATCATTGTTACTTTTTATATACTTTTTTTATATTATACTGTTATATATGAATTTTTTCCACAGAAAAAAAATTTACCTAAGTAAAAGAATGGGCTTAAAACATGCCTGTTTTCATGAGTGTACATTTTAAAGAAGACATTAATTTCATTCATATTCAAAGAAGCTTCTCACAAACCATCACTTTGTGGAACCAACTCCCAAGAAGATGCTTCCTCTGATCACTATAACCTTAACCTGCCCATGTCTAGGGTCAACAGTTATCTTCCTAACATATCCCCATAAACTGGGTCTTTTACTCTGTAATGTAACCCTCTACCTCGAGTGGCTCTTGGGCCTTGTACAGAGTGAACATCATAAAAAAAAAAAAAAAAAAAAAAAAGAGAGAGAGGAAGGAGAAGAATGCCTCCATAAAGAAGGGATTTAAAAGGTTCCCGATACAGACAGAATTATAAAAACAACTTTTCTTTTTTGCAACTGAATATTGCAGTAGCAATTTTTTGGAGAAAATGATTTTTGTTCCGGATACAAGAAATCCTGTTCAATCCATCACTGAAAAGAAAAAGATTTAACAAGACCTTGAGAAACATCCCAATAAGACAATCTTGTTGACTATTGTAGTAATATCATTGAAATGTATTCCTCACATTAATCCTTCTCCCCAAAGGCAAAACCTGTCAGCTTTTATGTGTGCCCCAGTCAGTTATGCCAGGGTTTTTTTTATGCCCACCTACAGGCACTTTGGTGCTGCTTTAGTATATGTTCCTGCTTTAGTGGGTATCCTACCACCACATTTCTATCTTACATTATTAAAGAATTGTCCGGACTTTTCTTGATATGTTAAAAGAGATTCAGAATGTTATTTAAAGGATTCAAATATCTTGTTTGATGAATTTTTTTTTTAGTCAAATTTCTTATTTTATAATTTTTTTTTATTTTAAATTTTATAAAACAATAGCATCCCTTCTTCCATTTTTGCTTTTCCCTTTACATTAGATACAAATGTGGTGGCAGGATACACTGATCGGTAGGACACATGTAAAGCAGTACCGGCATTTTATTAGTCCTAAGGCACTAGGTAATTTACATGACCATGTATGACACAGGCGAATTTGTGCCTCTTTCGACAGGGAGATAGGCAATGTCCATTACAACAATTGGAAAATTGTGGTTGTCATCAGATCTTAAAATATGAAAGGAACAAAACCAAACCTGTCTGCAATATCAGATAATTAGTTCCTTATTCTTCTTGATCATGTCAGTCCAAGAAAGCTACAGTTCCTACTGAGGATGATGCCTTAATCGATGGTCTGCTGTTTTTTTTTAACTACTATATAGTCCTTTTGATTCTGTTGCTGAAAGTAGACTTAAAGTAAAAATTTAAAAAATTAGCAGATACTATATTCTTTTCCATTTCAACAATTCTTCTGTGTCGTGTCCCTTAGGGTGTTGGTGATCATGGCTCTCCACAACTTCCTCTTTGTAGTTCTTAATAAAGTTTATTATTTTGTTATCTTTCCAAAACTTTGCTCTGCTATTCATTTACTCAAGGTTGTTAGGTAGGTTATGCTTGTTTTCTTCTCTCTCGATTTCTGTCCTGTGAGTATCAGATTAATCCAAGCTCTCTTTCCTTATGCGCCTTAAAAATGTCAACTCATCCCTTTCTGATGTTAAACATAGTGTTCTTTTTGTTTCCATTTTCTCTAAAACTTAATTGCCCACATGTTCAGTCTATGGTATTCTCAGCATCCTTCTGTAGAACTAGATTTTTGTTGTTTCAAATCATTTTATCTGCAAGGGGATTTGTCCAGTATTCACTGCTATATAGGTGTGTCAATATTAGATAACAGTTCACTTCAGTATGCTTTTCTTTGTTGCTAATAAAATTTTTCTATTTCTTAATACTTTGCTTAGCTCTTGGAAGGCATTTTATTTATTGAAAAAATGCTGTCCAGCTAGATCTTCATACTTCTGTTTGGGCCCTTAATACCACATGCTTAATTTGGAATCATCTAAGATTGAAGAAGAGAAAAAAAAAAAAAAAAAAAAAAAAAAAACTTATTCATACACACTAACAAATATTCTAACACAGCAGTTTTATCATTTTAAGGTAAACAGTACAAAATAGGACTGACATTTCTGACTAAAATCTGAAAAGTTATTCTTTTAGAACCCTAACATAAAATCTCAAATTTTTTTTACATTTCACGGTTAGATAGATGTTTACTTGGCATTCAGCTTCTAACAAACCCCTATTATAATATCTGTGGAGGTTTTGAGAGAATAATATGCATAAGTATATGAAATACTCTTTTTGACTCACTGTGCCTCCAGCATGGAGAGGGTGGAGGTTTTAAATAAAAATCTGGATTTTTTTTTGGGGGGGGGGGTAACAATCGACACATTTTAAAAGCAATATTATATGAACAATTAAATTTTCATTATTTGTATAAAAAAAAAAGAGAAAGAAAGAAAAAAAGAAAGAAAAAGTAAAAATTAAAATTTTTTTAAAAAAAAGTAAAGAGAATAGTCTCTCTCTCTCTCTCTCATCATGAAATAGAAAAACTGTCTCTTGAAATATGGCTGAATCAGCAGGTTAGGGATTGCCACTCAGTTTTTTTTCATTGTAATAAATGGAGGTAATTACTTACATCACTTCCAGAAAAATAGACAAAATTCGGATTGCTATACGATATCTGTCCTCTGATGCAGCAGTGAATGCTGAACAATCACCCCACGGATAAGAAGAAAATGAGAAGCAGCAAAAATGTGGTTCTACAGAATGGTACTGAATTCCATGGACGGAGCAAGTAAGCAACAAGGAAATCCTAAAGAAAATAGCAACAGTAAGAACACTCATACTCAAAATCACACCCTGAGTATGGACAATAGATGACATCCAGCAGCAAGGCCTCTGATCGAGAGGTTTTGTGGAGAATGGAACCACCTTTTAATTGCTGTTGTTCCCACGTCCATTCTGACCCAGGATGGTAGCACCTGTTATGGTCCCAGCTATCAGCAAATAGTCACTCTCTCTCTCACACAAAAAAAAAAAAAAAAAAAAAAAAAACTATAAAAGTATAAAAATGCATTTCTATAGTAAAAATACCAGCAATATTTTTTTGTAAAATATAAACATTACCAGCAATAGATTTTTGTAAAGAAAATTACTAATGCTCCCAAGAAAATTAAATTTTGGCATTAAATGATCCAGAAGGTGTTGACATGCCACTAAACAAGCAAGTATACTCAGAATCAGAAAAAGAGGGTTGAAATTCTTTGTGGACGCATGAGGAAGGAGGGCTTGGAAAACTTAATCCTCACAAGGCATATCAGGGACAAGAGAGATAGAGGATGGCAATAAGCCATTTACCTGACAAGCTTGAGTTAACGGATGGCAGAACAAGGGAGAAGACCTTAGTAAAGGGAGAAAAAACTTCTAAGACTCATGAAGGATAGGAAGTTGTGGAGAGTCAAGATCACCTATTTCCAGAAGGAACACAGAATAACATACTTCAGAATCTATAATTAAAGTTAAAGGATATATTGAAGAAAGAATAGCCTTAAAATGTCCATATTCTACAAAGGGTAGAACAACAACACAAGAAGTTAATAACAATGGTTAGCAATAAGTGGGCCATTAAATCCATGATTGATATTAAAATATCAAAGTGAATAATGACACCATTCAATTGTATTCAATTCATCTGAAAATTGATTTAATCTTTATGCTCAACTATTAAGCAAAAGATTCTGCACTATATGGTAGCTTTGATTTACCATAAATCACATTAGATATTTTTAGTCTTAGCTGGAATGTTTTAGACATGACAAACTACATCTGGGAACAAGGCCTCTGATTGGGAAGTTTTCAGGAGGGTGGAACCACCTCTTAATTGCTGTTGTTCCTAAGTTCACTCTCACCCAGAGTGGTAACACCTATTAGGGTCCCAGCTATGAGCAAATATTGAACCACCCGCACACAAACTGGGGTCAAAACAGTGTGAAAAAAATAAAAATACATTTTTGTAAAAAAAAAAAAAAAAAAAAAAATTACCAAAGCTCCCAAGAAAATTAAATTTCGGCATTGACCAATAAAGGAGTTGATATACCATTAAATAAACCAAACCAAATCTTAGACAAATAATGCCAAGAGTTCTTACATTAAAAAAGGAAAACCATTATCATGTAATCAACAGATACAAAGTCCAAACAACAACACAAAGAAAACAAAACCTATGAGTAATCATGATCACAAGACCCATAACCCATTAGGTTCTAAGGAGCACCACATGTACAGTAACCACAGTAGGAGTGGTGTTTTCTGGGTAAGATAGCCTGATGGAGCCCAACACTCTCCAGGCTGGATTTAAATTCAGTTTTCCTTCTCCCAGACCGGTTGCCACCCAAGGCTATAGGAGCCAGTCTGTCCTGCTATTTATCCAGTGGGGGGGGGGGAGATGGAGTCATACCTTTCCTTAGGGTATTAGCACATAGGTGAAAGTAATGAACTCTGCTGGAATTCAAATACAGCTCTCCAAGTCCCTCAATCTGAGCTGCTATCCATTGCTCCAGTGTACCTCAATGAATAATAAGTGATAGAAAAGACGGTATATTCCCAAATCTGAAAAACCACCAATTATTCAAAAAGAATAAGAGTCGTTTCCTAAGATTGTGAAAAGTGATTAAGATTACCAGAGAGCAACATTATTCTTGTTAGAATAGAAATATAGAGACAAGGAATTGAATTGATAATATCAAATGTGTAAGTGGTAAGGATAATCCAAGTTATATGGATGTAGCTTAAATGATGATATAAATGTAGATTTAATTTCAATGTATTGCACTCACTGTCACTTGTACTTCTGCCACCCACCCCTTTTCATTGTACTGACCCCTTGCTTCTCCGTGTTCTTTCCCTCCCCACTCCTCTCTTCAATAATGTAAATCCCCAGGAAAATTTTTCTAGGTCAAGTAATTTAAACATTTACTTCTAGGTTTCTTATGATTTCATTTTAAAATCATTTTTAATATATTGTCTGGATAAATTTAAACCTTTTTGTAATTTCAGTCTGATGAGGCAGATATTAAAAACTTATCTGTCAAAATAAATTTTTTACCAAATTCTTTGATGATGTATTAAGTTTTTCTTTGAGATATTTATATATATATATATATATATATATATATATATATATATGTTTGTGTGTGTGTGTGTGTGTGTGTGTATGCACATGTGTGAGGGAAAATATAAACAAGTAAATTTTGTAATCAATAGTTATCCAACTGCAGAATGAGTGACCAATAAACAATTACAAGTAAAGAACAGGGCAAAAAATAATACAAAACAAGCAAACAATATATGCAAGGCAAAACAACAAACTAAGAATTGAGGCTGACACAGAAAAACAAATTCGAATGAACAAATGCAGCATTCTGACTTGAAGGCAAGACAGATCGGGATCAAGTCAGATGACACCGAGAAGCAATCAATTTTATTGGTGAGGAAGAAATCCCAGCATGCATTTGTGTGCTTCTACCTATAAATTGGGGAGGTGGAAAATATTCTGCAATCATTCCTAGAAAGATTGGAACCAACAATTAATTTAATGGAGAGAGAGAAAGAAAAAAAAAAAAAACTCCAAACGTATAGGGTACCCTATGAGGGTTGAACACACTTAACTGTCTGCAAGATCAGCTTTCTAGCCATGACACAAGGCACCCAAAACTTGTATTATAGATCAATAAATCTACAGCCTGACAGTTATTAGCTTAATTTTGGTCAGAAATTATCACTGTATAATGTTCAATCCAATTAATGTTCTCCATAGAGTTAAGTGCATTGACAAAGAAAGAGATAATGTTTAAGAACGTGTTGTTTTGTCAACAAGTCTGTGATAGATAGATAGATAGAGATAAAAACGTTTTATTTTACACAAAAAATTGTTTCTTCATTCTTATCAATGCATAGAGCAAACAATGAAAAATTGAGATTTCTTCAGGTAATAATGCAGGCTACAAACTTCTTGATCTATCCTCATATATATCATTGATGACATTAAACAAGTTTAAAAAGTAGTAATGGCTATAAAAATAAAAGTCATTTTATTTTGTGAGGGGTGCATAAAAATATATTTGATAAGCGCTTTCAGCATTTTCTAATGACTGTTTATCATACATGGCACAGGTCACCAACGGCATCATGTGTCAAGTTTTAACTTGATACATATTCATACAACATCAAAATAAGAAAACTAATTCCAAAAACAAAACAGCTGGTGAGGCTAAAGCACAATTAAAACAAACATTATTCAATTTGTTTCATATTACCAATAATAGAAATCAACCTGACCATCATAAAAAGAAACACTAGTTAGTAATAAAATGAGAAAATAGACTTCCACCACCCCTACAATATTTTTAATGTTCCATTTGGAGAGAATACTCAACAGTGAGAGAGAAAGCTGAAGAATTTTCTTGAAACTGATAAGATTTAAAATAAAAAGAAATTATTTAAAACAAACTTTTTCAAAAAATGAAACATTACTAACAACCTTTCTACTGAAGACAGCAAGAAAAGAAAATTCTATTTAAAAAATAAATATGATACAACATAAATATTTAAGGCAAACAAGATACCATATAGATACACAAATTTCGTCCCCCCACTACCCCCCCCCAAAACACACACTGTATAAGCTGCAGATATCAGAGACTGTATTGTTCTAAAAAGGGTGGAACCAGAACCAAAGGTGAGGGCTGCCAGGGGAAACATATATGCAATCTACAAATTAGGAAATGTTTTTTTTGGGGGGGGGGGATTAACCTTTAGCACCCTGATTTATTCATGTGTATTACTTCCCATTTCACTGTAATTTTTTTTCAAAACCCCTCAACTGCATTAGCCTCATTGTCAATTTCAGTCAAGGTTGTTTTGCGTTTCTATAGCAGGATATGACAATACAACCATGAAATTCAAATATACTATTGTTTTATGATCATAGTTATGTAAGTGGTAGGAAAATATTTTGTTCAGCAAACAAAGTTGCTTACAAAGTACTAAAGTTTTTAATAAATGAAAAGTAACGTTTTCTTAAATCATAGAAATAGACGCTAATTTTGTAAAAAAAGTTGATTCTAATTCTGATTGCATATTGTCTTTAGTAAAAAAAAAAAAAAAAAAAAAAAAAAAAAGAGAGAGGACAATATTAATTTCTGGTAAATTCTTTAGAATTAAGAAATAAAAAGGATAAAGAAAGACGGCCTGAAATATAGAAGAGATTTGTGAGGCCAACAGAATTACAAATAAGAGTACAAATAACAATTTGCGTGTGTTAGTTTGGACAGAATAATATCTGAACAAAAGCGGAGATATCGTTAACACTGATTGCAGTTTTAATTTCAACTGGTTAACTTAAACAGAAATTAAAAGAAACAAAAACAAATGTTGATGTAAATCCCATGTTGAGATGAAGAGAAAAATGACACGCCGTTATTTCAAGATAATGAGATCAGGTGCATTTCACCTCTTTATAGTAGACATCTTTATTTAAAATGAGAGACAAAGAAAGTGCATTGGAATTTGAGGAACTCGTAATAAATATGCTTATCAGATGTGGCGGCCAGTAAGCCCTCTCCACACCTGTCACAGCTGTCTGAGGGTTCCTATAGACCCCTACCCAAACTCAAATAAAGTCAATTCAGGTCTGCTATGGTAAAAAATTTTCTATCCCAAGTAAAAATCATCACAAAAATAGCAATTTTGTCACAGCTTATTTTCTCAAAAAAAAAAAAAAAAAAAAAAAAAAAAAAATCTAATTTCATACTTTTATTGGGGTAAAACAATGTAAAGTATTGAAAAATGACAGTTTTGTTATCATCTGAACAAAATATCATGGAAACTTTTGATCCGAACCTGATGAAACTAGGTATTTTCTGAAAGCAAACAATATGTTCTTTCAATTAAAAAAATTTGCTGGTGTAAATGACTCAAAATATTTTTCAGAAGGTAAAATGTGAAAAAAAATAATGAAAATTTGGCATTTTTTCTAGTTCTAAACAAAATTTTTCCACAATAATGGGAAATTAACCATTTTCTTGGAAAATCAAAAAGCCTAAATCATAATCAAACTATCTCAGGCATAAAATTGGGAGTTTGAAGGAAAACAAAATTCCTAGGTGGTCAAAAATCGGTAATGTTGGTAATTGTCAATTATATAACGACCAGGAGTTAAAAAATTTTAAAGAGTTTTTTTTTTTTTTCAAAAAAATAGCAGCTATAAGGAAAATAGGGTTCAAATTAAGCCAAACTGACTTTGACATGGCTGACTCAAAGCCAGCCAGCCAGCCAGCAATAAAAGTTAAAACAAGTTGTCATCTGCTAGATGATAAACCCCACCACTTACAAGATAAGAGCAAAGAGTGAAAAAAGAAGGAAACATTGTTAAAAAGGGATTGATATGGGTTATTTTTTTTTTCAAACCTATGTGAGAAAGTGAGGGTGTCAATTAAAGCTGTGAAAAAAAATTGACCATGGATTGATGCATTTTATTTTTTGTTCTTTTAAAAAAAAAAAAAAAAAAAAAAAAAAAAAAAAAAAAGGCGTTCATATCCCCACGACCCCATATTTCCCATCCTTAGGTGTTGGGTCATATAGTGCTTCCTTTTATTCAATGATGTTCACACCAACTTAAAGAAAGAAAGGATTGAAGTTTGAAAAAAAAAAAAATTGTTTTGGAGTGAAAAAAAATTCTTTTTTTCATAAAAAAGTGATTTTTCTCAGAAAATTGGGCATAATTTCTTAATGCTAACCACCGAGTGACATTTTTCACAGCCAAATCAAAAATTAATTACCAATGAATAATTCCATGTGCAAACAATAGCCATCTGCATCCAATAACATGACCCAAAAAGACTGATTGGAAACTTGTTGCACATAATTGTATTTTCCACAGTCAGTTTTCATTGTTTCATCTTCATGTTGTCATTTTCAGATAGCCAAGTCATTGAGGATTCAGGAAAACAGTTTGGCACAGGTTTGCTTTGAGAACTTTGCATTTTATAGAAGGTTTAATGTTACTGACGAATGGGAATATTCACCAAACATTTCGTTCAAGCGCCATATTGGATTTTCCTATATGACAAAAACAGGCGTTTTAAACAGCTGTGCTGTATTGAAGCCATCAATGTCTGCTGGATCTGAAATTAACTTACTCCAAGTAGAAGGAGATCTTTAAAGGAAAACCATTTTCTCATTCCCTCTTTTAGGGCCTTTTAGCTCTGGCTTTCAGATGTAGTCACACATTGATATGAACACTGCTGTGGAGACATATTCGCTTCTTTGGTCCTCTTTTGAACTCTCTCTCTCTCACACACATTCTTCTTATAACTTGTTTTAATGTTTTGTTTTTTTTTTCCTTTTCTTATGTTTGTTTTATATTTATTCTTTTGTGTAGTATATTTTCACCTGGACTTATATCGAGTCCACCAATATTGTTTGCAGGATAAATGTTTCAGGAGCCCATCAATATTTTGTATCCAAAGTGTTGATTCCTGCAACATAATGATGACTAATATTTACCAAAACAGACTAGCATCCTGCAACAGGTTTTGTCATTTAAAACAAAGAGTTCTTTGGCACTTGGAAGATTGTCTTGTTCAGTGTCATGTTCATTCACAAAATGAAGGATTATGACTTCATGGTTTCCTGTTTATTTTAATATCTATAAATTGTGCATTGTCAAGATGATTCTTGGGAAAGATAGAGCAGTTTCCCATTGCCTAAGATGAAAGGACCAGTTTGCTCAGTTACTCAACTAAGAGGCTAAATGATTTCAAAGACCATATGTTATATTGCCCTACTTGATTCTCCCTCCCCCAGTCAGCACTAAAGTTATAAAGTATCAATAACTGACTGCATTTATTTGGGTTTGAAATATTCATGAAAAAAAATTTACAATGAACCAACAAAGTAGTTTAAAAACGAAGTCATGCTCAAAAAACAAAAAAATAAAAATATTTTTTGTTTAACTCAAATTTCCTGAAGGCTGGATTCAGTAAACATTTTCCAAATGAATTGCTGTTGGTTAATGAAATTACAAATGTCTTCATTTAATTAATTATAACATGCTTTCCTTAAAAATCAAACAGAAATTGAAAAGTTACCAACAGAGTACAGTACACCCTCCTGAAGAAGTTTAGTACAGCAGTCGAAACATTGTGACTAACACCTAAGAATTAAGATGAATGCACTCGGCCAAATAAATCAGGGTAAGTTAAGACTAATGAACTAACAATACTATTCTTTCTTTTAAAAAAATTGTTTAAAAATCAATAATAGAAACAAAAAATAAAATCATAATTAAAAATACAAACTTTTTTTAACAGACAATGGAATAATAATAGCTTATTTACAACGAGTAAAAAAAAAAAAAAAAAAAAAATTTATGACAGGAAATTTTTTTTTCTAATTTCACAAAAATAAATTCGCTGTCAGTAAGAATAATAAACAAAGAGATGGAGATTATTATTCAATAGGTAACTTTTTTTCTTTTAAATTAAGGCGGTGATAAGTCCGGAGAAGAGGTTGTATTGAAATCGATCTCGTTTAGCTAAATAATAATAAAATTATCTTCTTTTTTTAAAATACATAATTAAAATGCGTCCGCATGATGTAATTCTTATCGCATTTAGTTTACCATTTACATATCTGAATTGATCAAATATGCAACAACACTCACACGGAACAAACATAACTCGCTCTCCCCCGCAAAAATAAACGATGCACACAAAAAACAACTAAATTCTGTAAATAATAACAATCTTCATGTATTGCACGCAGAAAATTACGTATATATTTTAAATTCAACTAAGTTTGGATATTTTCTTTCGTCGAATAATGTGTCAGTTTATTGTTCAAATGACATTTGATTTGAATTGATCAACATAAAATATAGATACTGCAATGAATGATCAATAAGTGCGCGCAAGAAGAAAAGCAAAAGTCGGGCCTCTTGTTTTTAAAGCTACTTATTAGAAGGAAAAAATCGAAGGTAATTAAAACAAAAAGGTTATAAATTCAAAATATACACAAAAAAATAAAAATAAAAAATACCCCCACCACCACAAGCTCCGTACAACATGTGCGTGTATTTATACGCGCCCCACATCTTTATTTCCACGATGACAATGTGAGGCGGCAGATTCAAAAAATCCCTCTTTTCAAATTTAAACTATCCCTTTTTAAAATAAAACGAGAACAGTTTAAAACCGGATTTGTTTCTGTTTGTCATTCATGATTGTCTGAGGCAATTTAAAAAAGAAACCACACACACAGACACACAAAAAAAATATTTAGAAAGTTTGTTTTGTTTTTTTCTTAAATTGATAAACTTTTTTTTCGGTTTTGGATACACCAGGCTTCACCAAGGAGACAAAACAATATTCAACATTAATGCCATACTTTTTTAGTTTTCTTTCTTTTTCGAAATGGAAAATAAGGGGGGAATAGTTTCGCATTTAAAACACTATCGACAACCTTAATTTAAAGTTTATTTGAAAACTCAGAATTAAATCATAAATGTGAGGTGAGGTAATAATGTACAACATGCAGAGGGAAAAAATGACATCGACATGGCTCCAATTTCAGTTCAAGTTGCTCGTGTTCAGTTTAGCACTAATGCACTCGGGAAAAACATTAATACGCTTTTTTGTTGTGTAGTTCTATCGCCAAATACAGAAACGTATATGGTTGACGAAAAGACCAACTACTCGCCATTTCGGCAAGTCCTCCTATAATTACCTATCAAGCAGTACTAACAATTAAAACTAAAAGGTACACCTATTGTCAACCTCGACAAAATCAGCCATTCACGCGATGGTGCCTTCCTTTTGTTTTTTAATCCAATGGCATATTTTAACTTATGACCAATGTCCAAGGTTGTAAATTGTTTGTATCTCTGGCGGAGCAACGATCGATCAATCACAGATCGATTTTATTCCAATTATCGAGATCGGAACATAAGTAAATAAGAAGAGCTATTGTCTGAAAAGTTATCTATTGGAAAATAGGTCGAAACAAGAAACGTGAGTGTCGATATTTCCATTTGAGTCACACAGGCTGGTTTGCAATGTACAATTTATTGATTTCAGGCAGTCGATGTGAAGAAAGATCAGTTCTTCAGAGATTTCTTTTAAGTGCAGGTTGGACGGAGAGGGGGGGTATAATCGCGCTCTCGGATTAAAAGCATTGAGAGATTTATTCAAGAATTGGCCAACCAAAGTGAAAAAGGGGAAAAAGTGAGTAATAAGGAGATACAGAATATGAAGCTGAATGCTGAAGAAATAATTGATTCGAATCACAGTTTATGATCGAAGGAAAAACATGAAGGAGTTATTCGGACGGACTTTTAAAAAAGTGTGTCAACAATAATACTAGTTGATAATCGTGAATTTGTCAACTGTCAATAAAAAAAAAATCCTTTTTGTGAAAGCGACCAAAAAGTTGAGGTTCCAATTAAATATAATTTCTATTTGAAATTAACCAGAGCAGTTTGCTTACTGGAAATAGTAAATTTAATCATTTAGCTTTCAATTAAAACTAAAATTGAATCTTCAAGAATGCTTTTTCATTTTAAAAAAAGAAAAAAAAAAAATCAAACCTTAGGTATCGAAAGTAAGTGGAGGTACCTAAGCCATATGTCAATAATACCATAATCGATAAAAATATATTACAAGGTAGGTTGATATAACTAAAATCATTCTTTTAAAAGAAATATATTCACTGTCAGTAGGTGAGAGATAACGATAGACAAAGAAAACTACAAGTCAATCAAGCCTTTTTTAAAATGTTACCTCTTTTAGTGTTCAACGAATTCAGACAATCTGATACCAAAAACAAGAATACACTAGTCACCTTAGGCAATAGGCAATTGCTAACTTACAAATAAGTAATAAAAAACGGCAGTTTCGTAACAAATGTAGATGCTTTTAAATGTGATATTGTGGCATTAAAAAAAATGTGTGTAGAAGCAAGTGAATACATTCTTAGCATACACGTTGAAATGTCAGAGAGCAACAATGAAAAACGAATTGTCTTTTCTTGAGGACATGACAGAAACCAGCTTGAACACTTCACAGCAAGGATTTTCAATGAGACAATATGCACTAACTCAGTAATCGAAAAGTCAAAAGTGTGATCAATGTCACTAAGTTTAAATATGAATTAGCCCCATCCTCAGGTACTCTTTTTAATTAATGAATTTTGAAATCTATAATGCAAATTTGTTGTGGCGGTCGTAATGAAAAGAAAAATGTAAGATTCAAAAATAAATATTGCATTTACGAAAAAGAAATCCATTTAAAAAAAACTTAATGAGGGCTCTTTTTATTATACGATGTAAAAAGATCATTTTAAGGTCGCTGATAGGAAACAGAAAGAGTTAAGTAATAAGAAAAACATTTGAGCAATGCTTTTTATTTTTTTTATTTATTTTTTTATTTTTTTATTTTTTGGGGGGAGGGGGTAATTGCAGATTAAAAGACGTCGAGACAGAAACAAGATAAAGAAATATCGATTTTTAAAATTAATATATGTACACAAACCTTCATTACCATAACAAAATCGGCAATCGTAACATCGAAAAAGGTTTGGATAATTTTAAAAGAACTTTCGATTTTACCAAGTTTGGTAAATTAGCATTTCCTTCCCTCGCTAAATAAAGCAAGACTAAGATTTGCAGTCACATTTTTATGTGGTGACTTTGTTTTTTCGTTTGTTTTTTCTTGGGGGGGGGGGGTGAAGGGATGACGATGATGATAGCATGAATAACAATTATTCGCAACTGGTTTCGTTCCAACAATCAATTTTTTTACCTAGTGAATTTCGATATGGCAATATTAAGTTTCCTGTCAGCAGAAAAGTGTAGGAATGAATGACAACGAAATGAGTCTTTTTGTTTTTAATAAAAGACAAAGTAATAAATGCATGATGATCCTAATATACAAGGCTCTAGATTAGTGCGATATAGATAAATAATGACTATAAAGTACATTTTTAGTTATGAAATCGAAGGCCTTCTATTAAACTTTGAACATTGAAGAACTGAAAATAGAAACCAAGTCTTTTTCTTTTTCAGCCAAATTTTCAGTTTAAGAATCGGTAGTTAGATAAAGATATTTTAACGGAAATACAAATTATATTTAAAACCAGGAACAAAATGTGAACGGGGAGAAAGAAAGACAGGTGAGAAAAAAACAAGGAACGATGGAAAAAAAAAACCGTCATTTAAAATGAATGCTTTAAGTTATGAAGAGAGAGGAAAAAATATAGGATCTCACCTTGCATTCAGGAACAACAGACTCCTTGCCGTCAGGATGCCAGGCCACACGGACCGTACCCCGCCGTACACAATCACAGAATGGATCTGGATCATTCTGCTCCTCGTCGGTGCTGACATACTCCGAGTTTTCCAGTACCAGTCCGTAAATACAACCTTTTTCAGTTAACATACACACCTCATCTTCGTCAAATATATTGCAGGCAGCCATACCTGTGACAAGGAATTGTGGGAAGCGCCTGCACCGGAAGTAGTAATAGCAGCAACAGTAGTAGAAGTATCAGTAGCAATAACAGTAGTAGTAGCAACAGGAGGTGCAGTAAAAGTAAAGAAAACATAGGTAGTGGCAGTTGCAGTTGTGACCATGTGTATGTACACATGGTGGTTTCTGATAGTATTTTCTCATCATCAACAATTTGGTAATGAGTTGTTGCAGGAGGGAGAAGTTTATAATTGTGGTCACTAATGCGTGTCATGCAAACATTTGTCATTGGAATTTAATATCGTTGCCCAATAAACAATTATTATTCAATTCAAGACGTTTTTTTTTAATCTTTTGGTTTCAATGAATAAAGAAAGATCTATTTTTATAAATGAGACTATATAACAATGTTTTTTTTTCTCTTTCAGATTAAAATTTAAATTGAAAGATATTATTTCAGTTACAGAAAACTTTTCAAGAGGAGGCTAACTTATGGCTAATTTATTTATTCCTGTAAATTACATAGTTTTACTAAATAAACAACTGCAAACTATCATTACCTTTTCATTAATCAAATAAAACAAAAACATCTTAAATGTAAAAGCCAATTAATTTATAAAATCAATCCCACTATAGTCAAATATAATATACTTCAAATTTATCAAACATTTTAGAAAATTTTTCATGCAAGTATATGTTTTGACTTTTTGAGGAGGCATGGTGGAGTAATAGATAGTAGCTCAGATTGAGGAATCAGAGAGCCAAGTTCATATTCTAGTCAAATCCATTACATTTACCTATGAGCTAATACTCTTGGGAAAGGTAGGAATCCTCTTCTTCTCCCCCCACCCAGCTATGGGTAAGTAGCAGGACAGACCAGGTTCTATAACCTGACTGACTGATATGTTTTGAATGAATTCTTTAATTTTTAAAAATAATGATTTGATAAGTTAAACTCAGATCAACATTGCAAGAAACTTCAGCGTTCATTTAATATCATACTGTAAAATGTTTTATTTCAGAATCATTTTGAATGAGTGCTAATGATAAATACAAGTTACAGCTTCTATCGGAATTTTTCTTATTGTTGATTCGTTTGTTTTTTTACACCTTATCAACCTTTTAAAGCTTATTTAAAGCTAAAAGATATTTTTGCATTGTAGGAATATTTTGGAGATAATAATGATTTTCTGATACAAGTCTTACTATTTAACCCATAGCTGGGAGGATAAGAAGTGGATTCATACCTTTCACAAGGGTATTTGCATATAAGTGAATATACCTAGTTTTCCAGAATGGTCATCCATCTAGGCACTGACTAGGTTCAATGTTGCTTAACTTCAGTGATTGGATGAAAAACAATGTTTCAACATGATAGGACCTTAAGCCTCATAGAAACTAGCTCACTTGTTGGCTATTGTGGCATGTGGGGGCTTCCTTACTTTACTCGATTCAGCAGCAACGGAAATAACCAGCAGGGTACAACCGGAAGTCCCAAAAGTCATAAAAGCTCTGATACAGTCTTATCCAGTTTCTTTTCCATCAATTTTTTCAGCGACCTCTAACTGCAAAACCTGCTCTTTTCCATTTTTCCCTTTCAGTGGCCTCTACTTTCAAGCCTAGCTCAAAGGGCTACTCACAACCTTTGGTGCAGAAGATACATGGTGTGTCCTGGCAGCTTGGCTTCAGATTTCTCATTCCTTGTGGGAACAGGCTGAGAAATCTCCCTTCAACATACCTACCTGTATTGTAAAACTAAACCCAATTAAAGGGCAGTAACTAAGTCCAGACTATATTGAGGGACTAGCAGAGAGAAAAGGGAGACTCAACTTCCAAGCAGCAAAAACATAAACAAGAAACTATCAGTCTCACGAGCTCCCTGAATCCATGGATACGGATTGCTAATCATAGCCATCCACATTTATCCTCACAACTAAAGGACCAAATACTACACTACCAAAAGGAAAAACTACACACAACCCTTGCTGCAGAAAACTCGTACCAGTTCTAGCAGTTTCACACTCAGATTTCTCGTTCCTCCTGCGGAAACATGCAGAGAAATCTCTCTCTACAAAAGATTTACTCAAGAACTTTGTTAACTGGGAAACCTCACTTCTTTTCACACAAAATACTACTATTTCACACTCTCTTTCAACCAGAAATAAAAGTTGTTTAACAGTTATTGCAAGCCTTGGGTTTTGTTCCTTCCATTCTCACTTCTGAACACACAGACACACACATGCAACCGAGAAAAATTCCTACACTCTTTCTGAATTTCTAATCCTTATTATGCACTGATTTATTTAAACTGGTGTCTTCATCTCGATTTTTATCAACACATTTCATTTACTATAATAAATAAGGTGCCACAAAATAAAGAGGGGGAGCTAAATCAAAAGTTAAAAGTGGGGGCTAAATTTTAAAGATTCCTGATCCTCTCATGAGCATTTTGTTTAGATATATTATCCTACTGTGAACTTTTTCTTGTTTTGTTTTGATTTTAAATACAGAATTTAATTAAGTCTACTATTCGTCCATATTTAAAATATTGCTGCCACATATGGTCCGGTGCCCCTGCTATTTACCTTGTGCTCCTTGATAAAGTCCAAAGATGAATCAGTGGTATTATCAGTCCTAATCTGGCTAATCCTAATTTCATTGATTTATAGTTGAGCTGGCTACATGTAGCTGTAAATACTATGCTAACAGTTTCTTTTCTCACACTTCTCACTTGTGGAACTCCCTTCCAGCTCCATGTTTTCCAGCCAACTTTAATCTGCAAAAATTTAAATGCAATGTCAATCATTATCTACTATACCCCTGATTACTCTTTTATCTTCCAGCTCATTATTAATGTTTCTGTTCCTAATTCCTCCACACCCAGTAACCCCTTGTGTCTTTGTGGCTTTACTGCCTTACATGAGGTGAAACCAATTAAAAAAAATTTGGTTTTATCTTGAACATATTTTCTAGAATGAGATTGTGGCAGAATTAACAATCATTTAATTCTTGATGAACCCAAATGTAAAATAAAATATGAAAATAAAATATATAAACAAATAAAAAGAATTAAAATAAGGCATTTGCTTTCCTTTAAAATCCATATCTCTTTCTCTCTCTCTCTCTCTCTCTGCCTTTCTCTCTCCGCCTTTCTCTCTCTCTCTGCCTTTCTCTCTCTCTCTCTGCCTTTCTCTCTCTGCCTTTCTCTCTCTCTGCCTTTCTCTCTCTCTCTGTCTTTCTTTCTCTCTCTCTCTCTCTGCATTTCTCTCTTTCTCTCTGCCTTTCTCTCTCTCTCTGCCTTTCTCTCTCTCTCTGCCTTTCTCTCTCTCTCTCTGCCTTTCTCTCTCTCTCTCTGCCTTTCTCTCTCTATATACTTCTGTCTCAACTAACAATAAGGCAACTCTCAAATAAAAAAGAAGAAAAGACTAAACATGGCTACAAAATGGTGATGGTTTGCTGGTCCATGAATCTAGCCATTGTGACTAAAATCTACCAAAATAAGAGAGATCCAAGAATAACCTTCCACTATAAAAAAAAGAAAAAAGAAAGGAACTATTTACACTATTTACATTGTTCAGACTGTTGTCCTCAATTTTATTATCATACTCACAACGTTTCAGCCATTGTATGCTCGGCCTTCTTCAGGTGATAGACGTTGAAATTTTGAACCAAACCCTTTATTTATCCACTGGGGTAGATTGTTCTAGTTCCACTTGCCATGCCTTTTCTGGATATCTCAGTTTCAGTTATTTCCCTTTAGCAACTCAAATTGTTATAATAGCTCATCTGAGAAATATAGATGCGGATGTCGAAGGAAATGAATGTCAGAAAATAAAATAATTTTGGACAATCAAAAAAAAAACAAAGAGACTTTTGATGTTAGCTGAAACCAAACTCTGCAACAATAAGTCTGGATCCCTGTCTAAAGGGATCTAAATAGATCGCCCAGAGATAGAAGAAGATAAGGGACTGTTAGAGAAACCAGCTAAGCATAAGAAGTGAAGCGGCCATTTGCTTAAGACATTTTCTGCCCTTTTGAGGACTGAGAAAAAACAGCAGATTGATGCTGCACCTATTTTCAAGATGACAACTACGTAACTGCCAAACCGTCAATTACCAAGCCAAAATGGACTTTCTCCTGATTGCTACTAAGATCTGACTTATAAATGAACTTTTGCTACCATAAATTACAAAGGCCTCACTCCAATAAAAGTCAAATAAATAAATATATATTATTTATTCATACCTTTGATTCCATTCATTTATTTCTGAAGTTTCCAATAAATAATACCAAGAATATCTGTCATGTTAACTATATTCTGACACCAGATAAAATGTCTTCCACCAACTAAAATACTAGCCTTGTGATAAGTGAGTGACAAAAAGGGTTAAGTGAACAAAAGAACAAGAAGGCAAAAGTTGCGAATTCACTACTTTTTCTGCATATAATTTACATAAATGTCTTAGAAACTAATGTTTCAGAAAAAACTGAAAAACAAAGTTTTCTGATTTATTTTGAAAATTAATGGCAGTAATGACATTAGACAAATGATACTGAAAATTAATGGCAGTAATGATTTTAAACAGATGATATTGAAAATTAATGGCAGTAATGACATTAGACAAATGATACTGAAAATTAATGGCAGTAATGATTTTAAAAAGCTGATATTGAAAATTAATGGCAGTAATGACTTTAGACAAATGATATTGAAAATTAATAGCAGTTATGACACAGCTCATTAACATTGTTCTAAATTGAGGCCAAAAAGTCAAATTTAGTCTTCTGTTCAGTTCTTAGCTTCGTCAAAAAAGGAGAGGGAGATTGAAGCCTTCCTACACAGCCCCCCACTGCCCAGCATTGTAGATGCTCTACCTTCCAGTTCTCATCATATGCTCCCAGTGCCAGATTTACCCATAAGCTTAGCAGGCTGAAGCCTAGGGCCTCAAAATCTAGGGTGCCTTCAGCCAAGGTTTATAATATTTTTGACACTGTCATAAGCCTTTCTTATACATGCTGTCATAACACATTGTAGCCTCTAAATAAGTCTTCAGTAATTTTAAACACCCATCATCATCCTTGGCTTTACTCAAATTGTTTAATCTAACACTTCAATTTTACTCTACTCATGAAAATGGGGCATTTGGTGTGGACTCACAAATGAAATAGCCTAGGGCCTCTTATTTAAATCCAACCAAGTATGCCTCTTTTATTTAGTAACATTACTTCAAATTTTGAACTAAACCCTTTATTAAATCCACAGGGTTAGACTATTCTCATTCTGCCATCTATTCAAGTTTCTTGTTAGTTAATTCTCCTGTATTAATTTATTCTTGTGATGCTGTTTCGGTTCATTCCACTATTATCTTGTAGGACAATGGCTGAGTAGATATAAGCATTGAAGTGCATGCAGTTTACCTGGTGGTTAGGAGTTCAGTGATAGTCATAAAAAGTATGTTAATAGACAGGGCCAGATTTAGATGAAGAGAGGCCCGAGGTTATTCTTGTAAGTTGTGAATTCAATACCTAGTCACAGCAGAGGTGAACAAAAACTTGGAGAGTTGTGTTACTAAAGGGAATTAACTGAAGCTGATACATCTAGAAAAGGCATGGTACATGGAACTAGAACAATCTACTCCTATAGGCTAAATATTGGGTTTAGTTCAAAATTCCAACATATCACCTGAAGAATGCCGGAGTGTACAGTGGCCGAAACATCATGGATATGACAATAAAGATAAGGACAACAGTTTGAACAATGTAAATAGTTTCAATATCTCATGTCAGCAATAGACAGACAATCCAACTGATTTCAGGAATATTATAATTCTATTTATTTTAATATTTTCAAATCGTTCTTTTAGGCTGTCATGAAGAAATTGTATCTTTTGGAGTCAAGATCAATGCATTCAATTAGGAAAAATGTTACTGTATATTGGATTTGGCATGTAGGACACAATGGTGGTTCTTCTGGTTTCAGTAAGAATGAATGTGTAATTTTAGTGTAACCTATTTGTAGTTGTGTGATACTAACCTCTTTTTTCCCTTCTGGATTTTCCATAATGGCAGGCTTTTTTCTCAGGGTTGGTCAGATTTTATTTAGTTTATTTTGCATTTTTCTGCTCCAGTGTTCTTGCCATGTGTTTCTTAATTAATGGTTTTAGGTCAGTATATGGGAATGAGGAGGCATGGTGGAGTAATGGATAGCGGCTCGGATTGAGGAATCGGAGATCCGAGTTCAAATTCCAGATGAATCCATTACATTCACTTACATGCTAATACCCTTGGGAAAGGTATGAATCTTCTTCTTCTCCCCCCACCTATGGGTAAATAGCAGGACAGACCATGTTCTATAGCCTTGGATGGCAACTGGTCTACCGCAGAAGAAGTGCCAACCTACTGCAGGAAAAAACTCAAGCCTTGTCAGTCATGTATCGAAAGATGCATGATTGCCTAAGCGTGTATCACGCATGGCACATAACTGACTGACTGATATGGGATTTGGTAACTTTCAAGAACTAGTCTTAATGTCTGTTTATCCTTTTTGTTTGCTCTATTATTGTCCTTAATTCCTACATGGCTAGGAATCCAAATGAACAGAATTTTTTTAAAAATAGAGATGGCATGGATTTTTATCAATATTTTAGCTATCAAGGGGTTTTCCAGCTTTTTGTTTTTAATGGATATTGATACTGATGCAGAATCTGAAAAGATGATACAATTTGAAGATATTACTTTGATCACATACTGGCCTAGAGATGAAATGGCTTCCTAAAGAAATGGGCCACTTGACAGAAATAAAACCTGTATTCTTTTTTCAATCTGAGAAACCACTTTCAAACCAAATGTGTTTTTACCATGAAGCCAGTAAGCATTGATTTCACTGCTTAAAGGTGGCCGTGCACGTGGTGTAATGGATAGCAGCTGGCAATGAGAAATCAGAAAGCCGTGTTCAAATTGCAGTCGAATTTTTGCATTCACTTATGTGCAAATATTATTCTGAAAAGTTTGAATCCATCTCTCCCCCAAATATAGGTTAAATAGTATGAATAGTATTTGCAAAAATCATTATCACCAAAAAATTGGGAATGCAATATTAACTTGCAAAAAAAAGAAAATTATTATTCTTACTATCCAAAATATGGTGATTTTCTAAGCTTTGCTTAGATGTGGCACAAGGCCAAAAGTGAGAAGCAAACTCACTACTAAGTCATAATTGATCTAGTGAGACAAACTTGTTAACCATTACACCACACCAAAGCACTCAAAATTATTTTCTAAGAGTAGTTTAGATGTGGCACAAGGCTGAAAGTGTGGAGCACTAAGTGAGGATCAAAGTCACTACTCAGTTGTAATTAAACTAGCAAGACAAGCTTGTTAACCATTACACCATGTTGAGGTGCCACTTACAATCTAAAATATGTTTCAGCTTTAAATAATACACAAAGGGTTGATAAGCTGTAAAAAGTAAATCAATCAAAAGACCTGCTTAAAAAAAAAACAGAGATGTATATTCAAACATGTGTATCCATTAAATATAGTACTTATAGTAAAATTCACAATTTCAATAGGAGTAGATAGGTTTGTCTATCATCCGGTTCACACTCCTCCTTGGTCTTTTGAACAGGAGTATTGTTTTATCCTTCATTTCCTATTTAGAGTTGGGTTTCTGATTCCTTCTAAAGTCATTACATTCTCTTTCACTCTCAGCAGCTCCTTGTGTCTTAGTGGCATTAACACCTTGCTTGGAGTGAACTGATTAAAAAAATATATATATGCTGCAAAATTAAACAGACGGACAACGGACATTATGCTTAACCCTTAAATGAGAGAAAAAGTTGCATGCGAAATGGGTAAAAAAAATATTATTTTTAAAAAGTAGTTTTTTGCTTATTTTCACTTTAATTATATATAAAAACTATATACTCTATTTACATTGTTCAGACAGTTGTCCTCATCTTTATTGTCATATTCACAATGCTTCAGCTATTGTACACTCTAGCCTTCTTCAGATGATACACGTTGGAATTTCAAACTGAACCCTTTGTATATAATTAACATGAAAATAAGCAAAACAACTACCTTTTAAAAAACATGAATTTTTCCTACTAGTGAACAGTCCTATTGGATACGTAACTTAGTAGATACAAGTGATGGTTATGTTAATCAAATTACTTGTGTAATTTCTTGACTAATCTGAGTTGGGTAGTGTAAAAAAGGTATATACAACCTAGTGCAAATTAATAGAAACAAAATAAATATTTTTGCTATTATTAACTTTTTTCATATTTTTCTGATGAAACATGACCCAGTGCACATGTTAGTACTTCATATGTCCATTCCACAAAGTCTTTCCTTGCAGATTGACCACAGATTCTCAATTGGATTTAAATCACCTCACTGGTAGGGCTTGTGCAGCGTTACAATTTTTGTATGCTTCTTTGGAGTAATGTCCATCACAGACAATGGCCATAGGACAACTAATCGACAGTTGAGACAATAGTGTTTGGGCATGATGAAAATCTGATATTTTTCAAGGCCAAACAAATTTCATCATACACCCCAAGAATAGATTCATATTACTGCACACCACTGCAAATGACCTAATCTGAGGAAAAAAGAGAAATTGGTTACACCCTGTCACTCCAGTGGGTCTAAAACTGACTTTATGGTGAAAGAAAGGAAACTAAAGTGGTTGTTTCAATTAATTTTCACATGGGTCTACTCTGGTCCAGTGAAAGAGACGGCTGCAGCAATGCACCTAGTTAGACTAAAAGCCGCAGCAGCTAAAATATACATGGAGTCAGCCTGATTTCAAAATGGTATGAAATGTTGGGCTACAAATTCTAGGTTGAAAACATGGACAATTTTATTTTGAAACAATTTGAGAACAGTAATTTTTTTCATTTGAACATGAGCTATTTAGTTAGAGAGTTGTGTCCCTTTGATTGTTTTTATCAGTAGAAGGCAAGATAGTGAAATCTGAAAACAAGTGCAATAATGAAAACTTGAGAATCCAGATTTCATGATTGTAGGTCTGGATCCAGTCTGGAATGTTTTTAATTTGCTCACAGAGTCAACCTGATTTCAAAATAGTATGATATGTTGGGCTGTGGCCTCTTGGAGTAAAGTTGAAAAAGCGTGACACAGTGACACACTGACATTCGCAGTTATTATTTCGAGGAAATACCTTAACTACTCGAGTTTTTCTGCTATGATCAGGGATCATCCAGCCAGGTTATATTATTATAAAAATATATTTAAATATATTTTATAATTTTACATTTTATTTTAAGTTCTATGCAACATTTGAGCACTTTTACTGCACATTATATTACAGTTAACAGTTACTAACTATAAATGCATTTAAATCAATATATAACTATAAATGCATTTAAATCAATATATAACTATAAAGGCATTTTAATCAATATATAACTATAAATACATTTAAATCAATATATAACTATAAAGGCATTTTAATCAATATATAACTATAAATGCATTTAAATATATAACTATAAATGCATTTAAATCAATATATAACTATAAATGCATTTAAATCAATATATAACTATAAAGGCATTTTAATCAATATATAACTATAAATGCATTTAAATCAATATATAACTATAAAGGCATTTTAATCAATATATAACTATAAATGCATTTAAATATATAACTATAAATGCATTTAAATCAATATATAACTATAAATGCATTTAAATCAATATATAACTATAAATGCATTTAAATCAATATATAACTATAAATGCATTTAAATAAATATATACAGGGTGCGATTGATAAATTGTCGCCATTTTATATATTTAATTTTGCACATGTGCGTTGTTTGTTTTTGATTTTGTCAACTGCACAATATTGTAGGGTCAGTTGGGCACCATCTGTGAGAAAAAGAGCACCATGATACAATTCACTCAGTCAGAAATTTGGAAACGGCATACTGTACTACTTGGTATTTGCACCAAAAGCTCTAAAACAAACATTTCAGGATGTTTGGGTGTCAATCTGAGGACAGTACAGAGGATTTGGAAAGAGTTGGATGAGTATAATGGTGATTACAAAGGTGTTCAGAGTGACCACTAATGATGGCGACATTATGCCTCCATTCATCTTCCCACAGTGTTTCAGACTCAACATGAGGCCTACGTAAAGTGCCTAGTGGAGATAGTGCTACTCTGGGTCAAGAGGGTGGCTGCTGGAAGACCCTATGTTTGGCAACAGGACTCTGCACCATGCCACACAAGCAGGAAAACCTAGTCATGGTTGTCAGACAATTCCTGCAATCACATCATCCCTTACATCTGACCACCTAACTCCCCAGAGTGCACCCCCCTTGATTATTAGGGGGGGGGGCACTTGAGTGAGAGACCAACAAAATTCCTTGTAACTCCAAAAAGGAACTGAAGCTGAGGATTATGCAGCAGCAGTCATCAACTTAAACAAGGAGACCGTTCAGAAGAGTTGCAAGAGATTCTGAAGTCGTCTGGAGGTTGTGGTGGAAGCCAATGGCGATTTTATTGAATAACTTTACTCTTTAGTATTTTAAGATATTTTTGTGTAATTTTCATAAATATATCTGTTAAAACAAGATGTCAGTGTTATTTTCAATTTTTGGAATTCAGACAACAATTTATCCATTGCACCATATATATGTGATATGATATGTCCTGAAAGATGAGAAGAATAAAAACGTCAACACACCAGAATTGGTTGCAAGGGCTGGAGCGTCACTGTAGATGTGGAACGTTGTCTCACCTTTCCAGCTGATATCACATTAACTGCATAGCATCCTGATCTTGTTTTCTGGTCAAGTAATTAAAAATAAATGTTTGCATCAGTGAATTAGTGTTCTTTTTTTTTCTTTGATGAAAATATTCACTGGTCATGTAAAGGTAAACTGGAGAAATACAGAATATTTTGAAAACAATGCTTAAAGAAACGACTGAACAAACAATATGTCTTTCCTATTGAAGTTGAATGCCAAGATTTTGTTGCTGACTCAAGTGCAGTACACTTGACTAAACTCAGATTGATACCAACAGAAAAAAAGATCTTATTACAGATACAAAATATAATTAATGCCATTAAACAGACAATTAAAAGTAGCAAGGAGTAAACTTTAACTGTGGGGATCAAAACCACAAACAATAAAATAAAAAATAAACAGAAACATGTGGTAGAAATGGCTTACCACCCTTAAACATATAATCATGTGACTAAGGCCACATGTTATTAATATGGACAGCAGTGCACTTTCAAAAATCCATCTCTTTTCCCATTTTTCTGTTCCTTGAACAGCTTCTGCTCAGCATGTAATTTTGCCGCAACTGTCAAACACTTGTATGCACTCATACACATACCCACACATACATTTACACACTGTTTCTAAAAAAATTGAAATTTTTGTGAGGATATATTGCTTTTATTTTTAACAGGAAAAATATTTGTCATTTATATTTAAAATTTTTATTTACTCCTGCTTTTAGTAAGCTAAAATTAGTACTGTAATGAAACTATTGGAATTTCTAAAGTAGTCTATACCATATTAAAGTACTAAAAATAGAAAAACAACTATAAAACTAACAGAAAACAAGATCAACCAACATAAGTTTACTCTACTGGATGTTTTCATTGTAAAAGTCAAATAAAAACTGAGAAGGTTATATAAAGGAAGGATTATATATATAAAGGAAGATTATAATTTATTATATAAATTAATTTAATATATTAATAATAAATAATAATATTAATTTTAAATATTAATAAAATAAAATATCAATGTAAATTAATTATTTTTTTCACCCCAAACAAGGCGAGAGTGCCACAAGTATACAGGGGGTTACAGTGAATGAAAGTGAGAGAAAAGACTGGGTATAGGGAGGATTGATCGAAAGGATAAAAGTTTAACATGGTGTTGGGTTTGTAAAATTCGTCTGTTCCTATATATTGAGATTGGTCACATGATGTTAGGCAGTCTCTCATTGGTTAATAAAACCACATGGGTTTAGAAAAAGCTGACTACTAACAGAAGCAACCAGACATGATCCAATGCAATAAGCAAGAAATTCTCTCTGCCACCAATGGTACCAGTTGTTGAGGGTTTTAAAGGTACAAGCTATCTAGTCATATTTCACTCACTAGATGGGTAAGTTCACCTGATATATTCTCTATATATAGGAAAGGACATTGTTTTTATGTTAAATGTTGTATTCATGTTTACATGTAAATAAATATCTTTATTACATGTTGATAAAGTATTCTTCATATTCGTGTCAGTCTCAAAGTAAAGTGGAACTAGCACAACAAGGGGTTCAAGTCAACAGAAGACAGCAGTTAACGTTGCATTGAAATTTTTGAAGATTGTAGTTTTCAGGAAAGCAAGTCAGCTGAAGGGTGTTCCCCTGTCAGGAAGTGCAAGAAAAGAAACTGTTGGAGTAGAAGTGGTAGTTACATTTAAGGATTTCAACAGTAAAAGGGTGGGGCTTAGATGCCAATCTAGTAGCACTCTTAAATTCATGTAGTTGGGGAACCATGGAAAAAAGCTTGTCAAAGCAGTTGCCATAAAAATATTTGTAGAAAAAACAGAGGAAAGCCATATCGCATCTGTGAGAAAATGACTGAAGTTAAGACACCAAGTCAGGATCAATTTTTTTGAATTATCCATTTAAGGAAAACATATCTTGTTGGAACCTCAGTGAATCTATATCAGCTAGCTTCAGTTTCATACCCAAAACATAAACGACAGTAATTATTTAAAGGATTTGTTATCTGATATTATTTCAGATTATGATGTTATTTTTAGTGGGTATGCATGTTTGAGTTACTATCCTGGTTTTTTTTATTTTCTTAAACAGTGCCATCTTGGGGATGACGATAAACTACATCCTCGTCCTGGCTAAGACGATAAGCTACATCCAACAGCAAGGATCAGAAGGTATTGAGGAGCGTGGAACCACCTCTTAATTACTGGTGTACAAACCAAACCAAACCTTAAACAGTAAAATTAATAACAACTGACCTAAATTGAGAAGTCTTATCAAAGAAAAGTTGTGCCTCCAACAGGAATCAAACCTGTATCCCATTTTTTCCATTACATAAATCACTATATTTTCTCAAAAGCATCTCACTCCCTCTTTGTATTTTCTTAAACAGTGAAATTGATAACAACTGACCTACTTTGAGAAGTCCTACTAAAGAAAGAAAAATAACATTTATATCGGATAATGATATCAGATAATGATAACAGATAATAATGTCATACAAAAAAATCCATTAAAAAGTTCCTGTTGTTTAGTTTCAGGTATGAAACTGAAGCTAGCAAATGTACAAAGTCTGAACAAAAAGTATCAGGATTGATGCTATAAAAATAAAACTACAACACATATGAATTTGGCATTTAATCTCCTTCAAAGTAGTCCCCTTCTGAAGCCACACACTTTATCCAGTGCCATTTCCATAGATGGAAGCATTCCTGTAACCTCTTGTGGCTTTATTTGCTTGGGATAAAATGGTTAAATATATAACTTACACCAGTGTTAAATATGCATAAAAGAAAAAAATCCAAAAAATATAAGCAGTAAATTGCTGATACCCACTGAAGAGTGGACGGACAGTTCCGCCTATTAAACTCTGGAGTCAGGATGCTGAAGGTAACATCAATCAGCTAAGTGATAAAATTTTACTCACATTAATCCTATAATATCCAAAACAAGAAATACCGTATATCCTTGCATATCATGTGACTTTTGGAGACCTAATTTTTAGGCAAATTTTAAGGGTGTCACATCATACACGAGATATAAAATTAGCATATGTACCACTGGCCCTGGCTCCACCATTAATCATCTATATATTCATTTACTGTATTCAAATTAGCTTCAAAATTAGGTCTTCAAAGGTTGCATGATATGCAAGTATATATGGTATATTTCGGGGAAATGGGACTAATTAGCTTGGGAGGGTAGTCCATTGAAGAGTAAGAAAACTTTGATTTGAAACCTACCCTGCCTTGTGGCCATACCCAATCATAGGAAATCATAAACCCTGAGGACAAATCTGGAGCTGGAGTGCCTAAGAGAGTTCGATATTATGTTCAAACTCATTCTGGCAACTCCCATGATACTGATGGTGCCAAGCTGTGTTGGCCTCTCAGCCTTTCCCATCAGCTGCATGAAGAGGGAATACATGCTGCATGAACAACAACCAATTTCTCATAAAAACTTGACAAGGCCTGCAACCTGGAGAGAGCATGCAGTACCACCATCAGCAGCTGTGACATGACTCTGGACATCAATGGATGCCACATATAAAAGAAAATATCCCATTTTAACAAATCAGTCGATGCTGCTCCAAGCTGATGATTCCTGTCACAAAATGATAACCTAATGTCAATTGTTGTTTATTATCTTCTCGTTTTGTTCGTATTATTATTTTGTGAAGGCATATTAAGACCATTTTCATTCTGATGTTTGAGCTTTGTTTTCTTCTATGTGCTGTGTCCCTTCAGGATGTACACACTCATGGCTCTCCACAACTTCCTGTCCTTTGCAGCCCTTAGTAAAATTTGTCTTTTTCCTATCTCTCCTAACTTCAGTTTTGGTAACCATTTACACAAGCATCTTCTTCTATGTGCTATGTCCCTTCCTGATGTGGGTGATAAAGGCTCTCCACAACTTCCTGTCCTCTGTGGCCCTTAGTAAAATTTATCTTTTTCCTATCTCTCCTAATCCCTTTTCTGCCAACAATTTATGCAAACTTCTTTTTCTGTGTTTGGTGTCCCTTCTGAACATGGGTGATAAAGGCTCTCCACAACTTCCTGTCCTCTGTGGCCCTTAGTAAAATTTGTCTTTTTCCTATCTCTTCTAATCCCTTTTCTGCCAACCATTGACACAAACTTGTTAGGTAGGTTATGCACTGCCTTCTTCTGTCACTCTTGCCTGCAATATGTCCTGTATCTAGCAAATTTTTCAAGACCTCTTTTATGTACCCTAGATATTTCAACTGTCTTTCTCTGAGGCTACATATATACCCTTTTCATTTTCTCTAGAACTTCTTCATTACTCACATGCTCAGTCCATTGTATTCTCAGCATCTTTCTGTAGAATCACATGTCTGCTGCTTCAAGTATCTTCTTCATCTGTGAGGAGATTGTCCAGCATTCATTGCCATATATGTGGCTCAATATTACACAACAGTTAAGTACCATTTCATTTGTTTCTAACAAGCTTTTCCTGTTTCTTAATACTCTGCTTAGCTTTTGAAAGGCATTTTCACTATCCCAATATACCTTAGGATTTAAATGAAGTAAATAAATGAGGAATTCCTTTATTTGGAGATTATTAAAATTTTCTACCAAATTTCATTAAGAGACTCATGGTTAATCTACATAAGTGGTTCTCAACCTTTGTTTTGTTTGTTTGTTTGTTTGTTTTTTTACTCATGAACCAATTTTACTCTCAATTTGTTTTTGGTGGACCCCATAACCATTTGATTTTTTTTTTTTTTACTAATGGATAAGTTTAGGAATTGTATTTTTTTTTTAATCATTTCACCCCAAGCAAGTTGTGAATGCCACTAATGTGCAGGGGGTTACTGGAAATGAAAGGGGGTGACTAAGAATAGGGACAATTGAGGAAAGGATAAAAGATGAACAGCATTCAAGAAGATAAAAGATGGCGATTGAGGTTGCATTTAGATTTTTGAAGATTCTAGTTCTCAGGGAAGCAAATAAACACAGGCAAGAAGTGCGAGAAAAGAAACTGTTGGATGAGATAGAAATAGAAAACATATCTGCTTTATTTTGACGTCAAACTGATTCAATGAAAATAAACTTGTATTTAACAATTCTATAGAACATTTATGTACACTAATAAAATAACTATTTTTTTTTGTGTAGACCCTGATTGAAAAAACACTGATGAGCCCCTACATAAATATTAACTTTGGGTTTCCTTCAACACCCTCTCTTGGCTTGGTTTGGTTAATGGCACATGATCCTCAATTGGCTATTTAATGCTGACAATTTTTATTGCTGGTAATATTTTTTTTTTTCCAAAAATGTATTGCTGGTAATAATTTTTTTATTAAAAAATTTATTGCTGGTAATAATTTTTTTACAAAGTATTTCTGGTATTAAAACCTATTTTTACACTTTCATAGTGTTTTGACCCTAGTTTGAGGGGTTAGCTCTTTACCCATAGCTGGGACCCTAACAGGTGCTACCACCCTGGGTTAAGATGGACCTGGGAACACCAGCAATTAAGAGGTGGTTCCATGCTCCTCAAAATCTCCTGATCAGAGAGGCCTTGCTGTTGGATGTATTTTATTGTCTTACCCAGGACGATCAACACCCTGTCATTGTTACCAAGTATCAGCACAAGGAACAATGACTGACTGCAATTCCAGGGTTGCTCAGTTCTTTCAGAACAACTTTGTTTCTGTTGGGATCCATTTACTAAAGTTTTTGTTGCTATCCGAGTGTCGGGATTCCAAACATTTAACAACAACACATCTTTTAAATGAAACATAAAAAACGTTATTTTCTCGAGGAAAAGTAGAAGCAGAACATAAGTTGAAATAACATTTATATATCCTTTTCAGAGACATAATGACAAATGTTCAATTTTCCTTGCAGTGAAGTTTGTTTTATAAAGTAGTTAAGTGTTCTTAGTCCTATGTAAATTTGAATACAAGGCTTTCATAAGTTAGAAAATAATTTCACACTGGCTTGCAAAAATGTTTTTCTCGAATTGGCAGGAGTGGTGAAGGAAGTATTTTGTTATTTTATAAATGGTCCCAAAATAACATGTGTTAGGTCTACAAATACGTCCACTAAGTATTTTGGCAGTATCTGCCATAGTAATTATTGGTTATTAAACAAACCTCCTGATGGGATTTTATTGGTTGAAAAATTTATATAGGATTTAATTCTGATATTGTCAATTCTTGAGAAAAAAAAAGAGGAGGCATAAAAGTTCAGTTTCATACAATTTGTGTTTTAATAAAATTCTAAAAATAGCTTTTTAAATCCATCAAAACTTGCTAAGGGAATATACAGTAATAGCAGTATCAAAGGGAGACCATCCTTTTTTTTTGTTGGTATCAATGTTAGACTTTGCCCAACATGTGTTTTGAAAATATTCACTCTTAGCTAGCCGAAAATGTTTTATGTGACACTCAGTTTGTAGGAGTTACTCCCCTTGCAGAATTATCTGATTCACTGGAGCAGTGATTCCCAACCGATTTTGGGCTATGCCCCACTTTGGTATTTCTAAAATTCTGGTGCCCCCCTGTAATATTTAATTCTTACATATTAAAAATTTTGCTGCAATTCACGTGAAGGAAGCTTAAAAGGCTATTAACTTGGTCTCTAAAAAAACCTCTAAAAACCATGGCGTCCATGAAAGAGAAAAATTAAAAAAACAAAACAAAAAGGCAGTTAAATATATATAGTTTCAAAACATATAATAGACAACTGAAAGGCAGAAATATAAAATATTTGAATGAAAGTTTATTCTGTAATATACTTTGATCATTTTAATGATAAAATAATAATGCAAAATGAAATTTGAGCTCACCAGAAAACAACTCACTGTTAATAACTTATTCTCGAATTACCCCCTTATTCTGTTGGTATAGTAAGCCAAAGAGTGCACATTTTCTGTATGCCCCACCAAAATATTACCATGCCCTACTGGTGGGGCATGTGCCCTACGTTGGGAATCATTGCACTAGAGGTTTTTTTAAAGCAGGCATGAGCAAATTTTTTGAGCAGTGGGTCACATGATCTAAGACTCATCACAAGGCAAGTTGCTCTACTAAAAAATTCAAGATAATTTTTCGTAGTAGGTACCTCACTACAGAAAACCGTATGTGTAAGTATATATCTTAGAAATGGGGAAAAAGTTTATTTATATTTTTGGAGAAAAATGTTTTATTAATTAAGTTTAGTTTGCTATAATATTATCACTAATGATAATGTCATTCACATGTCATTGTGTGTGCAATTTATTTCTAATTTATTCATTTGAAAATATAAATGTTTATTTTTTTTCTCCAGAGAAAAAAAATGTTTCCTGTTCCAAAAGCAAAACATTTTTCATGCATAATCTTCTTTAGTGAAAATTGTCAATGGTTTTAAAAAAAATGGCAAAAATGTTATTTCCACTGAAAGTTTACAAAATTCAAGAAATATTGTACTTAATATGTGGTTATGTATGAGAGAGTTTGAGTGAATAAGTAAGAACAAAACAATCTTTTTTTAAGAAATGTTATTTTCTTCATGAAATTAAGTGAGCCATTCAGAAAGACCAAATGGGCCGCAGGCTGCAGTTTACCCATGACTTAAAATACCCATGACTTAAAATACAAACAAGAGCATTATCTGTCTACGTTTCTGAGATGAGGTATTATGTACACTATTTACATTATTCGGACTATCTTTGTCCTCATCTTTGTCGCCATATTTATTACGTTTCGGCTGTTGTATGCTCCAGCCTTCTTCAGATGGTTAGAATGTTGAACTGGACCCTTTATTTCGCTCCCTGAGGTAGACTGTTCTAGTTTCACGTGCCATGTTTAATGGATGTCAGTTATCAGTTATCTCCTGTTAATTCCCCTCTCCAAGTTCTCCACTGCCTTAACCAGGTATTGAACTCACACTCTTTGGGTCCTGTCATGCCTTTATCCACTGTGCCATGTGTCCTTGAGGACATCTGTGTATGAATTTTTGGGTATTATAAACCTGTCTTTTACCAGTGTTCATATTGCAATTTTTGCTGTTAACATGTTTTTACCAGAAAATTTTTGCTGTTAACATGTTTTTACCAGAAAAAAATGGTTGCTGAAGACATTAGATTTATAATACTCAGAAATTCATACACACTTATATACTTACTTAATATATTTTCAGATATGAATGTTGAAAATATACACATTCTTCGTTGAAGACATTTTTTTATCATATGTGACTCAACACTGAAATGCTTTAAATATGCCTGCAGGAGTTATCTGATTTGCAAGAGGTTTTCTTTTAGCCTCCTTTTCAATGCAAACAAAAACATTTACCTTTTCCTTTATCACTCTCCAGCTAAGCCAGCACAAGGTTCTGCACCACCCCCAACTTTGATACGCCCTCCCCTCTCTAATACCTGTTGATTTCGAATTTAAATGAAAATTTCAATACATATTCATTAATTATTTCCTTCATAATGAATAGTTTCTTTTATTTTGAAAGAAATCTGAGAAAATGTTATTCTTTTTGTAATAACCACCAATATTTTCAGGACAAAATTTTACTCATAAAAAGAAAAAAAAAAGTTTAAATCGCAAATTTTTACATTTCCATAAGGATTAATAACTGATGCATCTTCGCTGAAAAAAAACAAAAGTTTTACAAAGATTCCAACACAACACAAACGGGATTGTCTTAAAAATTTGTTTTAAAAACAGTATTTCATGTAAACATTTTTATTTTTTTAAGTTGATCATTTTCTTGGTTTTATCTTTCTAGAAATGTAAAAAAATAGGTACTAGAAATTTTATTTTAATTATTAGCTGTGGACTTCCAGTTAGTATTGCTATTATTAAAAAAAAATAAAAATAAAAATCAGTGATCCTCCTTAGTGGAAGATGTCAGAATAAAAAATGATTTTACTAAAATATATTACCTTCTTAATTGATTTAAAAGAACTGTTTAGAAAGAAAATTACAATTTAAAAAAAATAAGCACAACTGAAATTAGCCCTTCTACACCCCCCTCCCCAGTAGGCATGTGGGCCCCGACACGGGGGTGAGGTTCAGGATAGTAAGCACCGGCCCTGAGAATTATTATAGTTGATGACTGACAATATAACTTTGGTAGAATAAAAAGTAAAAAGTACAAAAAGTAAAAAACGCTGCTGAAATTAGTCCTTTCAGGGCTTGTTGTAGTATGTACCGCACCGACCAGCCAGATACACAATGTCTATTATTAGTTGATGACTGACAATGTAATGTCGGTTTTAAAATAATTATTAAAAAAATGGCAGATGGCTATAAAACAGTGCTGCAAAAAAATGACAGAGGCCAAAGCAGGGGTCCCAAAAAATTACCTTGACTTAACATTTTTCAGCAGATCGAGTTGAAAGATTCATCTGAAAATGCAAAGTAAATTCGGAGCATTTATCATTTATTTTGTCATATCTCCAAAATTTCACTACACATTTTTGGCAATGCTAAAAACATTGACACATCACCCCAAAAGAAATGATCCATAATGAGTGCAAAATAATATTAACTCCCTTCACATTCAGAGGACTGAGGAAAAAGGAAATAAATCTGCGAACCTATTTGAGATTTCTGTCTTTCACAGAAATTAATCAGTGAGCTGATAAAGAGGAAGAAAGAAATTCATGAGACTATCAAAAAGTTTTTGAACCAATGAAAACGTTTCCTTCACAGAAATTAGCTAGCAAACCAAGAAGAAGAAAGAAAGAAAGTAGCAAGTTTATACAACATTATTTTTGATATAAAGTAAAGAGAAAAATTAAATTAATGAGAAAGCGTGTCTGAAGTCATGTGAAAGGTTTCATTTTAGATCCTCGCAACCAGTGTTGAAATTCTCACTGGTGTAAAATTTACTCACCAATTACATTATTGGTCATTAAACAGCATGCAGCACTTTGAAATATTTTTTCTCAACAATACAAGAAGGCTACGTATTTCAAATTATGTCTCTTCCTCTACTTTTGAGTGTATGCAGTGATGCTGATAGCTTTTTAATTTCATGAGTCCCAGGACCCACGGATTTGATTTGAATGGGTCCCCGGGAAAGTCTATCAGTCCAAATTATAGTTTCTTAATAAATTATAGTGTTAAACTGCAGGGCTCTAGACTGTTTGTTTTTTGGGGTTTTTTTTACGATCGTCCTGAAAAACAATTTTAATTGTTGTGAATCACTTCAATTGACAGAACAAAAGTTTTTTTTCTAAATTAAATTCTTACATTTAAAACAAAAATAGTATTTACATTTAATCACGGTTCAATTAAGAAACTATATTTTTTGAGAATTATAATAGAACAAGTTGTTTTGTTTTTGTAAATTAAATTAATAAAAAATTAAAATTAAATTTAAAAAAAATAAATTAGATTAGGCAAACTTTCCTCTAAAAAAAATGTAAGTAATCTCCCTTGAATCCGCTTAGAAATATGGGGCTAAAATTAATCAGTGATGCTCCCAACTTTCTGTAGGATACAAAATTCAAATAAAATATTTTTCTGAAATAACACTGAAATAAATTATCAAATAAACTAGGTGAGTATACAATATGTGAACAAAATATTCCACAAATTCAAATAAAAACAAAATGGCGACTGTAGCACCAAAATAAATTAATAAATTAATAATAATAATGCTGATTTTAGTACATGACCAAAAATTCTCATCACCTTGACAGTCTACAAACTGTCACCAAGATCTTTTAGTCTGAAAACAATCAATTGAATCAAATGTGATTTTAATTGATGAGAAAATTAACGAAGCCAATCACTATGAAACATTTAGCACAACAATGAAACGAAAACAGTGGAAAGTATGTTGAGAAATATTAAATAATGCAGGTATGTTTGTGGTGGATTCTGAGCAGATTAATTTGAAGAGCCTTTACCAATTATTACTTGTAATCCATAGTGTACAGCTATCTCTGATTTACCCCTTTCCATTTGGCTAGTGCCTCTTCAAAAGGGAACTCTGACCTTTTGGGTTCTAGATTAACCCTAAAAAGCTGCTCTTGATGTTCCAATGACAGCCTGTTCTGGTGAGGATGAGGTTCTGAGCAGAGAACCCTTGTTCACAACCAGCTGTATGTACAACCAAAGTGGTGGCTAGTTGAGCAAGGATGCTGAGGTTAGGGAAGTCTTTTAGGTGATATTTTGTTACCAACGCCCAAAGTTTCCAGATGCTGTCTCTGGGGTAGTGCTGTGCTTTGACAACTTTCTCCAGCAGGTCCCACTCCAGTCGAGACTGAACAGCATTGATAAGAGTCTGCGTAGTCAACTGGCAATCCTCTCCATCCTCAATCCATTTGTGTGTTTGCTGATGTCCATAGTGGGAAATTAGAATTTTTAACTCCTCCTTGCCATAGACCTTCAGCTCTTCTTCAACTCATGAAGCAGATGGGATGGAGATTTAACACACCAAATGCACACAACATTTTGGAAACCTGGAGTGCTTGTTATTTATTAAGTTATTAATAAATGTGATGCAGAGTTATTCCAGATTGAATGTGACCCTTGTGATCTGACGCTTACCCTTGTACATATTGCCTTGGATGTCTCTGGCTAATACTGTCAGGTTGGGAGATGTCGTTTCCTTGATCTTTTCCAGATCCTTTATAGCAATATCTAGTTTCACTTTTATTAAAGCCACATCCACATTTTCCATTTGCAGGAACTGGGATAAGATTGTAACCGGGGGCCATGACACCCATCCTGAGAGCAGTGATGCTGATGAACTTCTCTGTTGCAATCTTTTTTTTTTTTAGGCCATTTAACTTTGGGTCTTTCCTGAAATCCTGGGACACTTCACTGAAGCATGTCAGCAGGCTATCAATTGTCCTATGCATAGCCTGAAGAGCATTGTAATATGATAGCCAGCACATGGAATGCAGTTCTTTGTAAGTGAGCATTGGGTCTTCCAGCACTTTCTGTATGTGTCTTAGTTTGGCTGCCTAGCACGAAAGTAGCAAAACAGATCAGTTATTATGTGCTGATGCCCTTTGAGATCTGCTATTGACTCTGCTGCTTGAGATGTGCACAAGGCCAGGGAGTGGGCAACACAGTGCACATTCCCCATGGGGGGGGTTAACCTAAACAGTTTACCTGTGCAGCCTTTGTTTCTCCCATGACAGCTCCATTCAATCCCATGATGATCCCTTTTGTTAATGGGATTTCCAGTTTTAATATGACTTCCTGGATGGATTTTGCAATTCCTACACCTGTTGTATCAACACACTCTTTATTTGCAACAAAATGAGTACTTGGTTGAAAGGTCACAAGGTCAATAATTTGGACATATACAACAAGGCGTTTGTGCTTGATTATGTTTGTAGATTCATCTATGAGAACAGTAACAAATGAGGACTTAGTAATCTTTGTTTTTAGAGCTGCCTGTACAGTGTCTGCCATACTAGATAATAATTCCTCACCTCTTATCATGCTCTGTATGCTACTGCTTTTTGCTGTAGAGGTAGAAGATCTGGGACTTCAATCTCTGTCAGAAAGTTGTGTACAGACTTGTAGTGGACGTTTACATATACCACGCCCACAAATCACTCAACAGTCATTGGACAGAAAATAAACACTACTTTCTTTAAAGACAATTTACGCATCACACGAGCCACATAAAATTTTCTCATGTTTTGCCTTACCAAACTTGTTATAGAAAAAAAATCAGCAATGGGTCAATTTTTGACCAATCACATAAATTGACATTTCTTTCAACATTTTTCCCCCGCTCTCGTCCCTGGAGCCGATGTTATGTGTATATATAGCAGAAATTAAAGAAAGAACATTAGTAGACTATTAAATTTCAGAGCCTTAACGACGTACGTGTATTCTCAATCTTCTACTCAGACACACACAGACATAAATTACATACACACAACATTGTGAACTGTTTCAAAAGCCAAGTGAACTATTCAAGACTTTATCATCCTCTTGAACAACATTCTCACTTTCAAACTCATATATCAAATATTCTTGAACTCTAAACAAATTTAAACAAGAAAAGTTCTTACAACACACATTTGTATTCCTACACGATACAAGGGGAACTACTTTTTACATCTTAAACCTTATTCTCACTAACACAATTGTATATTTACTTGTTTTCAATACATGTTTTTCTTGTTGACATTCAATGATCTAGTCATTCTTTTTTGTATTTCTTTGCAAATTAAATGTGGTGTGCTAATTTCAAAACGCAATCTTCATCAAAAACCTTCTGATACATTTCTTACCAAACCTCATGAGCGCACCCAGACTCAAACTTTGACAGGGGTACTCCCTGCTGGGCCATCCAGTAAGTGATTTTTAACAGTACTAGCACTGCTTTATCCTGTTGACTGTCAAACTTCACCTTACTTAATTTTAAGTCTTTTTGTAGAACAGGAATATTAAAGCAGGACTGATGCTCTTTGCATAAAGCATGGCAAGTGAGAGTGGAATGTTGAAAGTTGGTGCATTTATTTGATTTGTGCAGAGCCGTCCTTGTTTGGTTATGTATAGTACACATTTCACAGTACATGAATTTTTTTTCTGAAAAGCGAAGCCATTTGTATCTTGAGCCACTGCTTGAGAAATGTTCCCTTTTTTTTGGAAGATGAAGTTGATTTGTAGAGGACTGTGGAGGTTTAGTGTTATTGAATTAGAAACATGTGCTGTTTATTTCCTGCTAGAAGAAGGTCCAACAACAAGAACATGGTGGACTCGAGTTGAGTCCAACCGAAAATGTAAAGAAAACAAACAAGACCGATATATGTCAACAAATATATGTATTAAACAACAAAATTACAAGTGACAAAGACATCAACATTTGTGTTTGTGTGTGAACGTAAAGAGTTTGTATTTTGGTGAATGTTCGTACGTACGTGTATGTGTGTGTAATGTTCATGGTGTCTCCCACAAATGGGAAGACGCTATCTTCTGCGAGAGCTTACATTGTAGATATGTTTGCTGATGAAAAAATGAAAAAGAGATCGAGGCAAGAAGTCACCCAGTATTTATAGTGTAGGGAGAGCGTCCCCTAGTGAACAATTAGGGAATTAAGGAGGAGCTAACTCCAACAGATTCATCAGGCTCAGTAAAATAGGAGACAGATGTCTGTGCTGAATTACTCTCGGAGGACTTAGCAGGCCCCGGGGGGTGGTTAGTGGTGGAAAATGCAGAAAATGCAGCTGCAATAGTCTGCTGGCTAGCAATTGGTTTCAGTTTTGTTTTTTTCCTTTTTTTGGTGGCATTCTTGTAATTTTTCCTTCTCACTGTTCACTCGGAGAATACAGGATCTCATATGAAGCATGCTCAGAATTGCGGTGTCATTCAAAGAAATTATATCAGAGCTAAATTTAAAATGTGTAGTTTGGGATGAAAGAGTCATGTATTTTCTAATGTATGTCTGTAAAACAAAATATCATATTAGGGAAAGTAACCCCCACTACTACCACCACCATGTTTTCCCTGTCTCATTTCTCTCCAATTAGAAGAACTTCAAGGAAATTGAGATGTTGAGGGTAAGATCAGAAAGACAGAGGAAATAGAAAAATAATACACTTTTATCCCTGCCTCCCCAAAGATAGTGAAATATTTCTATTAATGTGATCAACTTTGAAATGTACATTTAAATGTTCCTTACAAAAAAGTGTTTAACAGACCAAAGATATTCCACCCAGGTCCTGACTGACACACACTCAACATAGTTGTTTTGTTGGTCAATCTTTAACTGCTATGAATTTATGAAGGAAGAAGGGCATGAGAGTAATTCATTTTTACTGTGGACTAATGGATAGTAGCTCGGATTGAGGAATCGGAGAGCCGAGTTCAAATTCCAGTTGAATCCATTACATTCACTTACGTGCTAATACCCTTGGGAAAGGTGTGAATCCTCTTCTTCCTCCAACTATGGGTAAATAGCAGGACAGATAGCCTGAAATGGCAACTGGTCTACTGCAGAAAGAAATGGCAACCTACTGCGGGGGGAAAAAGATCTGCCTCGTCAGTCATGTATCGAAAAGAAAAGGAAGATGATCGAAATTTGATGGAAAATGAAAATAAAAAAGCCACACCATAACGTAAATGACCATAACTTCAACTAAAAACAATTAAAAACAGCGATAATTTATTTTAAAAATGAAAATCGCCTTTGAAATCTTAATTTTAGTTTTAACTTCAACAAGATAATATAAATTTAATAGTTCAAAAGACAGAAAACATACTTTGGGCAGATTTAAAAACATAAATGAAATGAAACTGACATTGGAGATTTGGGATCGTTTCTGTTAATTCACCAGGACACCCCCCCCAATAAATTATAATTATATACACCGTTTTTAAAAATGACCGAAGAGGGTTCGATCTACGTTAATGTATGACACTGCCCCTCCTCTGAAAATTAAATCTGATAGTTTTTTTTAAATATTTATTTTTTAAACAGATAATTTTTTAGTGCTTAATCGATAATATTCCAAAGAATTTTTTATTTTTTTATTTACAAAACTTTAAGAGTCCCATTGTGGAATCTTCCATGACAGCCAGTTAACCCCTGCTGGGAAATGCACTCTTCCTGTTGTAATTTTCAACAACATCATACTTACAAAAATACAACGAGCATTCATTGGTCAATCACCTTCAATCTAGCTCGCTGATTGGTCAGTTTCGACCAATCAAATCACCTACACGCGACAGGTCTGTTTTCACGCCAAATAAGTCTGAGCCTGTCATGTAGTACAACAGATTATAAAAACTAAACACGAGTAATTCTTGCCCTCTTTTTTACTCACTCGTGCGTCTCACCTCTGCTGCCAAAATGTGACCCTTAAAGAACTCCCGTCTTGACTAATGCAGTCAGACGTAAAAGAACTTTACAACATTTCACGCAAGTACAATCTCTGAACTCTTACCAACTTGTCCAATAGACAATCTCTAATATGCAACATACTCATTCCTCTAAACTACAGTTTAATAATTAATCTAATCTTATGAGCTCAAGTAAAAATATTTCCTAATCAAAGAGACACAACTCAGTCAAACCTTTCAGTTTATATGCATGTACATCAAATACTTAATAAATTCAATTGTTATGTTTTGAATCATTATTTTTGTCTTTTATTAATTGTTGTGGATGAAAGATCATTGAACAGGCACAATTTTAAGCCTTCTGATCATTCAAACCTTCTGATATCTTTCTAACACTTCCACACAATCCCAACACCATCATTGCGCAAAAATTAAATTTAAACATTTTTTTTATAAAGTATACTATTAAAAATTGTTCTTAAACATTACTTCGAAAACGTTTTTCAACAAAAAGCAATAATTTATTAATTAAAACTAAAAGTTTAAATACAATACTTCATCTTCATAAAAATATTTAAATTTAATTAAAAACATAATTTGAATTTATTCAGTATGAAGCCCAATTTTAAACTTCTGTAGAGAATAAATAAAGTTAAAAGTAAAAAATAAAACTGAAATATATCGCAGACCACTATATTTGTGACTTTTTTTCTGTGATTCTTTTCCTGTAACTTTATTACCGGCTACCAGGCTTTTTATTTCGGGGTGAATTAACACTAAAGGATCAGTTTTATATTTATTTTTGAATGGTTCTTCTAGGCGCTAAGAACAACAACATCAGACTTTAAAACTTTTATGATTATTTGAAGAAGTTGTGTTGGTATTCATGGCTTTCCATTCCCAATAAGGTTCGTTTTCGATGGCCCCCAAATGATTTAAGAAAATGAATTTTAAGTTGGGAATTAGTTCAAAGCAACTTGTTTTTTTTTTCTTCTCTTAAACAACTCCTAATTTGTAATTATAAACTGGGGAAGAGGACATGGAAAACTTTCTTTGATGAAACAAATAAAGCCGTCTAACCGCGACCTTGTACCCTGTCCGGTGTAATTTATTTCATCTCACCGACCTTCTCAGAAATTTAAATTGTCCAGTTTCCAAGAAAGCAAACAACAGTTAGCTTGGAATGGTGGGGGAAGAAAAAAGAAAACGCAAAGAGGTAAATTCTCTCATGATATTTTCGGCGGAAATTTCCGGTTCAAAAACAAAGCTACTTTCTGCCACTTAGATGAGAACCCACATAATATCGTTTTTTATTATGGAAAAATTGAGGTGCATCCCTGGGACGCATGGATACGATTTTATTATTGCGTCCTTTTGTTTTTTTATGCATCAGGGACACAGGACGCGTGTGTATGCAAACCATCCCTTCCATGAGCAACAAACTCTCACACCTTTGTTTAAACATTTTTTAATTTTATTTTGTGTCAGATATGTAGTGGGTTAGGACCTGATCAAGATGGAGATTAGAACTGATAGAAAACGCTTGCTTTCGACAGACTTTAGTGAAAGGCGGGTGACTGAGGTGAGCTTGGTTCGTTTGAATGGGGCTACCTTTGATTTTCTCTTTTAGGTCTACCTATATCGCATCAGGGTAGTTTCTTGTGAAGCCCTCCCCTGGTTAGGCTAGACAAGCTTTGTGTACCTAGTTAATGTGAGTAAATGTTGTTCCCGGCTACATCTTTGGTTATAATCCTTTCCCTCTCCCTTAGTGAGAGAGCCTCTTGATTTTGCCCAAGGGTAGAATACAGCGGCCTCTCTCTTTTTTGAGGGTTGGACGGGTCCTACTAACATCAGTCATGTTTAGTTTACTTTGTTTGATATTTACTTTGTTCTTGGCTTCATCCCTTATTTATTATCATCCACTTTTTAAATCACGAGGTGCGTTTTGTAGGTCCCCCTGAGAGGGTGCAGCATTATGGTATATGGAGGGGATTGATTGGTGACGGATGAGTTTCTGTGGTGAATGCGCAATTGTAATGAGTGAATGGGCTGTAAATTTGGATTAGCTAAGTATAAGATAGTGAAGATCAGCCTCAACCCATTCTCCCTTTTCGGCCTTGTGCCATAATTATAGATATGTAGTTGGTTAGCCAATCTGTATCGGTGACAAATACAAATTAAACTGACCTACTATTTTTTACTAAATCAGATGCAACAAAGACAACAAGAGGAATAATCAAATAGGCAGATATTTGTTTTAACAGAAAATATTTTTATATTCCACGAAATCACTAAAAAAAGAGCATAGCATGATGAAAAAGACCCCAAACTTGAGAAAACAAAATTTTATCATCTAAATGTTTATGTTATTATTAAAAGGAAAGATCAAAGTATTTTGGGGGTATTTTTTTACATTTTTTAATCGTTCCTAACATGTCTGAAAATTTTGTTAAAAATCTTGTTTTTTTTTTGAGTCAGCAAAATTGACAGATGACAACCATTTTTTTTTCATTTTATAAAATCAGTGAAAATCTCAGTTTGAAATTCTTTTAAATATCAATTATCATTTTTTCAAAACTTATTTTAAGAAAATCAGAAATTATGTTTATTTAAAATATTTTGAACCAAGTTTAACTTAGCTTCTGCACCGAAAAGATGTAATTTGAAAATAAAACAAAGCAGATCATAAACTTTCGTGTCACTTGACGCGTGTTGAATGACATATTGACGGATTCCGTGAGGATAATTTGTTTTACGGAAGGAGAAAAGTGAAATATTTTACATTTAAGTGAACAAATTATTTACCTCGTTATTTTTAAGGAAAACTTTCAGCGCTCTAATTTTTTTGTTTTTTTGTACTTAGCTTTCACCTTTATATTTACGATGCTCTATGGAAAATATATTATAAAGAAATTAAAATAAGACTGTTAAGAGTGAGATTAAATTTCATAAAAAAAAAAGGTATCTAATTAATTTATAGGTACCTTTCTCATGAAATTTTATCAGAAGTACATAAAATTATAGAATTTTATGTACATTTACTACATTTTACTGTGTTATTTGTATTTCCATTCATTTTATTATTAATTTTGATATTTCATTTATGGAAAAAATGCCATAACTGAGATTAATATAAAAATAAGATCATATAAAATTCATAAGATGATACTGATACTTTTAGGTACCCTTCTCAGTTGAAATTGAAAAATCAAATAAACTTCTGCACACGTGTTTCGCAAAAATAAAGGCCTTAACAGTGGAGAACAATGCTTAACTTAAATAATGCAGCTTAATTGTATTCTGGTTGGTCTTCCGTACTTTATAATTAGAGCCCGATTATAAACACAAAATTACATTTCTTAATTACTGCGGATCTTCTGATTAGTCAAAGCGATACAATTTACAATGCACTAAAAAAAGATCTATCTCATAAGGACACTTACAAAACCTGATGCAGCTTTTAACTAATTTTATAATATTTTAACAACTTAAATGTAAAAATCTATTATAATTAAAAAATAACAAATAATTGTATTAAAAATTCATTTTTCATTGAAAAATCTTTTTGCTTTCAGAAAATATTGTCCATATTCATAAAAACAACTAAAAGCATTTGAAATTAAATAATATATTTGTTTTATTGAGTTTTGTATGTTATAATTCAGAGCTGATTTTCAGGTAGCAGGGATCCAATTAAAAAAAACAAAACATGATTTGCATTCCTCAAAGCCTTGTGCTTTTAACTATTGTAATCACTAAACCTGATGCAATCGAATTTCTAGCGTTTTCATAAAATTAGTTAGGAGGGCGGGTAATAAATATATAAAAAAAATATTTCTGCCATGACTTTAATAAAAGAAAACATCTTTATAATAATTTCGATCATCTGTGAATACTTTCTGAAAGTTTCATTAACATCCAACAATTATTTTTATTTTTGTAAGATTTTCCAAATTAATGTCTGTCATACAAAAAAAAAAAAAAAAACGTGCTAAAAATTGGATATGTTATTTTACTAGTTCTGGTGATACAAAGAGAAACAAGGTTTTTTAATAAAAAATCAGATTGTTCTAAAAAAAGAAAAAAAAATAATTAAAATAAACTTTGATCTTTCATCTTAATAATAAATATTTAGATGATAAAATTTTGTTTTCGTCAAGTTTGGCATCTTTTTCATCATGCTATGCTCTTTTTTAGTGATCTCATAGAGGTACCTAATATAGCAACAAGTATACCCAATATAATAAACTTGTTTAAAATTTTAGAGTTCTTGGTTGTGTGATCAAAGGTAATATAAAAGGTGTTATGCTATAGATCTGCTAAGGCATTAAACATTTTATGTTAACAGTGAAAAATTGAATGAAATAGATTGCTTGACTTACTGTAGAGTTGTCTCGTTTTGACTGATATAGTTATGATTTCCTTTATGTTGTTAAGATAATTCTGAATCTCATCTTGGTTGAATTCGTCACTAGATGAGTTGATGTTGAAAAGAAATTGAATTCCACAGGTCGGGTTGATGTTGATAAAAATTAACATTTAGCGGGGAAGTTGGGTTTCATGGATTCATGTGATGAGTTGATTATTTTAACAACTCACTGACCTAAGTTGTGTCAAAGTTTCATATTTATGAGTTTTCTTGATTATGTGGGGGCTTGAGAACATTTACATTTTTTTGGCACATTGAACTCTGAACAGGTCAACTCAAGGTCAACTGTGCAGGCATAGGCAGAAGCATAATATTATTATTTATGGACCAATCAGAAAGCATTGTTTTGTACTGAACTCTGGAGCCAATTTTAATGGATTCAGCACAAACTGAGAATACTTAGCTGTGATCCTCTTTTAACAGGTTTAAAACAGAGAATGTAGAAATCAAATTCTAAAGATCATTTAGTCTACTGTGTGAACATTTCCTCTTCATGACAATACATTAAAACTACTGACTTTAAGAATATCGATTTATTTTCCTGAAACGAGCTACTGACACTACTTCAAATGTATAAATTTGTGAATAAATTCGTTATCTTGTTTTGTCAAAATTAACCATGTTTCCTTGTCATTATCATCCTTCATTAATCTTCTTGGTATGGACGAATCAACTGTTCATTTTAACCCCTAAGCCCCTACACCAGTATAAATCTACACACATGCCCACAAGAATTCTTCCCACATGCAGGTGTATGCATAGACACCACACATGATCGCACCAGTGGTCACTCCTCAGACCAACCCTCTTTTTGATTTACATAAATGATCTGTGAAACAAATATACTCAGATCATTTGTAAACATCTCTGCCCGATGATATGTCTGTATACAGGTGCACCTCTAAAACTCTTGAGGGTCAGAGATTGGTAACTGATCTCTCTTTTGATCTAGCATAAACTTCCCAATGAGGTAAAAACTGGCTGGTTAAATTCAATGCCTCAAAAACCAATCTAGTTACATTTCATCACCGCCAATCAGACCCTGAAATACCACCAGTCACAATGGATGGATGTTCCCTCGGGGGAGAAACCATGCCTTGACAGACTGGTGGGCCTTAAACTCACATTGACCTCAAGTGGAACTCTTACATACGATCCATCGCTAAGTGTTATATCCCAGGTTGTTAGGATGAACAAAAATGAACGAAAATAAATGACAAGTGTATTTTAACATATAATAAATTCACTTTTATTCACTTGCTGCCTGAGAACAGCAAGGATTGTTTAGATTTCAACCATGAGCTCCATGTGTGCGTGTCAGTTTATCACCATGTTGTGTTCAGAAGTGCTGCATTCCCGCTAGTGTACAAGGGACATAACTCCATTGTATTTTGAGTTATCATCCTTTATAGGGAGAAGTAACCCCCCCCCCAACACTCCCATTTTATAGCCTTGTGCATATTGGTGTTTAAGTGCAGTGGGTATCGCTTACTTCGTAGTCGATGGAATTTCCATGGTACACTTTTTCCTTGAGTCCTATCTCTTTTTTGACATTACTTGGGAACGCTGTTGAGGCAGTTTAAAAGGTGTCCAACAGAATGTCCAGCAGTAAAGTGAGGTTTAATTTGGTCTTCGCAAGGTTTGATGGTCATAATTTCGCTTGCATGTTGAACCCAGACTGAAGACTGCATATCCACGTCATACATAACATTTCCAGAGTGATGTATAATGCGTCCCTGGATCCATTTTTCCTTACCATTGTGGTAATCTTTTTGTGGTTGTCCTGGTACATATTTGTGTTTCACTGTTCGATTATGACAGTTAAATTGTTCTTCCATCACTTTTTAGGGAATGGTTTCTACTTGGATGGATGACATCTAAATAAAAATGAACCTAGCAGGAATTGGATTGGAACTCAGCTCTATAATTAATAATTCTGAGCCATTATCAATTACATCATTTGCACATCGAAGCTTACAGCTCCTGGTAATCCCCAGTGGTCACCAATCTAGGTACTGAAATGTTCGATATTCCTTATATTTTGTGATTGTATGGGAATAGGGTTTCAACATCATGTAATGTAAGCCTGGCTTGTAGGTAGGTAGCAGGATAGGTAACCTAGTTTCTTGGGTTGAGTGGGGGGTGAAGTTATAGGGAAAAAGTAATAACTTTGATTTGTACGTAAGCAAAAAGTCATAGATAAAATATTTTCATCTAAAATAGCTAATACTTTGAATAAAAATAAATAAGTAAATATATATATATATATATATATATATATATATAACGAGAGAAAAGACAAATGGATTAAAAAACCACAGTTCAAAGCATTAACTTTTCCTAAAAAGTGCTCAATACAAAACAGAGCAGAACATTATTATCTTTGTTTTATAAGAGTTTATAATAAAAACATTTTTAAATCGCTACACAAAACCTCTTATGTTTCAATACTATGAATGTACTTGCTCAGGTGATGTTAGGTAACTTGTTATAAAATGATTTCTTAGAGAAATTTAAAAACAAATCGTTACCCCTTTCCAAAAGTTAAAGGGGCGAGGACATAAGGTCAGAAATTAAAAATAGAATTGTGGGTATGTCTGGATTAACCAATTAAATTTCAGATCTAAGCTAAATAGAAAAATAAGGTCAGAGGGTGGAGGTGGGCGAGTTATTTTTTTTCTTCATGTCGAGAAACCAACATAGACAGAACATCATTCACGATACATTTGTGTAGCGATTTAAAAAGGGTTTTATTATAACCCCTTATTATAATAATATATAGAAAATTCTCTTAATGAAATAAAAGCAATATTTAAATTATTGCAATTAAATAAGTTATAAACTAGTTTGATAAAATATTATTTTAATTACTATCAATTAAATGAGAGCTACATGTGCATGTAGCATAGTGGTTATCAGCGAAGAAAGGAGTCGGCATGCCGAGTTCAAATCTTGGCCAAGTTCGTTACATTCACTTTCACACAAATACACCTAGGGAAGGTAGCAAGGTAGACTGGGATCTCTAGCCTTGTTTGGCAACAAGCCTTGCAGAAGGACAACTCTGAATTCAAAAGCAGTTGGGCATACAGCTGACAACTTCATTCCATAAGGAAACTTACTACAGAAAACACAACAGAGAATACGAGTGCAGTGAAGTTGTTGCCCCCATAGCAGAGTCTAATGTCACTAATGAGGAGGCAGAAACAGGACATGTAGTCGGCAAAGCTTAAAATAAAAGTAAATTTGAGAAGCGTTTTAACAGAGGACAGAATGTGAAACACTGAAATACAAAGGGGCATTAGGTTAGCCAAAGATGCCTTCCAAAAGCATAGCAGGGTATTAAGAAACAGAAAAACTTTGCAAGAAACAAGGAAAAGAGTAACAGAAATGTGGTTCTACAGAAGGATGCTGAGGATACCAAGCACCGGACATGTAAGCAACAACAAAGTTTTAGAGAAAATGGAAACAAAATGTAAACTTATACTTAACATCAAGAAGAGACAGTTGAAATTTCTACGGCACATAATGAGAAAAGTGGGCTTAGAAAATCTGATACTTACAGGACAGATTGAAGCCAAGAGGGATGGAGTAAAACAATGTGTAACTTACTAAGTGAGCTTGAGTATATGGACGACAGAACAAGATTTAGGAGAGATAACAAAAAAAATTAAAATAATTTAAGAGCTACAGAGGAGAGGAAATTGTGGAGAGCCATGTTCACCTATGTCCTGAAGTGATAAGGCACATAGAAAAAGAAACTGAAAGTATCGCCCACTTATCTCCTTAATGCCAGAATTCTGAAGGACTGGTCAATCAGAATCATTTCTGAAACTAGCAAAACAAAAGAACAAAACCCTGTACCAAATTGAAGGACAATCCTATATGCACTCACTGAAGCACTCCCTGACCACTTACTAAGCCCAATATAAACACAGGGAATAGAGGGTTTCAAGGTTAGTTTTCTCTCTCTTTTCACCAGAAAGCAGGACAAGTCAAAATGTTTCTCTAACTGCCAAAGAACTAATTAAACAATCACCTGCTACAAAAAAAAAAGGAAGGGTCTCTGTACCAACATACGAGCTACAAATTTTGTATTCATAAAAAAGAAAAACCTAAAACAATGTTTGCTCAGCATTCATTCATTTTGAATGCAAAAACCAACATTCTGCACCAACCAACCTCCACAAACTCAAAACATTTAATTTACTACAATATTATTTTATTATTGTAAATAAAATATGAGGACTTTTATTTTATTGAGATGTATTAAATAAATTAAAATATTAATTTTTCTTATTAAACACTCCATTTGGTGGAGAGACGCATTTGAGTAGATATACCTGTATTTGAAAAGTTTTAACAATGAGAATGTATCTTTCATTAAGGTTCGAACCTACACCCAACTTAGAGAGGAAACTGCCATACACCAGGTGTGTACTTTTGCCAGCTCAGCAAAACTTTCACAGCAAAGCAAGGTTCAATTACACTATGAAAAAAAATGCAGATCTCTTTCTGAGATCCCTCAAATCCAAAATCTGATAATTTTATTTTCATATCCAAGACTCAGTAACTTCTAAGCAATTAATGAATTTTTATTTATGATCTGATATCATTTCTTGTTTTAAACATTGATGTGATGGAATAACCTGCCACCTCCATCAGTGATGGCACTATAGGTGGTAATCACCTATAAGTATCCGTTAGGACAGCAGAGTCGAGCTGGGATCTGCGAGACTAGCGGCCTTATGATAGCAGCACGCATACAACTGTACTGACCTGCAACGACTGTGCGCTTAACTATTACTTCCTAAAATAACATACTATAACACTATTAACAGTGTAAAGTTATGTCTATGTACATTCAAGAGTTAATAAAAGAAAATGTGACTTCCAGTAGGGTTCAAACCTGTGTGTCCTCTGGTCGTTTCCTCTACATGAAGGATGCCAGCTTAAACTCTACTGAAAATCACACTTTATTAAAACTCAAATAGATGTAGATGTAAATTTAGATTAAAAAAAAACAACAACAGTGATGTCTACTTAAACACAGGTGTCAACACAATATAAGGGTCCAAGTACTAAGAACTAATGTCGGATTATAAATAAAATCCATTAATACCTACTGGATATAAAATCCTTTAGTCTTTATTGATTTACTTAATTGAATAAGATCTTCCAGACTTAATATTATAGTTATAACTGAAAAAGTACCCAGTAACATACTGATCTAATAAGGTACTAATCATTTCTAATACGTTGTTTAATCATTAAAGATTTTATCAAAACATCTAGTACACAATAATGTTCAAAGCTGGATTTGAAAGTATCTGCAATATTGACTCCTCTGACCAGGGGCTCAAGTTTTATTGGGGACCTCAGGCAGTGCTTTATGACTGAATATATCAACATTCTTTTTTCTACCTACATTTATATACATTACAAATTAAACTAGGTACAACTGACCATTAAACGATGAAAAAAAATTTCAGATTTTAACATCATTCAGGGTTCTTTTTTTTTTTTGGTTTTCATTCAAATCTGAATTTGTTTTGATCATGAAAAATATCAAGTGATGTTAAAAGTTCCCACAAAACATTGATTTATTTAAAAAGGAATGATCTATTATGACATGTTTCTAATTTTGTATTTAAATACATTGTATTTATTTTCCATTTTTCTAGTTGAATTGTTCACCTATATTGCATATGATCCATTATTGTACATAATTTACCATCATCCCCTTGACTTTTGTAATCGTAGAAGCCATATATTGAAACTCCTTCACAATGGCCTATCAACGGCAACAATCAGCAATTCTGGGATAATTCATACTTGTCCATTGTTTTGCTTACTACACCAGTGACTGTCACAAATGCCAAAAGTAACTTCAGCAAACTAGAACTTACATTTATCTACAATGAGAGATAAAATGCTATCCAGGTTAGTAATAATTTCCATTGAAAATGAACATGCTCGATCCCTCGATTGTGATGAAGTGAATACATTTGCTTATGCTAAGTCTCGAAAGAAACATGATATAAAATTCACTAATTTTTATTCATAATGTAACAATGTTTAATGTGTTAAAATTATTCAACTTTTTAACAAGAAAAATTTCTTAAAGTTATGTTAAAAGTTGCAGCAAAACATTGCGAATTTATTTCAGATGTAATGATCTATTATGACGGGTCTCTAATTATTTCAGATGTAATGATCTATTATGACGGGTCTCTAATTATTTCAGATGTAATGATCTATTATGACGGGTCTCTAATTATTTCAGATGTAATGATCTATTATGACGGGTCTCTAATTATTTCAGATGTAATGATCTATTATGACGGGTCTCTAATTATTTCAGATGTAATGATCTATTATGACGGGTCTCTAATTATTTCAGATGTAATGATCTATTATGACGGGTCTCTAATTATTTCAGATGTAATGATCTATTATGACGGGTCTCTAATTATTTCAGATGTAATGATCTATTATGACGGGTCTCTAATTATTTCAGATGTAATGATCTATTATGACGGGTCTCTAATTATTTCAGATGTAATGATCTATTATGACGGATCTCTAATTATTTCAGATGTAATGATCTATTATGACGGGTCTCTAATTATTTCAGATGTAATGATCTATTATGACGGGTCTCTAATTATTTCAGATGTAATGATCTATTATGACGGGTCTCTAATTATTTCAGATGTAATGATCTATTATGACGGGCCTCTAATTATTTCAGATGTAATGATCTATTATGACGGGTCTCTAATTTGTATTTAGATGCATTATATTTATTTTCAATTTTTCTAGTTGAATTGTTCATCTATATTGCATATGATTCATTATATGAATTCTACCTTATGAAAATAGTAGAGTAGGGGCCCTGTATTGTAAATTTGCTGGGGGCCCACAAGACCCTTGCACTGGCCATGGTCCACACAAAACAGTATTTATCAAGCAAGTTAGAAAATACCTTTTTAATATTAAATAGAAAATTTGATAGTTTTTTTTATATTTTTGTTAAATAATAACATATTAGAGATTATTTTTTGTTTTTTTAAATTAATGACATTTTCATAAAAGCCAAATCTGGAGATCAATTTTCTTTGAAAGTGATAATTGAATTGAGGAATTTTATGAGATCACAAAAATCAAAGAATGGTATCAAAAAGTAAGGAAAATACTTGCTGGCAATATGGTAACATTCAAATATTAACTAGAAGATATAGTCTTTCACTCACTTTTTGGTTGTTGAATTTTCTTCTGTATTTTGGGAAGAAACGAAAATAGATGATAGGTCCTTGGCTGCAAGGGATTGACAAAATGAAATTTGACTTGAAGTAATGACATCATCAAATAAGCATCATATGACTTATGACATCAGAAACTATTTCCTGTTCTTTCATTCATTCACTTTAGGTCTTTCGTGCTGTTGTGGTAAAACCATTCCTCCTATTTCTGGTGTAATTGTGGTTCGTGGTGACATTCAAGGCAAAATAGAGCAATGGAATGTCAGTTCCTTTTGCACCAGGGATGTTGAGCTTACCCTGTTCCTTCTCTCAGAAGTTCCTCTGTCCACTGGTAAAGGTGTTGACCTCTGAGGCGCAGCTCCAACATAAAGGCTGGCAACTGGCCGATCACCACTTGGCACAGGTAGGTTGGGGAGAGGCGTTCCCCTTCACCAATTGCATCAGGAAAACCTTACAACTACCCTCACACAGTTTAGCTGGCAGGTCGATATTGATCGAAGTGTGGCCATTGCAGTGCCCAGTTGACTTGGCTTCAAGGGATTGACAAAATGAAATTTGACTTGAAGTAATGACATCATCAAATAAGCATCACATGACCTATGATTTCAATAACACTACTTTCTGTTCTTTAATTGTTCTTAAAAATCATTTCATTTAAAAAATTGTATACAGGGTGCGATGGGTAAATTGTCGCCATTATATATTTTTAATTTTTCACATGCGTATTGTTCGTTTTTGATTTTATCAACTGCACAATATAGTAAGGTCAGTTGGGCACCATCTGTGAGAAAAAGAGCACCATGACACAATTCAGTCCACAGAAAATTTGGAAACAGCATGCTGTATCGCTTGGCATTCATGCCGGAAGTTCCAGTATGAACATTTCAAAGTGTAGAGGATTTGGAAAGAGTTGGATGAGTCTAATGGTGATTACGAAGGTGCTTGGAGTGAACACTAGTGATGGTGACGTTATGCCTCCATTCATCTTCCCACAGAGCTTTACACTCAACACGGAAGCCTACTTCAAGTACCTTGATGTAGTGCTGCCCTGGATCAAGAGGGTGGCTGCTGGCAGACCCGATGTCTGGCAACAGAATGCTGTACCATGCCAGACAATACCTCACTCCCCAGACTGCAACCCCCTTGTGGGGCACAGTTGAGCGAGAAACCAACAAAATTCCTTGTAACACCAAATAGGAACTGAAGGCAAGGATTATAGCAGCATTCACCAACTTAAACAAGGAGACCGTCCAGAAGAGTTGCAAGAGATTCTGAAGTCGTCTGGAGGCCATGGTTGAATCCAATAGCAATTTTATTGGATAAATTTACTCTTTAGTATTTTAAAATATTTTTGTGTAATTTTGGTAAATATATCTGTTAAAATGAAATATCAGTGTTTTCATTTTTGTGTAATTTAGATGACAATTCATCCATCACACCATATATATATATATATATATATATATATATATTACATACATACATACATACACATGTGAGTGTGCATGCATGCATTGGAATGTTAATTTCATGTGTCTAAACTATGTAAAAAAGAAAAACATTCTGTGAATATTTCAATACCCTTGTTTATAATTGTGAATTTTGATTTTTATATGTTATCAACAATTATATATATTATGGTTAAAGTAAATTTGTGTTTCACTTTTTCCTTTATAAATGAAGATCTCTATTAATGGCGATATTTAGTATGCAGAGAATTATAATCTAACATTGTTATTTGTCATATCTGTATTGTAGGTTTTATTTACTAAGTAATTAGATTTCTTCAGATGGGCTGAACTGATAGTACCAAGTGGTGGTGGTGGGTGGAGTGGTTTAGAAATTTTGCAAGTTATGACAGCGGAAGATTAACTTCCATAAGGTTTTGTCGACCATATAATGTTCTTTTTTCATAGGTTTTTTGTTTACCTGCTAGTAACATTTTCATTTCATGCATTTTTCTTTATAATTACTATATCTTCCACCCTTGTTAGGCAGTGACATTAAAACCTATATTCACAAAAAGAGCAAAAACAAAAAAAACAAAACAAAAACAAAACAAAAACAACAAAAAAAAAAAACTATTTTCAACAAAAATAAAAAACCTATATTCACAAAAAAAAAAGACAAAAATAAGCCTATATTTACACAAAAAACCCAACCTATATTCACAAAAAGAAAAAACTATATTCACAAAAAAGAAAAAAAAAAAAAAAAAAAAACTATATTCACAACCCCCGTCTCCCCAAAAAACACCTGTATTCAACAAACAAAAAAAATAAAAAAGATATTTCAATATCGACAAAGATATTGAAATCTTTAAAAAAAATCAATTAAATGAAATAGTCTTCCTACATAGAATATGAACCCCACCACTATATACACATTATTATATCGTTATCACAAACATTTTTTTAAATGGTTCAAAGCCATTTAAAAAAAAACCAAAAAAAAAAAAAAAGTTATTTTGGGAAATATAAAAAAAACCAAAAAAAAACCCCTTGTATAATAAAATTGGTCTTTAATGGATATCAGCATTGAGAATGGAATTGGTGATCAAAGTTCAAATCCCTGCCTTGTTGGTTGCATTCACTTTGTACAAATTTCCTCACAAAAAAATATGAAATCCCCTCTGCTCCCAGTTATGAGTAAAATAACAGCATAGACAGGGAACTCTGACTTTGAATGGTAACTAATTGTAAAGAAGGAAAATTCAGAATTCTAAACCATGAAATCATGACAACAGATAAAGAAAAGGTATCTGTGGAGAGCCACGATTATTGACACTTAAAGTACTTGGCTCATGACGAGACCGGCTCTGCAGCCTTATGTGATAGCGTATATAATCACAAATAATAAAGAAAAAGAATATGTGGAGAGCCATGATCATCTATGTCCAGAATAAAAGGAAAACACTGAATTCCAAACTGTGGAGTGGGTAATGAGAGAGCAGCCTGCTATATTTCCAAAGATGTCATGGCAATTCACAGATAATAAAGAAAAGAAATCTATGCAGAGGCATGATAACCTATGCCCTGAAGAAAAGGGAAATGTTGAAATCCAAACTGTGAAGAGGGTAACCACTTTGTCAAGATGTCATGGCAATTCACGGATAAAGGAAAAGAATCTGGAGAGCCATGAAGAGACATGACATTTAAAAAAAAAAAAGAAAAGAAAAACGTTTCAAGCTTCCTTCCATTATTGGATGTGAATTATGAAGTTTCAACTGCCTTAAATCTGGTTGGAATTGTTTCAGAAAACAACTCTAGAGAGAACTAATAATAATTATGAACCCCCCCCCCCCCAAAAAAAATACAAAAAAATGGAGCTGTATAGAGAGGTGTTTTTAAAAAGTTATTATAGAATAGTTTTAAGTTTTAATCATCCATGCATACCAATTATCCAAGTTTTTCTTTTTTCTTTCTTTTTGATTTCAATGATATGGATGTTCAAAAATCAGAAAATTGTCAGGGCAAAGTTTCAAATTTTCAAATTTTATGCAACCTAAATCAGAAATTTTAATGTAGCAAAGATAGAAGAAAGCGGGTTGAATAAATAAAAACTGACCATAAAATGAACAAACAGTTAATGCCCTTGATACTACTGGTCTTTGGAGAAAGTTGATCGTGTAACTGGTGTTAACACTGTGTATCGGAACAGAATTGGAGGAACTAAGACATTCTAACCTTCACAGATAAGATCTGCCATGCTATACACATTAGAGTGAAGCACCCTCATTCCCTTTGTAGTCATTAAAAATTACTATCCCATTGCATTCACATTCCTGGATCATAAGTATGTGAAACTTGTAAGCACTTCTAGCCTGAAAAGGGTTAAATTTAAAAATCATATAACATTTTATATATATATATATATATATATATATATATATATATATATATATATATATATATATATATATGTGAAGAATATAAAGATCAAGGGGTGAGTGTAAAGTGAAAACAACAAAAACAACCAAATGCACAAATAATGACAACACTACATGTAGTCACATTCGTGCAGATGGGCACAAACACACGCATCATAAACACACAAGAAAATAAAAAAATAAAAAATAAAAAAAAACGGAACCCCCCTCCAAAAACAACAAAAACAAACAACAAATTTGCACCAATGATAAATGCATTTAAAAAAAAGAAAAGTCGAGAAGTATAAGCAGTCAATTGCTGATACCCCCCACCCCACGAGTGTGTGGTGTAATCCTTGGAGGGCCAGTCTACGAAACCCTGGAGATGGGAGCTGAAGGTAACATTAATCAGCTAAATGACAAACCTATTACTTACATTAATTAATTATATATATTTTGACATTATTTTCTAAAAACAAAATTTTCATGAAATCAGAGAAAATTAACATTACACTTCCAAAATATTCTGCAAAGACCTGAAATTAAAGTTTTTTTCATTTTTTCTTGGAAAAAAAAAACAAAAAAAAAAACGAAAGAAAAAAAACTTAAAAATTGTTAATTAAAAAACCCAAAAAGAAATAAAAAAAAAAAAAGAAAAATTAAATTCCAAATTTTATTTTTAGTTAATGAATTTAAATAACAAATGAAAAAAAAAAAGAAAATCATTTTTGTTGCTTGATGCATATTTCCTTAAAAGAAAAGAAAAAAAAAAGTAGCAGGAAGGGGTGGGGGTGAAAGTAAATAAAAAGAATATCTTTGAAAGGTTTTCATTGATTGGAAATATTGGCCCTAGACAATATTAACAAAAGCTGGAATGCATGACAGAATGTCCTTAGTTTTGCTCGAAACGGGATCCAGTCCCAAATAGCAAAAGAAAGGACGGCACTTTCATACAATTGGCACCTGAGAGAAGAACCAAACTTGCCAAACATTTCACAACCAACATCTGAAGAATTATTCCTTCTGAAATCTTTATCTAGTGCATGTTGAGTACCAGTCATTTCTGGATTGTCAACATAATTTTATTTTCTCTCCTTCATTTTAAATTTTATGTTTTTCACGATTTTAGTGATTCCTAAATTGAAGGGGGGAAAAATGCCAAAAGTAAGGGGAAATTTTTCTCTATTTTTGTTTCTGAACAACTGAATCATTAATGAGAGAGAGAGAGAGAGAGAAAAGCGGAGAGAGAGAGAGAGAAAAGCGGGGGAAGAGAGAAAAGCGGAGAAGAGAGTGAAAAAGAATAAAGGAAAAAAAAAAACAAAAAAAAAAACAGAGTGGGCACCTGAATAGGAAAAAAAAAAAAAAAGAGAAAGAAGTATGTTGTATCACATTTTTATGCAGATTTCTTTTTTCAATATATTATCTTTTTCGTTTTATCATCTTTACATCTGCAGCATCAAATAGAATTTAAACCGTCACAACAGTCATTGTTCCGATGAATTTGACTATTACAAACATTATCAGGTCTATGCAACCAATAGCTCTGTGAAGACTCGGCAAGTATTGCAGCTGACAGAGTCGAATGGAGTTCAGGATCTTCCTCTTGCGAGAGAGGTTGTTGAGAGAGAGATTGAGACTTAGAATTTTGGGGGAGAGACGAAGAAGAAGCAGAATGTTGGGGATGGTGGTGATGTTTAGGGGGAGAAGAGGAAGAGTGGAGGAGTGACATAGCACTATCGCTGCTCGTCTCCCGAAGCAAAACTGGCCGTATCAGCTTGGGTTGTAAAGAACTAGCAGAGCTTCTGTACGGTAGCTTTGGACTTGAACCAGCTGAACGAATTGAGGAAGGGGAGTCTGGGTCGGGAGAGACCTTTTTCAACCAGGTTGACATTAGCTTTGCATTGTCCTTTGAGACATCGCCACTACTACTACCAGTGCTTTGGTTGTGATCTGTGTCAGCAGAGTCACAGGTGACCGTGTTCAAGAAACTTTCATTGCTTAAACTGAAGACTTTGGAGACTGGCCTCTGTATCCGAAAGAAGTGGTCATCTGTCCCTTCGAACATATCTTCAGTAACTGATACAGCACTGTTTGGCACCGAGGGAGACGGAAGCTCAGAAGTGGCTTCTGTGGCCAGCTCCGTTGCGGCCTCAGGGGACAGTTTGGAGGATCCATCTACCACACCATGGAACTCGTCAATCTCACATATTACAGCCCCAGCAGCAGAATCAACGAGCAACATCTGACCAGAAGGAGATGTCGAATCCTGATGGATGTTTGATGGAACTGGACTTAGACGATGCAATGCTTGTTCACTAGAAGAAAAGAAAAAAAAATATATAATCAACTCAAAACAAAACAGAAAAAAAAAGGACATACAAAACGTCCCCTCCCAAAAAACCTGAAATGGATAAAAATAAAAAATACCACTCAAGAAAACAGGGAAAAAAGAGTCGAAAAAATGAACACACACACACACACACACACACACACAGGGTGCTATGAGTAAATTGTCACCATTTTATATTTTTAGTTCTGTGCATGCAATATTGTTTGTTTTGTCAGCTGCACAGTATAGTAGGGTCAGTTGGGCACCATCTGTGAAAAAAAGAGCAGCATGATGCAATGCATTTCACCAGAAATTTGGAAATGACATGCTATACTTCTTGACATTCACACCAGAAGCTCCAACACAAACATTTCAGAGAATTTGGGTGTCAATCTAAGGACAGTGCAGAGGTCAAGTTGTTGGCTGCTGGAGGACTATGTCTAGCAACAGGAATCTGCACCATGCCACACATGCAGGAGAACACAATCATGGCTGTCAGACAATTTCTGCAACCACATCACCCCTTACATCTGGAGGCCTTGGTTGGAGCCAATGGTGATTTTATTGAATAAATTTACTCTTTAGTATTTCGTATTTTTGTACAATTTTGGTAAATATATCTGTTAAAATGAGATGTCAGTGATATTTTCATTTTTGTGTAATTTAGACAACAATGTGTGTGTGTATTAATAAAAACAAAAAAACAAATACACCAAAGAAAGAAAGATAAATGCAGAAAATAGGGGGAGGGAGGGGCTAAAAAAGTGGACACCTCCTCAGAGAAAGGGGGGATAGGGGAATTTAACAAATAAATAAAGTGGGGGGGGGGGGGGGGGAAAAAAAAAAAAAAAAAAAAAGAAGAAACAAACAAAATCCCACAAATAGAAAAAAACAAAAAACAAACAATGACTGCACTATATATATATATATATATATATATATATATATATATATTATATATATATTATATATATATTATATATATATTATATATATATTATATATAATATCTTATAAGTAATTATACTCGTCTGGAAAAAGCTTAGGTGTTTTGGTTTGTAAATGAAGAAACCAATACCCAAGGAAAAATAAGGAATTAAAAAAAAAGAAAGAACTAAGAACATTTAATTGAGGCGAAAACAATCGTCCAGAATCCAAGCTCAGAGTCCAAAGAAAAAAAAAACCCTCCAAAACGAGTAGAGCAAATCTAACTATGAACCTAAAGAGCCAGGTAAACCTACCTAGGTTTCACCTACGTGGATCGTCAGGGTACGCCAGTGTACCAGGATGATCCGTGTAGGTGAAACCTAGGTAGGTTTGCCTGGCTCTTTAGGTTCATTTGAGTCACTCTCAGTCACTGTGTTTATCCAAATCTAAAAATAAAACACGCTAAAATTCACCTCCATCCCGCACCGTACGCTGATGGCTTAACGGGTAGAGATTCCGACTGACGAAAAATCAGTCGGGTTTCGATCGTAGCTGGAGGCAACCGGACGTCTAGCCACACTGATGAGCTGTGAAACAGCGAAACAGTCTGTCTGTGGATGACAAAAATATATATATATATATATATATATATATATATATATATATATATATTTCTGCTTACAATTTTCTGGAACACAAACAAAGAGAAACTTATTCACTAAAGACTTTAAACACAAGAGACATTTTACCATTGAAAACCTTGAACCATATGGTCAAGAACAATATGTCATTTCTTTGATGTGTTTCTCTTTAAATATTGGCACAACTTGTGTCCCAAAGTCAAGAGACGTTTTGTCATTCAAAACACTTCAATTTATAGTCAAGAATTGTGTCATTTTCTCATCTTTCAATGAAAAGTTAAAGAAATCTGTTAATTTCTTGAAACCTCAGTTGGAGGTAGCATATCTCCTTGAATTCAGAATGCAACAAATTATGCTAACATCATTTTAAAAGAGTTGAATGCATTTGAATTCTGATTAACAAATAAAAATCTAACACAAAAGTTAAAAAAAACAAATTTTCTTTCTTCTCCATATCTCAATCTCTGATGAAGCTTTAATAAAAATGAAACATGTTAGATTGATAAACGTACCCTATTTGTTCTTTATCTTATCAATCTGTCAGATTCCAATCTATATTTGATCCCAGCTCATCTTCCTATGTATCTGTCCTTAATTACTGAAACAACTTGTATGTCAATGAAGAGACGTTTTATTATTCAAAACCATGAACCTTATTGATCAAGAACAATGTTATTGTTTGATCTGTGTTCATCCTTAATTATTGGAACAACTTGCATCACAATAAAGTTGGGTTTCATTCAGTGATTTCTTCATCAGATTCAGACTGACAACTACGTCATTTGGTTTACTTTGCATTTTTCAAACACTAAATAGACTTGCATTTTTCTTAGTTTTTCTTCATTGCCCACAAATTCAATCCAAAATTTGATGAATATTTTAAACACAAAAACACAAATAAAAATGCATAAACAAAAACATGAAAAGAACAACTTACTTTCTGACACCTAAGCGAAGTTCCAGGAGAGATTTGAGATTAGGTAAAGTTAACCGAAGGTCAGCTGTTCCAAGTCCACAATACCATCGCAGCTGCAAAATTAAGAAACATGTTTATATATGAACCGATATGGATGCAAACAGATCTGCCCCAGATAAAAAAAACTAACAAAATCTATAGTAAAAGACATATACAAGCAAAATATCTTCCTGAAGGTTGATCCTGGATATGTAAACATACAATTGGACCGTTACCCAGTTTTCCACTATCTAATGACTACCCCAGGTTGCATCTCAGTTCTTGTTTGTGTTGAGTGCACCAAAAACTGGGAAGGCCCACTGCACATTCACAAGGTAGCAGAAGATGAAAATAAATGCCATGCTGAGAAAGGAGGACTCAAACCCCATTTCTAATTTATTTAGCTTTTTTATTCAGGGCTTCGCTTGTTCGGCCTGGGTAGGTAGATAGTCTGACATGGCAGAAGTCAACCCAAGTGTCACCTAACAGCTCAGCTCTTATCTTCATCACAGGGCATGTGACTGGTAATTTGAATGGGCAGCAACATAACTGCAGTTTGTCCCTAACCAAAGGTGAACTAGAACTATAACTTAAGATAGGCCAGCAACTGGAAATCATCAATATCCGGCTTTATTATCACTTGATCCCTTAATTTTTTTTAAAATTTATTTATTTCATTTCTTGCAGCCAAGTGGATGCCACTTAGAAGACCTGACTTTAAAGACTTTATCTGCTGGCCATAAAACATGAAATACTCGAGATCAAGATAAAAATCACACTTTCCTTCACTATATAAGTATTCCAATCATAGTGTCACAGATAAATGACTTCCTGTAAATGATTTGATAAATACTTTAAATTTAAAAGTTCAAACTACTGAATTTTTCAGCCCACAAAATCATCTCTGATAAAGAAAAAGGATATTGAAAAAAATTCCATCAGCTGAATCAGGAGCTCATACAGTCCAACCAGCTGGATTTAAGTTTCAGAATTTTAACTCTCAATTGTCCATAGCCTAATAGATTAAAGTGTTGGTTAAAGAAGAGCTTCCTGGCAGTTCAATCCTTGAGTCGAGTTATGCTGAAAAGTCACATTTTCTGGTTCAGTTAAATAATGATTTTTTTTTTTTAAAAAAGGTTTATCAACCATTTGTGGGTTATTTAAAGCCAAAACATATTTTGGAGTATATAAGCTTTGTTTTTTCATTCACAAGTGAATATTGAATATTTTTAAGAATAACAATGGTTTTTCCAGATACAGATTCTACTGTACCTGTCTATATTTCTGAAATGAGGTATTATGTACACGATTTACATTATTCGGACTATTGTCCTCATCTTTGTCACCATATTTATCACAACGCTTCGGCCGTTGTATGCTCCGGCCTTCTGCAAATGGTTGGAATGTCAAACTGGACCCTTTATTTCACTCACTGGGGTAGACAGTTCTAGTTCCACATGCCATGTCTAATGGATGCCAGTTATCCTCGAGGACACATGGCACAGTGGATAAATGCATTGGTTAGATCCAGTGACAGGACCCAAAGAGTATGAGTTCAATACCCGGTTAAGGCGGTGGAGAACTTAGAGAGGAGAATTAACAGGAGATAGCTGATAACTAGCATCCATTAAACATGGCATGTGGAACTAGAACAGTCTACCCCAGTGAGCGAAATAAAGGGTTCAGTTTGACATTCCAACCACTTGAAGAATGCCAGAGCGTACAACGGGCGAAACATTGTGATAAATATGGCAACAAAGATCCTACTATTTAATCCATAGCTTGAGGAGGAGATAGATTCATACCTAGCTTAGAAATGAATACAATATGGGAACCAGTAATAAGGAGTGCCAGAGAAAAGCGATAACAACAAAGTTGCAATATGAGCTCTGGTAAAAACATGTATGATAACAGCAAAAATTGCAATATGAGCACTGGTAAAAATGGTTGCTGAAGACATTAGGTTTATAATACCCAGAAATTTATACACAGATGTCCTCAAGGACACATGGCAAAGTGGATAAAGGTGTTGGTTAGATCCAATGACAGGACCCAAAAAGTGTGAGTTCAATACCTGGTTAAGGCAGTGGAGAAAATTAACAGGAGATAACTGATAACTGACATGGCACGTGGAACTAGAGCAAAAGAAGGGTTCAGTTCGACATTCCAACCTGAAGAAGGCCGGAGTGTACAACGGCTGAAACGTTGTAATAAATATGGCGACAAAGATGAAGACAATAGTCCGAATAATATACATAATACCTCATCTCAGAAATATAGACAGATATCTGTGATAAAATTTGCATTTTATACCCTTCCATATAAGTCAACTTCTATTTTTGGAAAGATTTTTTTTAAGTTCAAAAACTAGACTTGTACACTGCAATTTACAGTAATTGTTCTATTTCATGTCAGTGGAAAATGTGAGAAAATGCTTTGTTGAAGGTTAGCATCAGCCATGCTGATGAAGGGTAAAATTGGTTCAGTATTAAAAGATATTAAAAAAAATCTATCTTAGTTTCTATAGAGTGAAGAAAAAAAAAAATTACACAAAAACATTTCTTTTCTTACCTGGCTTATATTCTTATTTAAAAGAAAAACACCGTATTGAAAGTAGAAGTCCTTCTTTCCTTTACTGTACAAGGGAAAGCTGAAAATAGAATTGGGAATTAAATTAACATTTAATAAAATAAAATAAATTAAAATAAAATAATGAAATAAAAAAAAAATTCCTGTTAACTGACAGCATTTCTTCATTGGACTATCATGGTAGAATCACTTAGCATGCCCAGGCACAGGGTTCAATTTTTGCATCTTAGCCAACCATGTGCAAATGTGTAGGTGGCCATGTCAAAAGAAGCCCTCCTGCAATATTTTATCAAGCATTTGTGAACAAATACAAAGTCATATTTTCTCAAAAAAAATAGAAAAAGATGAGGTAGAAAAAAGAAGCCCTTCATCTAGAACAGGGGTGGATAATTTTTTTTTTTTGAGACCCATATGGGGGGGGGGGGGGTTCAGCTTGTTCAACAATAATTCAATGTGGACCAAATCCAGAATTTCAGGATGAAACATTTGTCAGGGTCAGATGTTCAATATATCTGGTGTTGGGCAATCAAATCAAACCATTGAAGTTTTTCTGGTTTATTAAAAAATTTGTATTCAAAAACACACACGCACAATATATATTTATAGGATTAACATAAATCAAAATAATTTGACACTTGACTTATTGATGTTATATTCAGCTACATCTGTACCTAGGTTTTCTAAGATTAAATGTTTGATAATTGTTCAGGCCACTCTCATGAGAGTGGCCTGAACAATTATCAAACATTTAATCTTAGAAAACCTAGAAATATAGTCTGAAGATGTGCTATATTTATGGGATAAAGCGCTCAATATCAGAGATAGAGCATGTGTAAATATAAAAGTGAACATAGAAGTCAACACTTAGAGACGACAGTCTGTTTCATGCTAGATGCAATCGTCAGGCCTGACGATTGCATCTAGCATGAAACAGACTGTTGCCTCTAAGTGTTGACTTCTATGTTTTTATATATATATATAGGACTATACAAGTTTTAAGGTGGAGAGTAGCATATGCACTACAGAACTGCAACCTGTGGGCGGTGTCCTGTGGCCCTGTGCGGTGGGACATTGTTATTAAAGGGTTGCAGGTTTTCTGTTGGTGGAATTTCCCCTCTTCACATGCACAAATAAATTAAATCTATTAATGGAATTGTTGAACCCAAGAAACTTACTTTCGTTCTCTGTCAGTCAATTTGGTGTGAATATGGTCCTGAATTTGGGACCGAGAACCCCTGTACTCAACAGGGTAGCGCAGTGGCAAGTTTAAAATACGAGACAGCATCAAAATCATGTGGCATGTATAACCAAGTCCAACAGCAATCATAGTATCATCATGCCCTGTAATGGGAAAGAAAAAAGTTTCAACCATATACCAAGGGAAATGCTCAATGAAGGTAATGGCTGCAACAGGTTGGAAGATTCATTTTCTGACATGTGTATTTGCATATTTTATTTGGTTTGTTTTTATGTCTGGTGAAGATGCAATAAATATATCAGATGACAATATTTGTGTCTTTTTGTACAGTTGCAACTCTATGTGTGTGTGTGTGTGTGTGAGAGATATTCTGGATTTAAATTTATTGAGCTGGTTGTAAAAACTGATTTAAATGCAATATGATTTACATTATTTGACAGTGTATAAGATGCATAAAAATAAAACACCCTGCATTGAAAGTAGAGACCATCCATAGGTTCACTTTAGCCCTACTACTCAATATACTGTAGATTGTAATTTTACTTGAGTCACTTCTACTTAACCTGACTCCATAATCATAATATTTACTGAAATAATTTAATATGATTATTATTAATGCTCTTGCGATTATTATTATTGTGATTATTATTGAGTGGATCATTGATATTGCCGTGATTATTATTGATATTATTGTGATTATTATTGCTGTTATTTGCAACCACCATCACTGTAAAAGGAATTATTTCAACAAAGTATCACCAAACTTCCCAACTAATCCACCATATCTAAATATGTCTCAACAAACATCTCACATTAATCTGCTTCATGTTCAGCTCTCTTGTTAACTTGCTTTTTATATACAGTAATAATATTTTCTTTTACAGCTAAGTTACTTTCCTAATGTTTCACAATGTATTGACTGCTTGCTTTAAACATTAAATCCTTAAATACACAAAAGAACAAATTTTGTTTAATGCTACAAAATAAGCATAATTCATATAAATTCATGATTTAAAAAAAACATTTTGTAATTTTTTTTTTTTTATCATGGTTTTAATATTTCATAGTGTTTTAGGCTTGCATTTTTTGTTATTAGGGTGTTATCATGCTGTGTTAAACTAACATACTATTTATATTCTTAGTAATATTGACTGGTGTAACTTAATATTATGATGTATTTACAATGATAGTACTTGATTGTGACTATTGTTATTATGTTGTGTTGCATTCTTCAGCACTGAAATCATTGTTAGACTGGGGTGCTGGCGTACAAAAAAATATAGCTTTTATTCTTTGATAAGGTTTGGTAAGTAGATGCAGTTAGAACTAAATAAGTGACAAGATATTAGAATTAGTACTAATGGTTAATTTACAGTAATATTAACAGAAACAAAATAAAAATAAATTTAATAGACTATGAAATTCATTCAATTTCTGTGTTTGCTACTCAACCACATCAACAACGGAATATCCTTGTGCAAATTAGATTAGTGCACTACAATTAAAATGCTCGAAAAATAAAAATCGACAAGCAAACTAAGCCAGAAGTTTTTAAAATTAAAAAGAAGAACGGGAGATAACTCATTTCTAAGATTCTTATTCCGGAGTTGTATCCCCTGTTGGCTTAAGCCAAACAGAAAATGCAGTGAAGACTTAGCCCGAGTGAAACAATGAAAATGCTTTAATAATAAGCCCTCGTGATTTCGGGGCATCAACAATTATGGCTCTTCACAACTTCCTGTATTTTATTGCTTTAACTTTTCATTTTGTTCTGCCGTCCATTCAATCAAATGCATCATGTAGGTCAGGTGTTGTTTCTTATTGCATTCTTGCTTGCTTGCTTGCTGTGTTAAATTCTCCAAGTCCCCTTTCCTCATTATGTGTTCCAGAAATTTCAACGGTTTCTAATTGTCAATACCAATTCTCTTCAAGTTCACATTCTCATTAAAACTTCCTCATTGTTTATATGTTCTTGCCATGGTAGTCACAGCGTTTATTAGCAGAACCACATCAGTCAGAAAATTATTCAGTATTCGTTATATTACATAGCAATTCACTAGTCTTTTCTTTATTTCAGAGGATATTTTTCTCGCTTAATACTTTGCTTAGTTTATGAAAGACATATTTTACCATTCCTATATGTTTTTGGATTTCTGTACCTGCTTGATTTTGACATCCCAAATATATAGTGAACTGTGGGCTGCCAATTTTGGTAACAATCATTCTGTCTTACACTCAATGGTTACTCCTTTCTTATTGCCTTAGTTTTTTCAGTTTTCTGATTATCATTAACACAAAACTATAAGCAAGAAATGATATGACTGCATTGAAGCCAAAGGCAATATTTTAAGTAAATAGAATAATAATAATAAAAAATAAAAAAAAGAAACCTACATGAAGCCAACAGATTTTATTAAACATTTTTTTCCTTTTTAAATCGTAGAGGTAAATCTGATAATTTTTTCTATATGGCACATGTTATCAATTCTATGCATGCATGTTAAAATAACATTGTAAACTGACTTTCACCCCAGTTTCATGCCATTAAAGCCTTACTTTTATTCTGTTAAAGACAGACCTTGATCCCAGTTTCATATTTTCTCAAACAAATTTAGCAAGCCAGAATATTTAAAAATAAATAATAAATAAATAAATAAATAAAAACAAGATGGAGTAAATTGATCTTACCAATGTGAAGAAGTGGGTCATCATTTTTACTGCTTAAATATTTTTAATCATGCGTTAACAATGAGAAAAGGAGACAATTTTATATGTGGAAAGAGATGCTGTTATGTACAGCCAGATTTATTTTTTATTTTATTTGGCTAGAATAATAAAAAATTAAACTAAAGAAAGTACACCATTATATTCCACATCAAACCTGAAGAATGTATTTTTCAGCTTCAGTTGGTTTCTATAGACAGAGAGAAATTTTACTTCAATAGCATTTTCTGCTGCCAAGTCCAATAGAAAGAGTCTAACCTACTGAAGAGTAGAGCTGTTTTTTCAAATCATTACAGGTTTATATATTAGGTAGATTTGGGCAGTCTTCAACCAACAAAGGCAGTTTCATTTTTTTTTTATTTTACCAATTTTTTTAATAAAATGTTGTCTATTGGGATAAAAATTGGGGGTAAACTGTCCAAAGTTCATGTTTGTTCTGATGTTTTTGCACAAGTATTTTCGACCATCAAAGTCATTATCAAGAACAATGTGCTCTCAGAATGGTAGGCAAGATTCTGTTGGCTACATCCTGTTAGTTTATAGAGAGCTGAAGGTTATTAATCAGCCCACATATATTTTTAAAAAGTAATGGAGAAATATTTACACTATTTACACTGTTCAGACTGTTGTCCTCATCTTATTGTTATATTCATGTTTCAGCCGTTGTACGCTCCAACAGTCTTCAGGTGATATATGCTGGAATTTCGAACTGAACCCTTTATTTAGTCTATAGAAGTAGATTCTTCTAGATCCATTGCCATGCCTCTTCTGGATATCTCAGTTTCAGTTATTTCTCTTTAATAACTGAAGTCCCCAAGTTTTTGTTCATCTCTGCTGTGGCCAGGTATTGAACTCATAACTCTTTGGGTAAAGTCACTGGATAACACTTTTATTCACTGGGCCATTCAAAATTCCAACATATCACCTGAAGAAGTCTGGAGCATACAATGGCTAAAACTTCGTAAATATGACAAAGACGAAAACAACAGTCCAAACAATATAAATAGTTACAATACCTCATTTCACAAATATAGACAGATCCTGAAAAAGGCCCGCGTGTACAAAGGCCGAAACTCTGTAAATATGACAAAGATGAGGACAAAAGTCCAAACAATGTAAATAGTTACAATTTCTCAAATCAGAAATATAAACAGATAATGGAGAAATGTCCAGATTGCTTCTAAAATTATAAGAATTTAGATCCAATTCTGGATTTGGCTAAAATCAATTGTTAGGATATATTATATGCTTGAACATCACATTAACAGAGAAAAAAAATAAGAAAAAAATTGCCAAGGGATAAAGAAAAGGTGTGATAGTATGAAAGCCTTATTTGTTAATCAGTTAACTTCCAACAGATAATCTTATACATCGTGATATCCGTTATTGTTTGGGGTAAAATATTTTTCTAAAAAGTTTGCATTGTAACATGTCGACTACAGATGTAACGGAAAGTGTGGAGGTGGAAGAAAAAATGGGTTTAATGCGTATGCAATACAAGTGTGCAATGTATTTCACACAGACCGACTCAACACTTGCCTTGAATTTCCTCAGCATTAGGTAGTTTTACATCACAGATGAAAAATTCTTTTTTGGAATTCTGCAACCAATAGAAAAGAAAATCAAACAACTTAAAAAAATGAAAGGAAAAAACAAAACAAATAAAAACATGTCCATCAAACAGAAATTCATTGTAATACTAAAAGATAAAAAAAAAAAAAAAAAGAGCAGCAAACTTTGACTGATAAAACTCAAAATACATCCTAATAATCTATTGAACAACTTCTTTTCATGAACCACTACTTTGTAGAACCGACTCCCAAGAGGATGCTTTCCCAATTGTCAAGAGAATCTATTTTTACAAAAGAAACTTCTCCAATTCTGAGATTTTTTTTTTTAAATGCAATCCATCCTAAGCAAGGCAGGAGTGCCATTAGCACGCAAGGGGTTACAGAGGATTGAGAACAAGAGTAAAGAGGCATGTTTGAGGAAAGGATATAGAGAAAGACAGGGAACAAGCTTAGGGTGTCAGATGTTGATTGACATTACACTTGAATATTTGAAGATTATAGTCATCGGGGAAGCAAGTAAGGGGAAGGGAGTTCCACAGATGGGAAGTGCGGGAGAAGAAGCTGTTTGAGAAGAAGATACGGTTACATTTAACCATTTTGACAGTGAAGGGTGGGACCGAGATGCCAGCCTGGTAGCTCGTTTAAATTCATGTAGTCCGGGAACCAGCGAACGTAGATTTTGGAAGAGTTGCCGTGAAAATATTTGTAGAAGAGACAGAGGGAGACCACAGCACGTATGTGGGATAGCGATTGTAGACTAGATACCAGATCAGGACCTATCATCTTGCATATTCTTCTCTGGATTTTGTCAAGGATCGTGAGACGTACAGTGGGAGCACCAGACCATAAATGACAGCAAATATTCTATGCAATTTAGATAAGATTTCAAAGAAGTGGAGGTCTTTCATTCTGGTATTCGTTGGTTGGCACCAAAAATTAAGTGAGTTGGCTGGCAAAGTCAGTTGCTGTAGAAATCTGCTTCACAACAGTCTGTTTACTGCCATTCGCTGAACTGACATGAAAATCCAGCAACCCACAACTGAAGTTATTTTGAGGTATTTCTAACTCCTTGCTGGTAAGCCTTTCTGTTTTATTCCTTTTTAGCCACTGACTATAATCACTAAAATTAAAATAAATTTTTTTTCGTTTGCTATAAAACTTAGTTGGTGTTCTTGCCGTTCCCTTCATTTTCTTTATCTTATTTCTTTTGTTGGACATGTTACACCATTACAATCTTAACCTCTTCAAGTCCAAGGTTAACCACTATCTTTCCTGTGCTTCCTCCCTTTTACCACTTATACAACCTTCTCCTTCAGTAACTCTCTACCTTGAGCATCTCTTGAATTTTGTATAGGGGTGTGACACTATTTGGTGCTGGTAAATGGAAAGAAAGGGTTAATGGATAGAATGATGGACAGACCGTGAGAAAGAATGGAGATTTCTCTTTTCAAAAAGTGTAATTCTCTAAGATCAGAGGAATTAATCAAGAAAAGGCGATATTATCACAAGAAGTCACACTGCGATCTCTTGACAACTGATTAATGACCTGGTCGTAAAAGTACTGGTCACAAAAACAGAAATAAGTGGAATGGGTAAGATTTGATCTGTAACCAAAACTTGAGAATAACATTTCCTAGTGGTTGGAGTGCAATGACCCTGACAGGGCTGGGAGGAGAACCATCTGGTCAATGTCTGATTTTGAACAAAAAAGCTGGAATGAGAAATTGTGTAAGCAAAGTTTGAAATGATAATTCTGTTTGATTAATGAACTTAAAATTAATCCACGCCAAGCAGTCAAGAGCCATTGGTCAAAGAGTAGCGAAGGTGGTAGGTTCAGATGAAATACGGAGGAATTGCCCACATCCATTGGTGTGAGTGTTGTATTGGTGTGAGATGCCAATAAGAGAAGGAAGGAGTTATCATGGTAGATTGATACCTGTGACCATTACTCATAGGAAAGAGGGATCTCCCAATTTGGAAATGTAATTAATTTTCAGGACCCAGACATAAATCACTGAGTCTCCTGTGTCCTGCCCCATGCTGGTTTTAGGTGAATGTCAATAAAAGGAATTAAAGCAGTAAGAAGCATTTGTTACAAACACTGGATGAGAAACAACCTCATGTTACTGCCTGCCTAAAGAGAACCTCCAACATAAGCCTTGTGCCAGACTTAACCAAGTCAGCCGAAGTGTCACGTTTAAATTAAGAAGCGGGTTGGGTTGATAATCGTCTGCATAAGAAACTGATAAATCCTAACGACAAGATTAATAGGCAGTGTACAAAAAAAACATATACGAAAGTATTTATTTATTTTCTTTTTTTATTCAAGTTAGTTTTTTCTTCTTCTTGTGTCTCCCTTCTATTTGGATCAGCCGAATACGATGATTCCTGATGACAATTCTATCTTTGCCAGCCTTATGATGAAAACAAATCACAATAAGGCAAGGTTTGGATGAAAGCAATCATCTCATTGATCAGACAGGACATTTGGACAACTAGAGAAGAACTTGAAGGCAACAGGGGTGAACATTAGCATTACAAAAGAAAAGAAAGAAAAGAAAAAAAGTAATTATATATATATATATATATATATATATATATAAAAAGAAAAGTTATGAGCTATATTGGACTGTTTTCCCCTGATGTATGACTAACACCTACTGTAATGGGTCACACAAATTCCTGATGTAATGGCAGGAGGCTCGAATTCCAGGTTTCAGTCAATGACAATTGAAATAATAGTTTTTTTTCATTAATTCTACACCAGTTGCAAATTAATGATATATATATATATATATATATAATATAAATAAAAAAAAAAAAGCAGTGGTTCCCAAACTTTTTTTCTTCTTCTCTGGGCTGCATTTTCAGAATGAAAATCTGTTAGCGCCTCACCAAATTTTATGCGATAAAAAGCGCATTTAAAAAAACAAAAAAAAACAGAGATGGTTAAAGGAAGATAACCGCGGATTCAAAGTCAGAACATTATCATTGATAACGCTCTCCTCAAATTTGCAGATCCTAGTTACTATATTCTTAATACTTGATATAATGCAAAAATATCACAATGATAAAATCCGTCAATAATTATTTATTTATAACTATTTATACTGTGACTCATGCCTGCAATTACAATTAATCCATAATAATATTTTCAATTTTGAAATCATATTTATTTTTGGCATATGAATTTTTTAAAACTGTTTCTAAATTATTGATTGACTTCCAATCATTCCACTTCACCTGCTATCCTCTTCCGCCAAACCTATGAGACACACCACACTGTTTGGGAACCACTGAGGTAGAGTGTATAATTAATAAATAGATAAAAGAACCTTGCCTCAGTTATTGGATAAATATATTCAGCTAATTCAGTTATTAATTGTTTCCGCCTAATCCAGAGCTGGGCATTTTCTTTTACCACATGTTCTCTGAAATGAGAAAAGTAAAGAATAAAAAGAAAATATTTCCAGTTAAAATTTAAAGGAACAAAGTTAAAGATGAGTGGAAAGTAAAATACATTGACCAGTGAGCAAATTAACATACTGCTAGCAAATCCTTGTAATTGCAAAGGAGTGCACATACTTTCATCTCTCCTTTGTAATCCAGGCAGGAGAAATAAATTTTTTTTTTAAATATCAAAAACAATACGTATTGCATTATTAACTTTTAATATCCTGTATGACACAGTTGCACAGTTTCCTAAAGCTTGTGATGCTGCAGAAGTTGTACGAGTGTTATTTATGTTCATTTTAAAATAGGTATCTATAAAGGTTCACTAAAAAATGAGCATACACGATGAAAAAAATTCTCCAAACTTAATAAAAAACAAAGTTTTATTGTCAAAATATCTCAAGACCAAAGGATTTTTTAATAATTAAATTATATTTTTTTTTATCCTTCTTAGAATATTCAAAATCTTGGTTAAAAATTTTGTTTTTCTTGTGTCAGCAGGGGACTAAAGATTAGTATAGGAAATTTTACCATCTTTTTCTGGTGAAAAACACATTGATTTGGAAATTGTTGAGGAAATCAAATAACTGTTGGATTATAATGAAACTTTCTGGACTTATTCACAAATGAAATTATTTCAGAAATTATTATTATTATTTTTTTGTCAAAAAAAAAAAAAAAAAAAAAAAAAAAAAAATTTACATGTTACCTACCCCCTCACTTAATTTTATAAAATTTCAAGAAATTAATTTTTGTACCACTTAAATGTTTATATTAACTATATGCAGAACTCCTTGAAGAAATTAATCATCAATTCTTTTTGTAAAATAAGACCACCAGTTGCCAAAAATCTGCTCAGAATCATAAAATAAACATGCAATAAAATTAAGACATTATTTAATTAAAAAAGCTTTTAATTGCTTTTATGAATATATATATATTATCTTAAGAAAAAGATGAATAATGAATTTTTACAAGAATTGTTTTCATTTTATAAACATTTTAATTAGAAAAATTTAGTTTTAAATCTCTTAAAATTCATAAATGGAAAAACGATTTAATTACCCACTTGCACCCTGAAAAAATATTTTCAAATGAATTCTTAATTTTGTGTGCATAAATGTGCCAATTTTTGTAAATATAGCTGTTCATACATGACATATATATAAGTGATAATTATAGTAAAGTTAAAGCCAAAGTGCCTAAAATTCAATAAAACATTAAATTACAGAGAATATTTTCCTAAATTTTTAAGATTACTGGGTTGTTAAAAATGATATAAAAAAGACGCTCACATTATATTCTTCAAGTAATTTTTACAGATATATCCCCTGGAAAAAAAATTAGATAAACATCTGGATGTCAGTCAAGCATTCAACAATTTAAATAAACACCTACTTCCGTCTTGTTAAAAAATGCATTTCTGAGATATTTTAAACTAAAAGTAATGTTTGTTTCAAATCAGATTAATTAAACTTTAAATCAGCTAATATTCCTCAAATAAAGTTTCAGAAAAAGTATATTTTATTTTTGAAAGATGTTTTTAATAAAGAGAATTACATCATGCTTACAGATTGGTTAAAATCAGCGATATTTAGCAATTTCATTAAAAATAAAAAATTTTAAAAAATCCTCCCAGCCAATTTAAATGAGTTTTTGAAACACAGCAAAGCTCATTGTAAACATTAAATCTATTAGCTTGAAATAAAAACTAAAATAAAAGCTTCAAGAAAGTTTTTTCATTTATAAAAATTAATTTTAAACCTCAAGTAACGCTTTTCTTTGGAGGTACATATTTTAAAGGAAGTAATAAATTGATGCAAGGGAGAAAACTAATTACTTCCGCTTATTTCTGTTCTATTAGGTGTTCAACATTATTGTTGAATTTTCAACCAGATGCGAAGAGTTATTTGTGAAAGAGGTCAGTGACATTAAAGTTATTAGACACTGAACAAAGCAGTGATTAATAATTTTAATTAACAATTTTCTTTCATCTTGAAGTTGTTCTCTTATTGCAACTTTAACTCTGGTTGTTAATCTACAGCAATGAGAAGACAGCAGAGAATGAGAAACAAGCTTTGTTGAATGTCAATTAATGACCCAAGAATTCATCTAAAAATCAAGATAATACTATTGCTACTAATACTATTAATACATTCCTTAGTGTCATCAAATCTAACACGCACAACTAAGAGCTGTCACACCATATACAGAGGTGACCCATCCCCATTCTCTTTGTATTTCATTAGTAAGAATGAAGTTCCACTAGAACAACTTCTTCACATGAACTATTTTGTGGAACCAACTCCCAAGAGGATGTTTTCCCAACCACTACAATCATAACCTCTTCATGTCTAGACTTAACTGTCGTCTTTCTCTTATATCCTCGTGAATTGTATGTCTTACTGCTCCTGCAACAATCTGCTTCAGTAACCATCTTGAGTGGCTCTCAAGCATTGTATGAGATGAACATTAGTAAAGTAATTAGTAAAAGTGACAAACAAAGAGAGAGAGAGAAAGTGACAAACAAAGAGAGAGAGAGAAAGTGACAAACAAAGAGAGAGAGAGAAAGTGACAAACAAAGAGAGAGAGAGAAAGTGACAAACAAAGAGAGAGAGAGAAAGTGACAAACAAAGAGAGAGAGAGAAAGTGACAAACAAAGAGAGAGAGAGAAAGTGACAAACAAAGAGAGAGAGAGAAAGTGACAAACAAAGAGAGAGAGAGAAAGTGACAAACAAAGAGAGAGAGAGAAAGTGACAAACAAAGAGAGAGAGAGAAAGTGACAAACAAAGAGAGAGAGAGAAAGTGACAAACAAAGAGAGAGAGAGAAAGTGACAAACAAAGAGAGAGAGAGAAAGTGACAAACAAAGAGAGAGAGAGAAAGTGACAAACAAAGAGAGAGAGAGAAAGTGACAAACAAAGAGAGAGAGAGAAAGTGACAAACAAAGAGAGAGAGAGAAAGTGACAAACAAAGAGAGAGAGAGAAAGTGACAAACAAAGAGAGAGAGAGAAAGTGACAAACAAAGAGAGAGAGAGAAAGTGACAAACAAAGAGAGAGAGAGAAAGTGACAAACAAAGAGAGAGAGAGAAAGTGACAAACAAAGAGAGAGAGAGAAAGTGACAAACAAAGAGAGAGAGAGAAAGTGACAAACAAAGAGAGAGAGAGAAAGTGACAAACAAAGAGAGAGAGAGAAAGTGACAAACAAAGAGAGAGAGAGAAAGTGACAAACAAAGAGAGAGAGAGAAAGTGACAAACAAAGAGAGAGAGAGAAAGTGACAAACAAAGAGAGAGAGAGAAAGTGACAAACAAAGAGAGAGAGAGAAAGTGACAAACAAAGAGAGAGAGAGAAAGTGACAAACAAAGAGAGAGAGAGAAAGTGACAAACAAAGAGAGAGAGAGAAAGTGACAAACAAAGAGAGAGAGAGAAAGTGACAAACAAAGAGAGAGAGAGAAAGTGACAAACAAAGAGAGAGAGAGAAAGTGACAAACAAAGAGAGAGAGAGAAAGTGACAAACAAAGAGAGAGAGAGAAAGTGACAAACAAAGAGAGAGAGAGAAAGTGACAAACAAAGAGAGAGAGAGAAAGTGACAAACAAAGAGAGAGAGAGAAAGTGACAAACAAAGAGAGAGAGAGAAAGTGACAAACAAAGAGAGAGAGAGAAAGTGACAAACAAAGAGAGAGAGAGAAAGTGACAAACAAAGAGAGAGAGAGAAAGTGACAAACAAAGAGAGAGAGAGAAAGTGACAAACAAAGAGAGAGAGAGAAAGTGACAAACAAAGAGAGAGAGAGAAAGTGACAAACAAAGAGAGAGAGAGAAAGTGACAAACAAAGAGAGAGAGAGAAAGTGACAAACAAAGAGAGAGAGAGAAAGTGACAAACAAAGAGAGAGAGAGAAAGTGACAAACAAAGAGAGAGAGAGAAAGTGACAAACAAAGAGAGAGAGAGAAAGTGACAAACAAAGAGAGAGAGAGAAAGTGACAAACAAAGAGAGAGAGAGAAAGTGACAAACAAAGAGAGAGAGAGAAAGTGACAAACAAAGAGAGAGAGAGAGAAAGTGACAAACAAAGAGAGAGAGAGAGAAAGTGACAAACAAAGAGAGAGAGAGAGAAAGTGACAAACAAAGAGAGAGAGAGAGAAAGTGACAAACAAAGAGAGAGAGAGAGAAAGTGACAAACAAAGAGAGAGAGAGAGAAAGTGACAAACAAAGAGAGAGAGAGAGAAAGTGACAAACAAAGAGAGAGAGAGAGAAAGTGACAAACAAAGAGAGAGAGAGAAAGTGACAAACAAAGAGAGAGAGAGAAAGTGACAAACAAAGAGAGAGAGAGAAAGTGACAAACAAAGAGAGAGAGAGAAAGTGACAAACAAAGAGAGAGAGAGAAAGTGACAAACAAAGAGAGAGAGAAAGTGACAAACAAAGAGAGAGAGAGAAAGTGACAAACAGAGAGAGAGAGAAAGTGACAAACAAAGAGAGAGAGAGAAAGTGACAAACAAAGAGAGAGAGAGAAAGTGACAAACAAAGAGAGAGAGAGAAAGTGACAAACAAAGAGAGAGAGAGAGAAAGTGACAAACAAAGAGAGAGAGAGAGAGAGAAAGTGACAAACAAAGAGAGAGAGAGAGAAAGTGACAAACAAAGAGAGAGAGAGAGAAAGTGACAAACAAAGAGAGAGAGAGAGAAAGTGACAAACAAAGAGAGAGAGAGAAAGTGACAAACAAAAAAAAAAGAGAGAGAAAGTGACAAACAAAAAAAAAAGAGAGAAAGTGACAAACAAAAAAAAAAGAGAGAGAAAGTGACAAACAAAAAAAAAAGAGAGAGAAAGTGACAAACAAAAAAAAAGAGAGAGAAAGTGACAAACAAAAAAAAAGAGAGAGAAAGTGACAAACAAAAAAAAAAGAGAGAGAAAATGACAAACAAAAAAAAAGAGAGAGAAAGTGACAAACAAAAAAAAAAGAGAGAGAAAGTGACAAACAAAAAAAAAAGAGAGAGAAAGTGACAAACAAAAAAAAAAGAGAGAGAAAGTGACAAACAAAAAAAAAAAGAGAGAGAAAGTGACAAACAAAAAAAAAAAGAGAGAGAAAGTGACAAATAAAAAAAGAGAGAGAGAGAGAAAGTGGCAAAAAAAAAAAAAAGGAAATAAAAAGCAAATAAAATGAATAAATAAAAAATAAAGTAATATAGAGAAAAAGGTTCATGGAAAAAGATTGAAGTGGATTTAAAGATTAGATTAAAGCCATGTTTAAGTAGCTTAGATTTTAAATCACCACATTGAAGTATCCAATGATTTTCTTAGTGTAGCTTAGATGTAGCACATGGCTGAAAATGTGGAGCACCCACAGAGGGAAGACATCTCCACCTTACTACATAATACATATTTTTAAATTTGTATTTTTGTAATATCTGTAACGATCAGTTTTAATAATGTTATCTCCCTAGCACTAGCAATGCAAGGAGATAGATTTCTTTTTTGTATGACATTCACATGTTGCATACGTAACTGGCAGGTGAAACTATTAAAGAACGGAGTACAATAATTAAAAAAAAATATTTAAAAAATCACATGTGAAAACCTAATAATAGTCAGAACTTAGAAAAATAGGGTGACATTTTTGTCGGCATTGGTAAAAAGTATTAATGTAAGTTTCTACTGGACATTGAATTATGGATCAATTTTCTTTTGTTATTAGTCAATAAACTTATCAATTATTTTAGATTTATTACATATTAAATTAATAACTGAAAAAATACATTAAAAGGTTTATTGTTACCTGCATTGATTTTTCAAGTTTGTTTAGTGACATACCAACTCCTTCTACGTCATTTTCTTGGCATCATTAATAATTTCTTGTACAAAAATGTATTGCTGGTATTTATTTATTTATTTTTTTTTTTCAAAAAGTATTTTTTTGATAATTTTTAATTTTTTCTTTTCTTTTCTTCCAAAAATGTATTGCTGGTATTTTTACTATAAAAATGTATTTTCATACTTTCATAGTGTTTTGACCCCAATTTGAGGGTTAACTATTTGTCCATAGTTGTAACTCTAGATGCTACCCACTGTGAGTCAAGGCGGACCTGGGAACAACAACAATTAAGAGGTGGTTTCATGCTCCTCAAAACCTAGTATGGACTTGTTAAGCTGATATAAAAAGCATAGATAGTCAAGTTAGTAATATGGATTTTACTAGCATTCAAAAGTACTTTGGGATCTGTTTTTTTTTAAAGTGGGATTCGCCATTTTGAACTAAAAAGGCTGAAGAAAGCAAGGTTTGAATAGAAGTTTGTTTCACAAGACATTGGCAGGATAAAAGATAAAAGTTAGAGGCAAAAGAAACTTGGAGGAAAAAATGAGGTGGATGGTAGCTTCAAGAATTAACTTGTGGAGAAGCAAACAAAGCTTTGTTAAATGAGGAATGTTGAAAAAATGTCATGAAATGAAATCCATATGGAAGGAAAAGCTGAACAAAGATTTTTGGGAAAAGAAAAATCAGGGATCAGTATTGCCATGAATTATACCTGTTAGTTGGATCGGCAGGAAAGTCTTAAGAAAAATAGGCTATGCCATGGAAAATTGAAAATTATAATTTGACTAGATAATGTTAATTACCTGAGGGAATCTAGTTATTGATACAGCCTGTATGAACCGACTCTAAAAAGAATGGTAAGAGCCTTTCAGACCAATGGGAACATGAGAACCTGGAGTGGTGGATGGAAAAAGTGAAATTTGGAGAATCTTGGAAAAATAATAAATTATGATTTTTTTTTTTTAAAGAAAAAAAAAAATCTAATTGGTATACTTCAGTAAGCAGGCTGATCACTGCTTAAAATAAATTGATCCATTCAGAAAAAAAAAAAGTAATGGGAAAGGAATTTTGGAAGGAATCATTTTTTTTTGTATATTAGCATTCTTTAGACGTTCCTTAATCTGCAACATTTATCAGAATAAAAAAAAAATTTTGATGCTTTTGATTTAGAAGACAGTCCTGTTCATAATATCCATACATTGTTAAACCAAACCCAAACTTTTACAGTTATATGCATTTAAAATTTTTTTTTTTTACAAATTCTGTGCCTTGAAAATGTGCTTACATCATTGATACCTGCATATAATTTTTTCTTTTTAGACTTAATTTTAATTTATGAAAATTTTTGTTAATTAAGAATGTGGCACGAATTTAAAAGTGTATATACATCTGTTTCTGTAATGGTAAAATCTTTTTGTAAAAATGTGAAGAAAAAAAAAATCTATTTCATCAAACAGTTGATTGTTAAAACTTTTTTGTTCTTAAAATTGAACATAAAATGTATATATCTGTTTAAAATAATTTTTTTTTTTTGATATCTCAAGCAGATATCAAACATAATGGCACAGGTACAGTTCCAAACTTGGAATTTCTTAAAGAAACAGCTAATTTCTGATAATTCCGTAAAAATCAGTGACTGATTTTATATTGTATTGAAATTATATACAGGACCCTCCACCTAAAATGATGGGGAAAAAAAATAAAAAAATAAAAAATAAAAATATTTTTTAATTCTGATAAATGTTGCTGCCTAACGAAGGTCTAAATGAATGCTAATCAACATAAATAACTTCCTATTAAATTTTTCCCTAGCTGACCAGTCTATAGAAATAGTGCTGCAGGTGGATTCTGGCCTTTGAGGTCATTGGGATGGATGGATGGATGGCAATTGGAGAAGCAGTTATAGTCCATTTGTCAGGAAAGACACTGCTAGCTAACGTCATCCCTCACCCACTGCTCTCTGCTACCCTGTCATTACCCCTTGTGAAAGAGTTGAGGAACTGAAGAAATGTTCTCAAGCTTAGAAAGTCTCCATTTGCAGCAGGATGATCAAGTGGAGGTTTTGGAGACCATCTCCAAAGTTATTTGATTGGGGACTTGTGTTCAGATCAACAATTCAGTCCAAGGTATTGCTGTTGGATTTGGCATCAAATATCGGCAGATATTTACCAGAGATGCTAACATTTTGAAATTTTTTAAAACTATTTTATGGAATTATTTTGTATAAATGATAGTGACAAGACTAAAAATGTTTAGAAAAAAAAAGGTTTTTGGCAAACAAAAAGACACAGCATTGAAGTATGAAAGAAAAGCAGGAAGATAGCAGAAAATAGAAGTAAAACATTATGTTCACCTTCCAGACGTCAATTTCAAAATCTGATTTCAAACACCAATTTTGTAATAGCCAATTAAAGACAATAAAAGACAATAAAACCGAGTTGATAAATAGCTTCAACTGATGTCTTAACATTGGTTTTACATTAAAAGTATCACTGCAAATAAACTCGTCATTGACGCCTGCAGATGAAAATGTATAAGAAAATGCCAAGCCCAAGATAACCTGTGGTCAGCATAAGATAACTCAAAGCCAGCATTAGAATAAAAACTGACAACTATGAATTATCTTGTGGTTGGTAAGCAAGGTGTTAAATGGCATGCCAAAGTTTACAATATTTTTGTTTGAGAAATTTGTTCATTCTAGATATGAGATTTAAAAAAAATAAATAAAAGGATAAAAAACAAGCTATTGGTGTGTGGGGGGGATTTTGGATTTAAAAATGGATACAGTAAGCTAGAAAGTCTCTTAAAAAGATCTTTGGGTAGATAAAGCCTTAAAATAATCAGAATAAAAAAAAACAAAAAAAAAAAAAAACTTACAGGACATTATAGAACACAAGATTGTCATTTTTTGTTGTTGTCTTTTTGTCTACATCTTCAATCTGGGTTGTAGGTTTGCCTTGTTGCGGGTCCTGCCCCGGGGGTTCTACACTAGGGATATTCTGGTCCTTGAGGGTGGAATCCATGTTATGGTTGGCCACTTTAATGCCCCAGCAGGACAAGTCATCTAAGTAGCTGGAGAAGCCAACTATATGCGAAGTGATGTTTCCACTGATACAAATGTAAAAAAACAAAGTTCAGCATAGCAACCAGCAGGGTGCTTAAGAGAATTGCCATATAAATGGCCATGTATCAAGGCAACTGATGGTTGCTAGAGAAAGAGGAAAGAATTCAGGTGGCTCAAAGAAATTGTAGTCGGAAAATAATAATTAAAAATAGAATATTGCTAAATTACAAATAGTGACTATATTATAATAAATAGACCTATTATTTACACAATTTACTTTTGGACTATTCTCCTAATCTTTGGTGGTGTTATCAGGCTTCAGTTGTTGTACACTCCAACCTTCATCCGGTGCATATCGATCTGGGTAACCTAAAGGGAATTCCAAAGTGAACCCCTTATTTAATCTACACTGATTAAATAAAGGGTTAATTTCAGAATTTCCTGTCGGTTACCCTGATGAGTATACACCTGATGAAGACAAGAGAGCACAATGGCCAAAATCATGTGATAGCAACTACAACAAAGATGGGGACAATAATCCAAACATAAATTGCGGAAATAGTGATAACTCCTCATAGCAGAAATTTAGACAGAAAAAAGGCCTACATAAAGAAATCGAATTACAAAAAGAAAAAACGAAATAAACATAAGTTTAAAATGTGAAAATTTTTACTTATGTTTCAGTTTTGGAAATTATTTGACTAATAGGGAGGTCTGTGCATATAAAGATATATAAGATACAATACAAAGACAGCTATCTAGAATTTAATGTATTTTAAGGTAAGAAAAACGAGAGAAAGAAAAAGAAAAAAGATGGGCAATACTTAAATAGGGCATCAATATTCACAATAAATGTTAAATGAATTTATCTCAATAACTAAACAATGAGGTAAATCCATTGAACAGTAATATATAATATATATATATTATATATATATATTATATATTATATATATATATATTATATATATATATTATATATATTATATATATTATATATATATATATATATATATATTTTAATCTAACAGATTTTTATTAGTTAAACATTATTTTAGTGGATACTCATATTTGAGTAGGTGCTCCATTTATTTATAAAACAATATATTTATTTATTAGCTTAAAAGCCACCCTATCAGACAGCATTTAAGCTAGCTCCATTTAGGGCTCTTGATTAGGCCTTCATCACAAAAGGTAGGGAGGAGTAGACATGATAGGCAATAATAAACTACAGAAGAACTCAAAATTTATCGCTGCATTTACATATTGCATTAATGTTTAAGCTTACCTTTTAAAGTTTCAATGATAATTCTTCTGATGCCACATAATTTAAAAACAATTTCATATCTCCTTTACTTTACATACAAACATTTATTTTTATTTCATGGATGACTTTCACTGGATTTTGTAATTAATTTCGATTATTCCCACATTTATTTCCAACTTATAAAAATTGTTATTGTACAAAAAAAATTGTTGCAAAAAAAATCACATATAAAAACAAAACACACACACACACACACACACACACACACACACACACACAGTAATGAAAACTTGGGAATCTAAAATTTCGGGATTGCAGGTCCAGATCTGACCCGGAATGTTTTTAATTTACTCATGGAGTTCGCTCGATTCCAGAATGGTATGATATGTAGGGCTCTGGCCTCTGGGAGTAAAGTTGAGAAAGTGTGACTTGGTGATACACAGACATTCACATTTATCATATATAGATTTTTTTTTTTTTTTTGTGCAATTCAAAATCACCCACAAAGTGTTGATAAGCTGTAAAAAAACAAATCAATCAAAGCAAAAGATTTGAAAATAAAATCTTTCATTTGGGAGACATTAGCAAAAATATATAAGGTTTCTTCTCATTGGATTTAAAGTAAATATTAATTAATTGTTCAAAAATTGATATGACAGCTCAGTTCTAAAACAAAATAAACAAATTGCAAGTCCAACCTCGAAGATCCAAGGACAGAAAGAAATGTCAAAATCACAAATTGCAGGTCAAATGTAAAAAATCCCAATACACATAAACAGTCAGAAACCCAACACGTAATGCAACAGCCACTCACAAACTGACATGCATAGATAGAAAAATAAACTTCCCCCAATTCATGAACACCAACTGCTTTTATGGCCAGAACAATTTTTTCATTGGTCAATGATTGGAGAAGACAAATAATATTAGCATATCTGAGATGCATTTATGGCAACAGCTGCCACTGACTTGTTTCTATTTTGGTTATGTTGTCTTTGGTATATTGTACAGAACACACATGCCCTTTCTCTCGGTAAGTGACTTTCTCTTTTAACACATTTATATCAACTGACAGTCTGATTTATGATTAGTAACCATTTTATTTTTTTATATTTCCTAAAATAAAAAGTTTTAATTTTTTTGCACTTATTGTATATACTAGGGTTTTCATTCTTACTAATCTAGAAGAAGGTATGAAGAATTCTTGGCACAATCATATATATATATATATATATATATATATATAATGTTTAGAAAAGTAGTATGATGAATTGGAAAAAAGTTTTTGTAACCAGTTTTTGGCTCGTTGTTTTGTTTTTTTGTTTTTTTAATTAAGTCTTTGATTGTTTTTGATGTAGTTGTGACAAACTTTTAGGCTCATAAAATATTCCAAAATAGGAGAGCTGTCCTTCCTGACAAACCCAATGCATAAAAAAAAAAATTATTCTACTCACTAACTTTCTCACAACAACTGAAGAGAATTTATCTAAACTCAACATAAAAATTTGTCACAAGAACAACATCTAAAACAATCAAAGACTTAATAAAAAACAAAACAACAAGCCAAAACTTGAAGGAGAAATTTACTTTATTAACTGCAGGAATTTCCAGAATGAATATATTGGAGAAACCTCAGAAGTTTAAACAAAAGACTATATGAGCACAAAAGGGACATTTTTAAAAAAACAACACACAAAGCACATTGATAGTTCACCATAACAAAACTGACCACAATTTTGACATGGAGAATGCTACTTTGATTAAAAGATCAAATAATTCACTAAGACAAAAATGCCTGGAAAGTGCCTTGATCGCTAATTCAGCCACGGTAAATGTGCATCCAGTCTCTTACAATATATCACCATTCTTGGTAGATTTTCGCTTGTCACAATGTGGGATGGTCAGGGACAAAGGTGATGGAGAGAAAAAGAAAAAACAAATACAGATGAATTTGGCTAGATTGAAAAAAAAAAAATTATTTCAAAAATTTTGAAACCAACTGCCTCTCTTGTTTCGTGTGCATGTATAGACATGGCAACATCAACAAAGTCTAGTCTGATGAAATCCTAACGGACGGTACCATTGGCGCCACAACCAGCCCCCCCCCCCGCTTAAAGCAAATGTAAACACGAGGTGACTACACCTATAAGGACTAGTAAGCATGAAGCAGGAAAGGAAGTTGAATCAGATGAACTTCAAAGCTGGACATCAGATACAGGAACAGAGGAGAGAGACAATGAGCCTGTTATCATCCTCAGATGATTGGCAGATGATAGTAGATGTAAAGATCCAACTAAAGTTCTCCAGGTACATAAGCCGTAACATCACTCAGACCAGACCCTGATATTACACTCTGACAACATGAAGTAGTGCATTATTTGGGAACTGTCTGTGTCATGGGAGGAATTCATTACACTGGCGAACAAGAGAAAGAGGTCCAAATGCCAAGAACTGGTTGAACATTGTTGGTGGAATTCATGAAGAATATACTATGACCCAATAGAAGTTGGTTGCAGGGGCTTTGCAGGATAGTCATTGGAAAAAATAGGGGAGGCAAGGGTTAGAGCACTGAAGGACATTACCAATGAAGTTTTAACAACTTCCAAGTGAATTTGGATCAAGAGGAGATTGGAGCCATGAAAGAAGAATTGAGGATGATGGGGGAAGGGGGAATAAAAAGGAAAGAAAAAAAAAAAATTAAGTAACTGGGGGGTGGATATTGAGTCAGGCAGTTGAATAGTTATGGATAATGGGTTTAAGGTTTAATTGAGGGGGTGAAAATGGTTCAGTGGTTTAAGAACGAGTAACAGTGGAAAGGGTTGAGAATTGTTGGCGAATGCAAGGTGGGGGTCATGTATGTGAAATTTTTTGTTTTTTTTTAAATTATTATTTCTATACCCATGCCTAATTGCCTGTTTCTGTTGAAAGTAATTTCAGAGGGTAAAGATTTGAAAATGTTTTTTGTTACTAGTATTAATTAGTCAGATTTATTTTGAGTAATACTTAACAGTAATTATATGTGTAGGTTAGTTAATTGAGTATTTTAACGATTTTTTTTTTTTAGGATAGGTCATTGAATTGCTTTAGTTGGTAGGAGAAAAAAGGAAAAGAAAAGAAAAAGGAGAAAAAATTTCAAATAAATAGTACGAGTTAATTTTGCTGCAGCTGGTTTTTCAACCTGGTAACACTGCTTTCATAGAAGTTAAATTTAAATGGGGGGAGGGTTAGATAAATATAGACATGTATGTACGTGTGTGTGTGTGTGTGTGTGGATACATGCATGTTTAGACTGAAATAAAATTTTTATGGAATTTCATTTAGTTAAGTGTATAAATCAAATATAAACTAAGATTTAAAGATTTATCTGATAGTAAGAACAGCAAAGTTTTTAGAAAAGATTTCCCGCTTTCGCAAGTTGTAAGTCAGACTAATTTTTGGCAAAGTATAGGTGCTAGTTTAGGTATATGATAGATTTGGGTTGGGTACGTGTGTAGGTTTAGTTAATAGGTTAGTAATATTATGGAATTATTAATTTAAAACAAATGAAACATTTGAATTACACTATACAAGAAAGAGACCAGCTTACCAAGTTAGGAATCCAGGGAAATTAACTTTAATCAAAACTGGAGAAAGTGAAAAAACACAAATATATGGTAGTGGGGACTGAAAAGTCTCCTTTTTCATTGGCTGAATCTGAATGACAGATATCAATAAAAACAGTCAGACTCTTGGCTATGTCACTTTTATGATTTTGCAATGTCAAAGTGCCTGACATATCTGGAGTCAGGTTGGGGGTTGCTGTTTGACCTGATATGATGCAAAAACCAATATCGGTCATGAGGACAGTGCATCACTTAAGATCATCCTTGATGCAAGAAAAATGTATTACATATATATGTGTGTGTGTGTGTGTGTGTATATATATATATATATATATATATATATATATATATATATGTGTATATATATATATATATATATATATATATATATATATATATATATATATACATACACACACACGTGTGCGTGTGTGTGGCTGAGAACTTTCAGCACTCACTGTATGTCTCTGATACAACAACAAAAGATTTATACTAATCTATAACATTTTAAAATTACATATTTCCTCAGTTTCATATAAAAAAAAATAAAAAATAATCAATTAATGCTTTAGAAATTGTGTTGTTTATATTTTCAATACAAAACTGAGCAGATATGAGCTGTTGAGTGTTTTCCTTAAAAAGTAAAATAGAAACATTACTTGAGTGTGATGCCCTCTGTAGCTGATCATTCAAAAGCATGCTGGATAAAATGGTGGTTTATCATACAAAGGGG